>OY804597.1:52922925-53385425 GCA_963680895.1 Fragum sueziense | reverse complement strand
CTTGCGGATAGTTGCTTGTTGAGCATTACTACCATATTTTCACTGTTTTCCCTTGAAGAGTTGGGGCTCCTGTATATACATGCAATTTTCATCTTCTCATTTTCTGGAAGCGTAACTTCAAGCCAAACTACTTCTTGAAACTCGGAGTCGCAATTCAACTGGACGCCTTTTAGTTTTTGATGAGTAAATATCATAATACCTCTGCCGTTTTCTCCATTGTAGAAGGAATCAAATTCTTTTATTTTATATAAAGATGAAGGGTTCACGATTTGTTGAGTTTTAAGATTTATTTCTGTTATTGCTACTATGTGTACATTATTCAGTTCGACATGTTTTATTAACTCCTCAAACTTGTTCGCTGTCATACAATCTGCGTTTGTATATAAAACTTTAATTCCGTAATTAATATTCTCAATATAGTTAGATTTTAATGTTTTGTCTTTTCTGTGATTATTTTCTTCTGACGACTTTTCAGATTTAAAATTGTTTCCCTTAAGTGGGTTAAAACACGAACTATTCACGTTCCCCTGTATTCATTGGTTGTTGAGAATTACTTCTGCTTCTCGTCATTGGCGTTGTTACTTCTGTCCTAATTCCGCCTAAGATGGTACGTTCATTTGAGGTTGTCTCCATATTGGAGGTGTCTGGTCCTCTGCCAATCAGAGTTGTGCACATGAACAGGTCTTCGACCTCTTGTGAGAGTTTCCCTGGGGATATAATTGTTTGTTGATGACTTTCACTTCTTGGTGGATTTACCAAGATATTGGTTTGTTGGGGTGTCTTGTTAGTTTGTTGTTTGCTTGTTGTTTGTTGTTTGTTCTGTCTTTTTTCGTTTCTTATTTTTCGTTGTTCTGGCGTCAAATCTTTAACGATAACGACATTTTCGTGTTCGTACTTGGCATGCTCTTTGATTTTCCTAGAATTTTCTAACAATGTTTTTCTCTGTTTTCTTTCTTTTAGTATTATTTTCAGTGGTCTAATTGGTACTGATCCTTTTTTACCTAGTCTATAAGATGTCTCAAGTTGTAGGTTTTCCACACCTATAGTGCTTGCAATCTCGGTTACGGTTTGTTCATCATAGTCTTTGTTCTCTATATTGTTGGTACTTGTTCCTTCCGGCAAGTTGAAAATAAGTACATTAAGTTCTCTTCTCCTCCTGTCTTCTAATTCATTGGTTTTTTCTTCGACTATTTCTTCTATTCTGGAGTCAATCCCACTTTGGATTCTTTGTTCGAAAATATACAACTCATTTTCGACTGTTCTAGCCGTATCAATTTGTATGTGTTCGACTCTGTTTTCTAATGCACATATTCTCTTTTCTTGTTCATGGCGCATTTCTTTCAATTGCCTGTCAATATTGTCAAGTGTTGGCATTGTCTTTTTGCAGCTTTTACATGTATAATGGAAGTCATCTAAACCGCCTTCAACAAGAATTTCATAAGCTCTAACAGTTAACCCAGAGCATCTCATACAAAAGTTTAGATGACATCCTGCGCATGACACATACTTATCATTGTGGTCATTTGAACATCGTGAGCATAATTTTTCACTATCCGGGCTGGAAGGATGTTTCCTTTTTGGATCAGATTCACCTGTTCTCCTAATAGGGGTGCTATGGATAGGGCTTGAAAAATTGCCACTGGCCATTTTTAGTAATTTATTACTTTTACAAAGAAGAATTTGTATAAATTTCACATTAATTTGATCTAATGTTTATATTTAACTCCAGTTTATTGCTATTTGGTATGGCAGTCCATCACACAAATAACATTGATTGGAGATTAAGTATTTTAAATTCTAAATGAAATTGTTTTAGTACAGTTTTAGTACAGTTTTTTCGTTTGAGTGAATGTAATTATTGGTATGGATCAACCTCAGTACAACTAATGATTATCTTTAACAACCACTTGCAGGCAACAATATCTATTGGGTGTACCCCGTCTTTCAGCAGAATTGGATTTATGTTGTCTCTTGTTTTTGGTTCTGCAATAGTAGGCCGCTTGCGTCTGCGGAAGAGGAAATCACAAGTAAAAATGGGCGATATATAGTTCAGGTCTTGGTTGTATTCCCTGATAATGGTGTTAAGCTCACTTACTTGGTCGTGCAGACTACTGTCGTCTATAGTTCTGATGTTCGGATGATTCTTTAATTTATTCCACTCTTTCGTGAATATCGGCGGGATCTCCAATAACCCGATGTCAATATCTGCTTCGGTTAGATGAATTTCACGAAGAAGGTCGAGTGTTGGCCTAATTCTATGCTCAAGATCACTGAAATCTGTATATCTTTGGTAGATGAACCTGTCGATTTTCTCTGTTACATCACAGGTGAAGTGCCAGAATAGGATCAGTGTTTTTTGGCCGTCTCTTAATTCTTGGATGTTATCAACGAGGTATTTAGCACCTAAATGTGACGTTCTTCCACTGCTGGTCCACCATTTAATTTCAAAATTTAGGAAATTAAATTTTTCGACTTCCGTTTGCAGGTATCTACCTTTACTGTCAGACAGGATCACGACACGGCTGTAGTTTGGTAAGCGGGCTATGCGCTTCTCTTTTTCCACAAATTTTTGTATCTTTTTTACATTAACTTTTTCCATGACATTGTGTATGTTAAATAAATTTGGTAGAGATTACTTGTTTTTAATGAATTTGATTATTACTATTCTATTATTTGGTATGGCAGTCCATCACACAAATAATAGGGGTACAAATTTGTAATTTCTACATTATTTAGGGGTTACAACTTTACCAAGCATTAAATAACAGAAGAGCCACCAGACTATCTAATGTACAAAAGAAAAATGTAGAAGGTAGACTAAATTGGACAGTTTAGTAATGGAGCTATGAAATTTTTCTAGCTATTTGTTTATCTAGTCCCTGTTGTACTCGGTATGGCAGTCCATCACACAAGTAGCTTCGGGACTAGAGGTCAAATTGCTTAAAAAAAATTTTACATGGTAAATAAGGGACAATTTGCTAATAGTTGCTGATAAATTGTTAAACAGATGGGTAATTTGTACTTCCCTTTGTTTCTGTTCAGTTCTGCTAGACGTAGTTGATCTCCATTCTTTCTGTTTCCTTTATTTCTTCAACTAGCCAACTAATTTTCAGTTACAATTTTACTTTAAATTTTAGATTAATATGACAGATTAACAATAAGATCAACCTAATTGCTTTTTAACAATTGTACTAGAATATATTTTTAATTATTGAAAGTGTTGTTTCAATTTTTTTTTTTTTTCAACAAATTTGGAAAATTTTCAATATGGCGACCGGGCCACTTTATGAGCTTCCAAAATGCCAGTTAGAAATTTCAAGAAATATGAAAAATATTCACATTGTCACAAATTTATTGTATCCCAAACTGATTATTGTATCTTAACACACAATTAATGCACAACTTAAATGAAGTTTGCCTAAATTAGAAACCGTTAACGACGGATTTAGAAAATTAATTTTGTCTTCGCCATTTTCACGTCTGTCCAGGTCGAGGAACCGGAAGTGAATGAATTCATATATTCGGACATTACCTATATCCGTCAATGAGGTAGCCTGGGAACATGCGTACTCGCGGTACTTATCGCAAAAATATGTAAACCGGAAAGCCATCAACAAAATCACAAAAAATCTTTTTATATTTTGTTATCTCTAAATGTCACGCATCCAGGGAGTCCCGAGTCCCTGACTCACATTTTTTCTCAGGACTCATTGAAAAATATTCTGTGAGTCCCAGAATGCTAACATTTTCAATTTGTAATCAACATTGTATTTCAAAGACTTCTATATATGTTTCAATATTGGACTCATTGTTTTGGGAACAAGTGGGTCCCAGGACTCTTCCGCATAAATTTGTAACAAAATCACTGCGCATCATCCTGTAAAACAACTAAGATGCTCTGTTTATTTCTGATTTGACAGCAACGGATTCATTCATGCATGGCGCATCGCCGCCATCTTGGATTTGTGTTATGGGATCTCTCGTTATTCGTTTATTTTTTCGTGGCGGGAAGCGCGAGCTCATGTCACGTGATCAAAATATTGACAACTTTTTTTGTCAATGCCAGACGAGCCTAGATCTGTCAAAATCGCACTGATTTTTATTGATTATGCTATGGAAAATGTGTTTAAATTGACCAGGGTACAATAGCCTATTGAATAGGCAGGGGCAGCTTCTATTGATTTGCTTATGGACACTTTTTTCACCGATAACTCACTTTCAGACGTAATTGTTTTTGAAAATAGTCGCGATCAGTGAAGCGTAGACTTGTACGTCAGAGGTTATCTCGGGAAAACACCCTATAGTGGGCGTGGCCGTTTGTTTTCTTGCAGAATACCGTTTACCGCGAGATGATCCCATGTACCGCGAGAACACATGAAGCGAGTATATGCAGGGGTGGACTTGATTGGGCCACTCCGTTTTACTCGGAGTAACTTTTTCACTCCAAAATCCAATCAAGTGCCAAAAATCCACTCTCGGATCTACTCGGAGCACTCCACCTACCGAGCAGGGGCGTTTGGGAGTGTGACGTCATCAACATGGTTTTTGATAGACGATAAAAATAGAAATAGTTTGGTATAATGTTCTATCAATCAATTTAATGGATATGAAAGGCAAAATTACAATTGAAAAGACATAAGATTTTACTGAAGAAACTAAACAAACATCTTTGACATGTTCGTTGGCGATTTTGCGATAGGGAAATTATTATTAAATGCAATAATTATCTGTATTGTACTCCAAAACACTTGATTGGAAATCCCAGCTCAGAGCACTCCGAACTGAGAGTGGAGTAGTTCAATCAAGTCCACCCCAGTAAAAATGTCAGAAGTAAAAATGCCATATGCTAAATTGCTAGAAGTAAAAACGCCATACCCAAATATATTGCCTGCACGTCTCCACTGTTGTTGTTTTTAGCTGTAGAACTGCAGTAAGCATTTGATAAATTTCTCCAAAAAAAAAAAAAAAAAGGTGCCCGTATTAATACTATTATCAATATTTATCATCGATCTTACATCATGAGGTCATAGGCAGCGAATGAGTGCCTTAAATAGATCAACAACAACAACGTCAACAAATTTGTGTAAACTGTGTAACAAGACATCTGATTGCCTGGGAAATCAGATTGGGCCAGTAAGGTTTGTTTTTACAAGTAATTATGCAAACAATAATTGTACAACCATTGATAATACAGGGCCCCAGATTTCAAAGTACTTCATGTAGAGAATGTCTGAATACATTGAAGGAAAAGAACACACTGTTAAAAATCAGCATTTTTCTTTTTCCTTCATTGTTTGCTGTGCTATATTGTATACTCGCTTCATGTGTACTCGCGGTACATGGGATCTCGCTGTAAACGGTAAAATAAACGGCCCACCTACTATCGGGTGTTTTCCTGGGATAACCTCTGACGTACAAGTCCACGCTTCACTGATCGTAACTATTTTTAAAGTATTTTCCGTCTGAAAGTGAGTTATCGATGAAAAAAGTGTCCGTATGCAAATCAATAGAAGCTGCACCTGCCTATTCAATAGGCTATTATACCCTGGTCAATTAAAACACATTTTCCATGGCATAATCAATAAAAATCAACGCGACTTTGACAGATCTAGGCTCGTCTGGCATTGACGAAAAAAGTATTCAATATTTTGATCACTTGACATGAGCCCGCGCTTCCCGCCACGAAAAAATAAACAAATAACGTGAGATCCCATAAAACAAATCCAAGATGGCGGCAATGCGCCTTGCATGAATTAATCCGTGGCTGTCAAATCAGAAATAAACGGAGCATCTTGGTTGTTTTACAGGATGATGCGTGACATTTAGAGTTAAAAGATATAAAAAGACTTTTTGTGATTTTGTTGATGGCTTTCCGTTTTACATATTTTTGCGACAAGTACCGCGAGTACGCATGTTTCCAGGCTACACATATTCAAGAGGTTACGGACAAGTAGAATTTGCCAACATTTTGTTCTTTATTGTTCTTAGGGACAACTGACATTTGTCTTACAAACAAATACGGACAAGTAGCCAATTTAAAGATTTCAGAAGCCCTGGTCAGTTGTCCGTATGAACATTAAAAAGCAAAATGTTGGCAAAATCTACTTGTCCGTAACCTCTTGGGGACAACCTGGGCAACTCGGACCATGGATATCAGAACCCCTGCTATCTGGAGTGGTCCAAATTGAAAGCAGCTGCTACAGACTGTGACAACAAAATGAATACAATTGGTCTACAACATTATTTTCATATATAGTTCAAGAAATATTGAAGCAAAAGGAATAAAATTAATGCTGATCATCACTCTTCAGTATTTTCATCTTTCGCCTCATAGTTTCCCCATACTTTTTAGCGAGCCGGGACTTTATGTCCGGGGAGCTAATGTCACAGCCCTAGTGTCGGCGTCCCGTCCCGTCCCGTCTTCACTTGAAAAACTTTAACCTGGCCTATATCTCAGGCACTATTAGACATACAGCCTTGATATTTCATACATAGATACATCTTGACAAGACCTTTCATTTGAGACCATGACCTTTGACCTAGTGACCTTGACCTTGGAGTTTGACCTACTTTTGAAAAACTTTAACCTGGCCTATATCTCAGCCACTTTTAGTGATATAGCCTTGATATTTCATACATAGATACATCTCGACAAGACCTTTCATTTGAGACCATGACCTTTGACCTACTGACCTTGACCTTGGAGTTTGACCTACTTTTGAAAAACTTTAACCTGGCCTATATCTCAGGTACTATTAGAGATACAGCCTTGATATTTCATACATAGATACATCTCGACAAGACCTTTCATTTGAGACCATGACCTTTGACCTAGTGACCTTGACCTTGGAGTTTGACCTACTTTTGAAAAAATTTAACCTGGCCTATAATTATCTCAGGTACTATTAGAGATACAGCCTTGATATTTCATACATAGATACATCTCGACAAGACCTTTCATTTGAGACCATGACCTTTGACCTAGTGACCTTGACCTTGGAGTTTGACCTACTTTTGAAAAACTTTAACCTGGCCAATATATTATGCACTATTGATGACAGAGCTTTGATATTTCACACATGGATACCTCATACAATGACCTTGACCTTGAGACTATGACCTTTGACCCAGTGACCTTGACCTTTGACTTTTCTTTTTGTGACAAGCTCTTGTATAGGCGAGCTATGTTGTCCGCGGACAACTCTTGTTCTTGAAGGAGTCAATAAGTGTCAATGTGTGATAATGGGTTTAACCCATTCCCACAAAGTGACACCTTTTGACACCCTACAAGATAATGGCAAGCAATTTCTTCATTTTTAGCTCACCTGAGCACGATAGTGCTCATGGTGAGGTATTGTGATACCGCTGTGTCCGGCGTCCGGCGTCCGGTGTCCGTCGTCCGTCGTCCGTCGTCCGTCAAACTTTGCCTTGTGTGCACTCTAGAGGCCACATTTTTTGCCCAATCAACCTTAAATTTGCTCAGAATGACTGTCTTGATGAAATCTCGGACGAGTTCGAAATTGGGTCATCTGGGGTCAAAAACTAGGTCACGGGGTCAAATCTTAGAAAAACCTTGTGTGCACTCTAGAGGCCACATTTTTTGCCCAATCAACCTGAAATTTGCTCAGAATGATTGTCTTGATAAAATCTCGGACAAGTTCGAAATTGGGTCATCTGGGGTCAAAAACTAGGTCACGGGGTCAAATCTTAGACAAACCTTGTGTGCACTCTAGAGGCCACATTTTTTGCCTAATCAACCTTAAAATTGATCAGAATGATTGTCTTGATGAATTCTCAGACAAGTTTGAAATTGGGTCATCTGGGGTCAATAACTAGGTCACAGGGTCAAATCTTAGAAAAACCTTGTGTGCACTTTAGAGGCCACATTTTTTGCCCAATCAACCTGAAAATTGATCAGAATGATTGTCTTGATGGAATCTCGGACAAGTTCAACATTGGGTCATCTTGGGTCAAAAACTAGGTCACGGGGTCAAATGTTAGAAAAACCTTGTGTGCATTCTAGAGGCAACATTTTTTGCCCAATCAACCTGAAATTTGCTCAGAATGATTGTCTTGATGAAATCTCGGACAAGTTCAACATTGGGTCATCTGGGGTCAAAAACTAGGTCACAGGGTCAAATATTAGAAAAACCTTGTGTGCACTTTAGAGGCCACATTTTTTGCCCAACCAACCTGAAAATTGATCAGAATGATTTTCTTGATGAAATCTCGGACAAGTTTGAAATTGGGTCATCTGGGGTCAATAACTAGGTCACAGGGTCAAATCTTAGAAAAACCTTGTGTGCACTTTAGAGGCCACATTTTTTGCCCAATCAACCTGAAAATTGATCAGAATGATGGTCTTGATGGAATCTCGGACAAGTTCAACATTGGGTCATCTTGGGTCAAAAACTAGGTCACGGGGTCAAATGTTAGAAAAACCTTGTGTGCATTCTAGAGGCCACATTTTTTGCCCAATTAACCTGAAATTTGCTCAGAATGATTGTCTTGATGAAATCTTGGACAAGTTTGAAATTGGGTCATCTGGGGTCAAAAACTAGGTCACGGGGTCAAATGTTAGAAAAACCTTGTGTGCACTCTAGAGGCCACATTTTTTGCCCAATTAACCTGAAATTTGCTCAGAATGATTGTCTTGATGAAATCTCGGACGAGTTTGAAATTGGGTCATCTGGGGTCAAAAACTAGGTCACAGGGTCAAATCTTAGAAAAACCTTGTGTGCACTCTAGAGGCCACATTTTTTGCCCAATCAACCTGAAATTTGCTCAGAATGATTGTCTTGATAAAATCTCGGACAAGTTCGAAATTGGGTCATCTGGGGTCAAAAACTAGGTCACGGGGTCAAATCTTAGACAAACCTTGTGTGCACTCTAGAGGCCACATTTTTTGCCCAATCAACCTTAAAATTGATCAGAATGATTGTCTTGATGAATTCTCGGACAAATTTGAAATTGGGTCATCTGGGGTCAATAACTAGGTCACAGGGTCACATCTTAGAAAAACCTTGTGTGCATTTTAGAGGCCACATTTTTTGCCCAATCAACCTGAAAATTGATCAGAATGATTGTCTTGATGGAATCTCGGACAAGTTCAACATTGGGTCATCTTGGGTCAAAAACTAGGTCACGGGGTCAAATGTTAGAAAAACCTTGTGTGCACTCTAGAGGCAACATTTTTTGCCCAATCAACCTGAAATTTGCTCAGAATGATTGTCTTGATGAAATCTCGGACAAGTTTGAAATTGGGTCATCTGGGGTCAAAAACTAGGTCACAGGGTCAAATGTTAGAAAAACCTTGTGTGCACTTTAGAGGCCACATTTTTTGCCCAATCAACCTGAAAATTGATCAGAATGATTGTCTTGATGAAATCTCTGACAAGTTTGAAATTGGGTCATCTGGGGTCAATAACTAGGTCACAGGGTCAAATCTTAGAAAAACCTTGTGTGCACTTTAGAGGCCACATTTTTTGCCCAATCAACCTGAAATTTGCTCAGAATGATTGTCTTGATGGAATCTCGGACAAGTTCAACATTGGGTCATCTTGGGTCAAAAACTAGGTCACAGGGTCAAATCTTAGAAAAACCTTGTGTGCATTCTAGAGGCCACATTTTTTGCCCAATTAACCTGAAATTTGCTCAGAATGATTGTCTTGATGAAATCTTGGACAAGTTTGAAATTGGGTCATCTGGGGTCAAAAACTAGGTCACGGGGTCAAATGTTAGAAAAACCTTGTGTGCACTCTAGAGGCCACATTTTTTGCCCAATCAACCTGAAATTTGCTCAAAAAAATTGTCTTTATAAAATCTTGGACAATTTTGAAATTGGGTCATCTGGGGTCAAAAACTAGGTCACGGGGTCAAATGTTAGAAAAACCTTGTGTGCACTCTAGAGGCCACATTTTTTGCCCAATTAACCTGAAAATTGATCAGAATGATTGTCTTGATCAATTCTAGGTGACGAGGTCAAATCTTAGTTAAACCTTGTGTGCACCCTAGAGGTCACATTTTTGTTCAATCAACATGAAAATTGGTATACAAAAATTTATTATATCAGGTGAGCGCTTCAGGGCCAATGGCCCTCTTGTTCACAATATTTTCTAACCCAAAATGGAAAGATTTTTTATATTACTTTCACTTATAATTGTCATCTGTAACATCTTTGAATTTGGAAAAGTCTAAAATGTTGCAGTCTGGTATTGCAGGTTTCAACCCCTGGGTATTGACAGTGTTTATTTTCAATTTTGGGGGAAGGCGGTCAGGGCCCATTGGTGGGGGGAAATTTGCGTGTGAACGCCCAAAAAAAGGGAATTTCAATACATGCTTATACTCTCAAATACAGTGTTATAAATGCATTTAACATGCTTGTATATCATAATGGGACATTAAAACAACCATTAGAACTGTTAGAGATGCCTAGAATCTAAATATGATTTGGATTTTTCTTTGCAAGAAAAAAGTCTAGTTCCTGGAGGGGAAAATCAGTGTTTATTCTAGGGCGCGGGATTGCGGGATTCCCCCACTTTTCTGACAAATCCCCCACATTTTTCATCTCCGAGCGGGACAAATCCCGCAAATGAAACACTCTCGGTACTTTGATCACATATTGCCGTAAATATCAATAACACAAAATTCAGAGCTCCAGATAGGATGCGTATTTGCGTAAAATACGCATTGATTTGGTCTAAATACGCATTAACTTTTATAAAAATGCGTACAAATACGCATTCAAAATAATGAAAACGCATTTGATAATTGCCAGTAAACGTATCAAGATCGGAAAATGTCGAGAAAAAACATACACTAGGAAATTCCAACAATTAACACAAACTTTTTGTCTGTAAAAAATAGGTTACAGCAGTCAGCTATCCGATATCTATTACGACTTTAATCAGCCAATCACAGCCTTGAATAATTGGGAAATACCAATTACGTCACCACTGTGACCAGCCGACCGACAATCGGCTATTCCGTAGATCTACCGAATGATGCCGAGTGTTGCATTTTGTTTGAATTTCAATCAATCGGTTATCTCCATGAAAGCAAATCGTTACCCGATTTAACAGACCATTGCATCAATCCGTAAATCGGAAATGACAACTCGAAGGTGTTTGTTTTCTTTTCAAACCGGCAAACGAATAAATCCAATGCTGAGCAGATCGTAACTTTAGGCGATTTTTGTCGATATTCTTTCTAAAGTGGCCCTACAGTACAGGCAAAGATAGCACACGAAAGTAATCTTGTTCAGAAAAAGACTCGATGGTCGGAAACATACCGCGGTTAGATGTCCTCGAACCCGAAAATGAAAGTGGGTCGTTGCGGTCGGGTGTTCCTGTTCATTTTAGTCCTTTCCCGATCAAGAAGGTAAATACGCCCTACCTCAAAAAATTATCTGGAAATACGCATTGGAAAAAATTCTGAGGGGTAAATACCGGTTGGACTAAAGTACGCAATGGAGCTGTCGGCGACGCAACGGACGCAATGGAGCTGGCGGCGACGAAATGGAGATTAATATTGACTATAACTGAATAATCTTGAATAGAATTATCTATTCGCATAAATTCTAATATGTATCTTAATCAATATTTTATTGAGAAAATTTACTCGTTTTGTAAAAAATATGTTGAAGAAAAATGCTTATTTCAATTTTGATCAGATAATCACAGGCAAAATGGAGCTAAGGGCGACGAAATGGAGATTTATTTTGGTTATAACTTGATAATTTTCCTACAAATTCACATTAAACTTTTGTTTTATTTATCTTTAACTTTATTTATAGCCAATAAGATTAGTTTGTGCAAAAGAAACAATGACGAAAGGGTAGATTTTTCGATTATATAAGGTAACCACGGGCCCGACGAAATGGAGCTGATGGCGACGCAATGGAGATGGAGATTGACTATAACTTAATAAACTTGACATGTATTGTCATAAAATTGCAATATTTACAAGTCTTAATTAACTTTTTTAATTAACTTTTCGTCTTTGTGAAATTTGTTTCAGAAGAAACATGTTAATTTCGATATTTTAATTTGATAATCATGGGCAAAATGGAGCTGTCAAGGGCGACGAAATGGAGATTTATATTTGCTTAGAACTTGATAATCTTCATATAAATCCACCCTAAACCTTTGTTTTATTTGTTTTTAACTTTTTTTTATAGACAACATGATCAGTTTGTGCAAAAGAAATAATGAAGAAAATGTCGATTTTTCGATTTTCATATGATAACTATGGGCCCGACGAAATGAGCTGGTGATGACGCAATGGAGATTTAGATTGACTAATATTGAAATCTATCAGCAGAAATTTGCAATAATTGTCTTTATTTATATTTCATCAAGACAGTTTTTTATTTTTTTCGTTTTGTAAAATTTGTTTCAGAAGCAACATCTTAATTCCAATATTTTAATTTTGCGACAATATTACTGTACAAAATGAAATATTTTAATCTATATTTCTTAACAATGTCGTTCAACAACAATTCAATATATAATTAACCGGTTTTTGACGGAAAAACGAAAGCATTGAAATAAAAAAATATTGAAAAACATCATTTTCTTTTCTCTCATTGTTTTCCATGATGTCAAATTATTTTAGCAAAGTCATTTGAAATTTTGTTTACTTTGCTTTTCAGAGGGGTCATATGAACAAAATACTATTAAAAAAGATATTCTGGTTTTTAATATCTTATTGGTCGAGAAGAATAAAATGCTGATAATGAATAATAATTTCCCATGAATAATTTCCATCTCATTCAGTTCATGTAATGTAACATTGCATTCTGTCTGCGCCTTTGTTAATTTATATAAAGAATTAATAAAAATGGACGTCTAGAAAGGATTAAGGGTGTGTTAGACCGCTCCCGTGTATGACTTCCGAATATGGCAGAACAAGCTTCTGTATATCAGTAGTCAGTTTGACACGCGAATTCAATATTCTTAACCCTTTTCCGAACACGGCGTGGTTTTGTCTCTCCTCTCTCTCATCGCAAGAAAAGAGAAAATGCTGGTAATTAATGTGTTTTCCTTTTCCGGGACAATTCCTCAATAGTTTCTGTGGAATCACATACATGTTTGTTTCGCAACACCCCGGCAAACTCCTTTCAAATAGGTCTGGTAAAAATATCGCCATTTGTGAAAGGGTTAACCCTTACTAATGGAGCATATGTTTTTCCAACACTTTTCCCAACTTTATTTTGTCGTCTGTGTCATTCTGTATACAATTTAGCCGTAGTGGAAAAGATAACATAAATTACTACTTTATAAAAGCCTTTTATAAAAGGCTCGGAAAAGTGATTATGCAAAAGAAGAGATTAAGACTTATCCTGAAGAAATACTGACATCTTGCCGCAGTGTGCGTAAATCATAAAAAAATCCACAAAATGGAATAAATACATAACTTTTTAATGCAAGATGGAGTGTTACTTTAAATAACTTTAATGTCAAACAATTTATGAATTTGGACTTTGGCAAAAAAATGAATATATATATATATCCTCGTCGTCAGCCACTTTACAAATGTTTGATTCAAAATCAAACAGGCTTTTACGAACACATTTCACGATTTTTAAATCTCAATTGTGCCGCCTCCAGCCCCATTTTGCCTGTGAGTAGACTCTGAAAATAAGAATTGGCACATATTCTGACTTGATTCGTTCATTAAATGAAAAGCAGGAAGGATCAGAATATTATTGTAGAATTGGTAAAGAACACCACTGAATGTGAAACACAGTATTTATTTATTTAAAACCGAATCTCCATTGCGTAGTCGTCAGCTCCATTTCACAGCGTGTAGCCTATGAAAATCGGAAGAAATGCCCAAAATACCGAAATATTTTACAAATAACCAATAGAAGTGACTAAATAAGATCTTAATCTATGAATATCACAATATTCAACACGAAACATATCATGAATAAGAAGTATGTACTGATATAAATCTCCATTGCGTCGCCACCAGCTCCATTTAGCCTGTGATTATCCTATTAAAATATTGGAATTAAGATGTTTCTTCTGAAACAAATTTTACAAAACGAATCACCTGTCAAAATGAAATATTAATGAAGACAAATATTGCAATTTTCTGCGAATAAATTTCAAGATTATTAAGTTATATTCAATCTAAATCTCCATTGCGTCACCACCAGCTCCATTACGTCGGGCCCGTGGCTATCATATGGAAATCGAAAAATCGACCTTTTCTTCATTGTTTCTTTTGCACAAACTGATCACGTTTTCTATGAAAAAAAAAACCACACAAATAAAACAAAGGTTTAGGGTGGATTTATATGAAGATTATCAAGTTCTTAGCAAATATAAATCTCCATTTCGTCGCCTTTAACTCCATTTTGCCTATGATTATCATATCAAAATGTCAGAATTAACATGTTTCTTCTGCAACAAATTTCACAAGACGATTAAATTAACTTGATGAAATGTTAATTAAGACAAATATTGCAATTTTATGAGAAAACATGTCAAGTTTATTAAGTTATATAGTCAATCTAAATCTCCATTGCGTCGCCACCAGCTTCATTTCGTCGGGCCCGTGGTTACCGTATAAAATCGAAAAATCTACCCTTTCTTCATTGTTTCTATTGCACAAACTGATCGTATTGTCTACAAATAATGTTAAAGATAAATAAGACAAAAGTTAAGGGTGAATTTATAGGAAAATTATCAAGTTATAGCCAAAATAAATCTCCATTTCGTCGCCCTAAGCTCCATTTTGCCTGTGATTATCCCATTAAAATCGAAATAAGCATTTTTCTTCAAAGTTTTTTTTTTTACAAAACGATTCTTTAGTCTCAATAAGATATTAATCAAGATGAATATTAGAGTTTAATGCGAATAAATATCAAGATTATTCAGTTATAGTCAATGTTAATCTCCATTTCGTCGTCGCCAGCTCCATTGCGTCCGTTGCGTCGCCGACAGCTCCATTGCGTATTTTAGTCCAACCCGGTAAATACCCCTTGCCCCGAAAAATTATCTGGAGCTCTGAAAATTTAAAGCAAAATTAACTTTTGGGTCTCGAATATCGCTAGATATAGGTTACAAAGAATCCAATTTTGCTTGGAAAAGTAAATATACTGCATCATTCATTGTTTTAAGAAAATGATTGGAATTTAGAAAAGTCATTCTAAGCCAGTCAATATAAAAGTAGAACAATAGGTAAATGTTCATGAGAAATTCTGAATTTGTTATCTAAATATCATTTCCTTTTGTTTAAAAATAAGGTCCAACACCAAATGTTTTGAGAGAAAGAAACAGAATTGTTTCTCCACATTCGTCCCCAAAATAGTTCAACCACAAACTAAATTTATTTTTTTTACTCCCCACTTCCTGAACCAATTGAAGAAAATATTTTATGAATCAACTAAGAAAGTTTAGAAAAGTAATTTGAATATTTAAAAATTGATTAATAAAGGATTAAAATACCATACAAAAACATATTTTAATTAAATTAGTCACTTTTTATAACTATTAATTATATTGTAATGCCCCCATATTTTTAGCTCACCTGAGCACAAGGTGCTCAAGTGAGCTATTGTGATCACCTTTTGTCCGTCGTCCGTGCGTCGTCCGTCAACAATTTCTTTAAATGACATCTCCTCCTAAACTACTTGGCCAATTTCAACCAAACTTGGCAGGAATGTTCCTTAGGTGACCCCCTTTCAGAATTGCTAAAAGAATTGAAATCCATAAAAAAAACTCTGGTTGCCATGGCATCAGAAAAGGAGAAATTTGAATGAATCTCAATACTATCTTTGAAAGACATCTCCTCCTATACTACTAGGCTAATTTCAACCAAACTTGGCAGGAATGTTCCTTAGGTGACACCCTTTCAGAATTGCTAAAAGAATTGAAATCCATTTAAAAAAAACTCTGGTTGCCATGGCATCAGAAAAGGGGAAATTTGAATGAATCTTAATACTATCTTTGAACGACATCTCCTCCAAAACTACTTGGCCAATTTCAACCAAACTTGGCAGGAATGTTCCTTAGGTGACCCCTTTAAGAATTGCTAAAAGAATTGAAATCCATAAAAAACTCTGGTTGCCATGGCATCAGAAAAGGGGAAATTTGACTGAATCTCAATACTATCTTTGAAAGACATCTCCTCCTAAACTACTTGGCCAATTTCAACCAAACTTGGCAGGAATGTTCCTTAGGTGACACCCTT
The DNA here is from genome assembly GCA_963680895.1 of Fragum sueziense. Classification (NCBI taxonomy): domain Eukaryota; kingdom Metazoa; phylum Mollusca; class Bivalvia; order Cardiida; family Cardiidae; genus Fragum; species Fragum sueziense. Next base: position 53,369,222 of record OY804597.1, on the reverse strand, counting down.
TCAGAATTGCTAAAAGAATTGAAATCCATTTAAAAAAAACTCTGGTTGCCATGGTATCAGAAAAGGGGAAATTTGACTGAATCTCAATACTATCTTTGAATGACATCTCCTCCAAAACTACTTTGCCAATTTCAACCAAACTTGGCAGGAATGTTCCTTAGGTGACCCCCTTTCAGAATTGCTAAAAGAATTGAAATCCTTAAAAAAAACTCTGGTTGCCATGGCAACAGAAAAGGAGAAATTTGACTGAATCACAATACTATCTTTGAACGACATCTTCTCCTAAACTATCAGGCCAATTTCAACCAAACTTGGCAGAAATATTTCTTAGGAGGTTCCTTTTAAAATTTGCTAAAAGAATTGAAATCCTTTAAAAGCTCTGGTAGCCATGGCAACAGAAAAGGAGATTTTCCTCCAATTCTCAATGACATCGTTGAATGATATCTCCTCCTAAACTAACAGGCCAATTTCCACCAAACTAGGCAGAAATATTCCTTAGGAGGTCACATTTAAAAAATTTTCTAGCAGAATATTAATTTATAAAAAAAAACCACTTCTGGTTGCCATGGCAACAGAAAAAGAGAAATTACACGAAATCTGTCAGAAGCAATTTCTCAATAACCGCAGAGCCAAATTTGACAAAACTAAATATTTGCATTGCTTTTGATATTGCCAAGAGGTACTTTTCTTGGCTTTTCAATATGAAACCTTGTCACAGAAAAAGGGGACTTCTTATGAAAATCTGCTTATCAGGGGCATAGCATCTACATTTATGCATGGATTTAAAAAAATGTATGGGTAAATGTGTTCTTTATCATGAGTAGATGTTCTATTTGAAATATATATTAAGGTACGTTCAAGGTCATAGATCTAGGTCAATTTGTAGATTTCTGTTTGTTTGACAGTCTGTATGTTTGTCAGTCTGATCTGTTATAAAACCCAATCTCAGGTGAGCGACCTAGGGCCAACGGCCCTCTTGTTTCAAAATCCCCCACATTTTTTGGGGAGGTGGGGGCAGATCCCCCACTTTATTCAAATCCTAGAATAAACACTGGAAAATTTCTCTGAAATGGGGGAAAAAGTATATTCCTCAGAGATGGGGAAGGGGCCCAATAACGACCTTTTTTTTAAGTAAAAAAAAAATCACTGATTGAGTTAAAATATTTCTTCTTCAGAATGTCACAAGACAGTAAACCAAAGCTAAACACAACACAGATGGGTATATTGTAACACAGACAAACGGGCAGACAAGATGGGGGACAACTTGAAGGAGGACTTGTCTGGTAAGAACCAAATTTAACTGATTATCTATATCCAGGGTTTTCCCTAGCACACAAAATTGTGTGTTTTGGCGCAGTTCAACTTTTAACTCAAATGACCCTCTAAAAATTATCAGCTAGGATATGAAGAAACAATGTTACAATAAGCATGACCTTTTAATTTGAAGACCAGGGGGACATAATGCCCCCTCAAGATATCAGATGGCAAAATATTTAGACACGCCTAAATTCAAAGGTGTTGCAGACAAGTTCATGTGACTTTCCAAAATTTACATTCTTTAGTTTTTCTGTGCAAAAAGAAACATTGTGCGAAAAGAAGACAATTGACCAAACGCCAGTCGACAGATCGCTCCACCCAACATAGAATTTAAGGCAAACAATGTGCATGTGGTCGGTAATAGGGGACGATTTTATCCAGTTAATTGTGACTTAAATTCGGAGAAACAAAGTAGTATTTCGTAGTTGTTGTTATAAAATCTCGTAACTACGGCTTTATTTAAGCCGTAGTTACAAGATTTTATAACAATACCGACGCGGTTTATCAAAACATAACTGTGAACCTAGTCTATTGTTAGCACAAAATTCTTTGCCATTGGTATGTCGATTGTTTTGATTTTCAGTCGATAAATCGATACAAAACCACGTGCAACGATGAACAATTGGGGCATAACATTTTTGTGATCGTCCATTGGCTAATCGATGTTTTTGTTTGACAGTCGGCGTTTGGTCAATTCTTGTTTGTTTGTACAATATAGGCATCATCAAACATTTGAAATTGAGGTCAAAGGAGAAAATGCCTCATTGTTTTCTTCTTCTTTTTTTTTTTTTTTTTTTTTTTTTTCATAAACGGTGCTAAAAAAGAGTTACATATCAATGACTCGGAGTAAAACAGTTGTAACTGCCTATAAACATATAGGCAGTTACAACTGTTTCGCCCTTGGCTATCAATATGTAAGTAAGTTAATCTTCCTTTAATTCAGAAGACAGTGAGCCAAATCCAAACAGTGCCTAATGAAGTTATTTAAACACAGATAGATTTATAGTAACACAGACAGACAAATGGGCAGACAAGATGGGGGACAACTTGGAGGAGGGGGACGTGTCAGGTTTTATGAAGAGTAAGAAAACAAAAATTAATCCTTTTAGGAACAGAGCTCCAGATAAGAGGGAGTGATGACTTTTTAAACTGCGATAATTCTATTATTGTTCATCAAACCCTATATTGTGGGTATTCATTTGTATCGTCTCATCGAGACGATTCAAATGAGTACCCACAACATAGGATTTGGAATTGAAATAAGAAAGTTAGAATGTCTTCACCACCACTTATCTGTAGCTCTGTTTGGAACAGTAATATTTAATCCATTACCAGATGGCAAGATTTTAGACTGGTCTAAATTCAAATGTGTTGCAGACGCCAATTTCATGTGACTGAAATTTTACTTTTTTTGGTCTTTCAGTATAGAAAAGCAAGCAAGCAAGCAATTTCTCCATTTCCCATGTTTTTCAAAGCCCCTATTTTGTGAGTTGCCAAAAGGCGTCACTGTATGGTAATGGGTTAAAAACAAGACAAAAATATTGTCATTTGGGAAATGGTTAAACCTGGTCCAAATAGAAGTGATTTGCAAAAACAAAATTGATGTGACTTGAAACACAGGGTTTACATAGATTTTTAACCCTTTCCCGAAGGGAAAAAATTGGACTGGCCCAATTGATGGCATAGAAAATATTCAATCCAATATTTCCCTATAGATGATTTTGAAGATCTGATGACAAAAAGCTTTAGAAAACATTGAGAGAACAGGATAAATATAATTGAATTTACTTCTTTTCATAATTTGAATTTCATAATAATTTTAAATTTTAGAGACATCAAAAATAGTCATTGTTGAGCAAAAAATTGAACATTTTAATTGTTTCCCAAACTTTAGACTGATCCTAATTTAATTTGACCATGTGTGCCAAACCAATTGGATTCTTAGAATGAAAATTCCCTGTGATAAGATAGAAAGTATTGAGGTAAAGGAAGAAAATGTGTGATCACTGATCAGAATTGTCTTCTTTTTCTTCAATGATTTCCAAAGATTTGATAATAGCATGTGTCAAAAATGAGGCAATTTTGTACACAGTTAAAATTGGCTTAACCTTTTCCCAAACAAGACCATGTTTTGATGTCCCTGCTAGAATAGGCTTGGGGAAATATTAAGGCAAAAGAAGAAATGCTGGTAACCAGCTTTTTCTCCTTTTGTCTCAATATTTTCGTTGCTATATTATTCACAAATGTTATTCTTTTTTTGCCTTAATTTTATCATCTTCAGAAGCTTTCAAATTGGAACACCATGAAATTTTGCTGTTCGGAAAAGGGTTAAAATAGCTTACTTCTTACAGGATGATGATTTGCCGATGATGACGATGACTTAAAGCCTTCGTGACGGAAATGCCAGGACAAGCAGACAGACATGTGGCCAAGACGGAATTAGAGAGGAGAGAAACGTTCTAGAACTCACAGATGAACAATTTTTAACCCTTTCCCAAACAGCAAAATTTTGGAGCGGTCTAAATTCAAAGGTGTTGCAGAAGACAAGTTTACATTTTTCGGTCATTCTGTATAGAAGAAGAAGACATTGTGGCAAATGAAGAAATTGCTTGTCACATGCAATTTCTTCATTTTCCAAGATGTTTTCTTAAGCCTTTACCTTAGGGGGAGTCAAAGATGTTGCAGACGACAATTAAAACCGAATAAAATTTCAAATTTTCATGTCTTTTTGTGTAGAAAATATTGTGGCAAATGAAGAAATTGCTTGTCTCAAGCAATTTCTTCATTTTCCAAGATGTTTTCCAAAGCTTTGATCTTGTGGGGAGTCAAAAGGCGTCATTTTGTGGTAATGGATTGATTGTCTGGCAGATTCAGAAATGTAGAAAAGAAAATTCACTATGTCAGTCTGTTGCTCTGGAAAGCTTTTCCCAGACAATCCTTGGTTTTGATGTCCCTAATAGAAAATGCTCGTGTAAACATTGAGACAAAAGAAGAAAATGCTGAAATTCAGAATTTTCTCCTTTTGCCTAAATGACGGATTTCTTTTCCTTGATGGAAAAGAAGAAAATGCTGATTATCAGCATTTTCTCCTTTCCCCTCAAAGACCTTTGTGTAAACTGTATTCGTTCTTTGATCAGTAATATCAACTTTGTCTACCGATTTCAATTTTTGACCAGTCCAAAACTTTGTCTTTTGGGATAGGATTAATTCAACAAAGAGAGAAAATGATTATAAAACTTAGTTATATGCCCGCTAAACAAATGTTTTAGGGGGTATACTGGAATCAGACTGTCTATCTGTCTGTCTGTATGTGTATAAAATACTTGTCTGGAGCATATCTCTGAAAGTAAAGTAGCTATGATCCTGAAGCTTAATGGGTAGATAGATCCTACTAAGGAGAAGTGCAGTGTACAAGGAGCATAACTCTAACTTGCGTAGTTTGTGAGTTATTGCCCTTTGTTTTCGACAAACCACTTGTTCAGACAAATGTAGTGATGGGGGTATTTTATCACCTATAGTGATAGATTTCTAGTTCCTTATTTCAGGGGTGTGGAAATTCTCAAATTTTTCATTTGAAAAATTCATTTCTCTGAAACTAAATCTGCTTGTCCAGAAAAGGGGCATTATGATTTTAAAAAATTCTATTTCACCCAATTTATTATGCTCACCGAAAAACATTTTTCGGGAGCATATAGCCGCTATGCTGTTCATCCGTCCATCCACAACCAGATCCATGCAACCCTTAGACCAATTTAATGAAACTTCACATGTGAACTCCCAGGGATAATCCTTAGGGGCCTTTTTCTCTGTTTCTTAACCCTTTCCCAAACAAGACCTTGTTTTGACGTCCCTAATAGAAAAGGCTTGGGAAAACATTGAAACAAAAGAAGAAACTGCTGATAACCAGCAGTTTCTCCTTTTGTCTCAATATTTTCTGTGCCTTATTTTACACAAATCCTATCTTTAATAACATCCATTTTGTCTTTAGTTGCAATTTTTGAAGTTGATCACCCTAAAATTTTGTTGTTTGGGGAAGGGTTAATTTGAGTCTTCATCACAGGGCCTTAACTCTTTTTGGTCAAATATTAGTAAAGTGTGTGCATTTAGAGTCTAGCTACATCATGTACAGAAAGCTTTTTTCTCGGATGAGCGCTTCAGGGCCAATGGCCCTCTTGTTCAAAGATTGAACTGTTCTCCGTTTGTTCACGTACGTCTATATTGTTCTCTTTGCACTGTTGTTTCTTCCCCTTCTTTGATTTCTATGATCGGATTGCTTGAACTACTTTCGGTCAGGCCGCGGCCTTAGCGCAGTTTGTAGCGCATCTGACCCTCATTCGAGAGGTCCCGGGTTCGATACCCGGCCGCGGCTAATACCCTTTCTGACAAAATTGTCACCCACCAATGGGTTTGAAATCGTTAACCTAAGTGGGCGAGCAGCTGGAGGCTCGGTAAGGGTATTGTGGTTGTACTGGTTTGACAAACAACAGGAATCCATGGGTAGGTGCTCCAGCCGCCGCGATATGACCCTGGTAGTTGAAAACGGCGTAAAACTCCAATAAACTCAAACCACTTTCGGTCAAAACTTCAAGTACCTCAGGCAACTGTTCTCCATCAGAATCTGAAATTTCGGTTTTCAACAAACACCATTTCACATGTTCCTGTATTTCTGTAACTCAAATCAAAATATATCTTGCTTGCAGTAGTTAACATAGGGCAGTAACATTGCTACGGACATTTGTCATACTTGGTTGTTCTACTACAAGGTTTTCTTGAATTGGTCTGATGAAAATCTTAGATTGGCAGCCGAATATTGTTTTTGTGTCACTGCATCCCAATTAACGCTTATAACTTCAAGTTGCCTACAGTTGCTTCTTACCGTCTTTAGTTCAAATCTGCTGGCTTTTTTTTTTTTCAAAGTTTTTTGTTAAAGTTTCTCTTACAACAATTTCACTCACAGTTATAGGAATCGAAATCCATTTAAGTCCCAATCCTGATTTCTGAAGAATAACCTTTTCAAAAGCATGCATGACTTTTTTAAAGGAATTCTTGTCCGAAATGCAGACGAATGAAGCATTCCAGTTCCTAACTTTCTGAACACCATTTTACATGTTCCAGTAGATTCCGAATCAAAATGTCTTGCTTACAGTAGTTACATAGGGCAGTAACATTGCTTCTGACATTTGTAAAACGTGAAATCTTGTTCTACCACAAGGTTGTCTTGAATCGGTCTAATGAAAATCTTACATTGGCATTTGAATGTTGTTTTTAGTGTCACTGCCTCCCAATTAGTGTTTATTACTTCAAGTTGCCTACAGTTGCTTCTTACCTTCTTTAGTTCGAATTCGCCGGCTTTCATAAGTTTTTCAAAGTTTTTTGTAAGAGTTTCTCTTACAACAATTTCACTCGCAGTTATTGGAATCGAAATCCGTTTATGTCCCAATCCTGATTTCTGAAGAATAACCTTTTCAAAAGCTTGCATGACTTTTTAGCTCGACTTTTCGAAGAAAATGAGAGCTTATACTGTCACCCGGGCGTCGGCGTTGGCGTCGGCATTGCAACAAAGGTTAAAGTTTTTTCAAACATCAATAACTTCCATACTATCAAAGGGATTCAACCCAAACTTGGAATACTTATTCACCATCACACCCTCTACCTTACTACCAGGGCCCATGACCCTGGCTCCACTATATTTGGAGTTATGCCCCCTTTATACTAAGCAATTTAGAAAGTCGAGCGCGCTGTCTTCGGACAGCTCTTGTTTAAAGGAATTCTTGTCGGAAATGCAAACGAATGAAGCAGTCCAGTTCCTAAGTTTCTGAGGAGCCCTTCTCCTAATTCTAGTTGATAAACGACCTGGACAGAACAACTCTGCCTTTCCTTTACTGTTATTGTTACTATATTATCATTATTATAGGCCCTCAGGGTAATGTAATATGTTATTGCCCTGGTCGTCTGTCCATCTGTTGGCAATTTCTTCTGAGCGCAACTCTTCCTACATTTTCAACCGCAATATGATTTAACTTGCCATAATGAATCTCCATGGTGTCTACTTGTGCATGCCACTTTTAAAATTCAGATATCTATTGGCATTCTTTAACTATCTTCCCTTGAATTGAAAAAATGGCTAATTTTACTGACAAGCCCCTCTAGAGTGTATATGTGCCGCTTTGCGAAGCTGTTGTTGTATGGGTGAAGGTTTATTTCGCTTTTTCTATTTTTTTGCCCCCGAATCGAAAGATTGGGCGCATATTGTTTTACTCATGTCTGTACGTCTGTCTGTCCGAAAACTTAACATTTGCCTTTTCTCCAAAAGTATTTGACATACAAAGCTTAAATTTGGTATGCAACTTCCTTTCAATGATATCTATCTGTGTCATGCAATTTGACCTTCCTCAAGGTCATCAGATTCTGTTAACCTTTATCAACCCTTTACACAAAAACTTAACATTTAAAAGAAATGGCCATTTCAGGGGCATTCATGTTTCACAAAAATATCTTGGTTTTTTTTTCTCCTTTGTTTTCAGTTCAATATTAGTCAAGCATAAATAAAAATGGAATTAAAATGTTTTTCTCCACTCTAAGAATGAAATTGAAAAATAGATAAACAAAACATCCAGACTATTCTTAACGCAAAGACAAAATAAATGACCCTATTATAGAAAAAGTAGTTTCTTGTGCACATGATGAGCTATTGAGATGCTGTGTCCGTTGTGGGTCTTCTGTCAAATTTGTCTTAGTAAAACTATGAATTCTAGAGGCTAAGCTACATCATATACAGAAAGCTATTGTCTCAGGTGAGCGCTTCAGGGCCATTGGCCCTCTTGTTTGTGACGCTTATTCGGGGAGCATAATCCGTCTATGGCGGCTCTTGTTTTACTGACAAGTCATCATTACACCCTGAACTATCTTAACACATTTCTGAAGAGGCTAAATCTAGACAAAGGATCTTACATCTTTGGCCATTGGTTGATATAACTCGTAACTTTCAAGGACTACTTTCATATTTCAGGAAACTAATTTTGCACTTGTCCATGGACAAGCTAAATGAAAAATTCCACCTGTCTGCATCCAAAAAAGTTGGACAAGTAGGGCATAGGAATTCCACACCCCTGCTTATTGGATTCATTTTACACATGACTTATTGTTTTATTGTATTATTTAATTGAAGGTTAACCCATTCCAACATATTGACACATTTTGACAACCTACAAGATAAATGCTTTGGAAAACATTGTGAGAAATGAAGAAATTGCTTGTGACAAGCAATTTCTTCATTTCCCACAATGCTTTCTTCTATAACAGACCAAAATATGTAAAAAAAAATTCAGTTGAAATTGCGGTATGCAACATCTTTGAATTTGGAAAAGTCTAAAATTTTGCTGTTTGGGAAAGGGTTAATTCTTAAATTAGGGCTGTTTCATCAAAGCATTTAGGATTTATTTTTGTCTTAAGAAATTAATGACTAAGACTTATACTACGAACAACAATAGCCTTAGTCTTGATAGATTGGTGATACGCAATTCTTGTCTTAACCCTTTTTCAAACAAGATCAGGTTTTTAAGTAGAAAAGTGTTGGGGAAAACATTGAGACAAAAGAAAAAAATGCTGATAATCAGCATTTGCTCCTTTTGTCTCAATATTTTTGGTGCTATTTTGAACATAAACTCTTTGTGTATCAACAACCATTTTGTTGTCTGTAGCAGCTTTGAATTTAGATCACCCTGAAATTTTGTTGTTTGGGAAAGGGTTCAACATATCATGGTACCTTGGTGGGGAAAAAAATATGTGTTAGCCCATTACCGCAAGGTGACACATTTTTATGCCCAACAAGATAAAACGCTTTGGAAAACACTGTGGAAAATGAAGAAATTGCTTGTGACATTGCTTGTAAGCCAAAAGGCAAAGATTTTTAAACAAATCCATGAACTGGAAATTGTTGTCTTTGACTAAAGACAAGTCTAAATTTTCGCAATCTGGTAATGGGTTAAATGCTTTGATGACACTGGCCCTTTGATTTGACATTCATATTACAAATAGTTTCTGAAAACATTTGAGAGAAAAGAAGAAAATGTTGATATTCAGCGTTTCCCCTTTTCTCTCAATATTTTGAATGCTTTATCCTACAAATCGTCTGATCTTTCAAACAACATGGATTTTATTTTCTGCTACTGCTTTAATTTTGGACAAGCCTAGGAATTAATTGTTTGGGAAAATGTTGATTTTCTCCGTGCAGAGCTCCAGATTAGAGGGGGTGAATTCCTTTCATAATGTGATATTTCACTCATAGTTAATCAAACTCTATGTTATGGGTACTCATTCGAATCGTCTCGTCGGGACAATTCAAATAAGTACCCACAACATAGCGTTTGGATTTAAAATAACAAAGGATGGGTTGCAATAAGGGTTCAAAAAATAGATTTTCTTTAAATTCTGTGAATTGATAGGGTTACATAATATCTTTAATTTGTATGTGTAAAAATTTTGATGAGGGCTTCTTTTTGGAGATAATGGCTAACAAAGTGGGTGGGGTAAATTGACACGAGAAGCATATTTTTACTTTGAAGTTAAATAACTTTTTCTGTATGGATCAGATCGAAGTGAAATTTTGCACGTACTTTCAATGTACTAAGGACAGAATATTTTCGGAATAATTAATCATGTATATCAGTTTGTTCATTTTCTGTATTCGTCCTTCTGTCGATCTCAGATTTTGCTTATTTTTGATGCACTAACTTTACGAAACTATCTCTACAAACTTTATTTTTGTATAAATTGACATGATATTTTGTGAACATGATTCTATATGATGTAGCTAGATATGTGTAAACTTTGAGTCAAATTCATTGCATAGAACCAAAGTTATTTGACCTTGACCTTCAAAGGTTATTCTAAAATATTAAATTTTAAGATTTTGAGTGAAAATTTATCATGAAAATTGGTATATGAAGTGAATTTTAAGCAAATAAAGTTATTTTCATTATATCCTCGTTGTAATTACTTAGTTCAGTGGAAAATTTACGATTGATGCTGACTTTTTTGCACATAATAACAAGGATTTGTAAAGGGCAAGTGGACAATTTCCTTTTTAAAAGTCATTACTGTTCTGTATGTCAAGGTAAAGTTCTACTTTAAAATTTACATTGAACAAACTTAAAACAGTAAGAATATTATACCTGTGACTTTATTTATTGAAATATACTTTATAAGACCATTTTTATATCAAGATATAGCGTAAAAATATAAAAAGTGACTTTTTAGAATTACATTTGAAGGTCAAGGTCAAATAACTTTGGTTCTATGTAATGGATTTGACCCAAAGTTTACACATATCTAGCTACATCATAAACAATCATGTTCACAAAATATCATGTCAATTCATACAAAAATAAAGTTTGTAGAGATAGTTTTGTAAAGTTAGTGCATCAAAAATAAGCAAAATCTGAGATCGACAGAAAGACGAATACAGAAAATCAACAAACTGATATACATGATTAATTATTCCGAAAATATTCTGTCCTTAGTACATTGAAAGTACGTGCAAAATTTCACTTCGATCTGATCCATACAGAAAAAGTTATTTAACTTCAAAGTAAAAAAATGCTTCTCGTGTCAATTTACCCCTCCCACTTTGTTAGCCATTATCTCCAAAAATAAGCCCTCATCAGAATTTTTACACATACAAATTAAAGATATTATGTAACCCTATCAATTCACAGAATTTAAAGAAAATCTATTTTTTGAACCCTTATTGCAACCCATCCTTTAGAATTTGTTCACCCCTTCTTATATTGCTCTGTCTGTGTATGTTCAAAAATTGATTTTTCTTCATTTACCGTATCTTATAGGACTAAATGAATTAACCCTTTCCCAAACAAGACCTGGTTTTGACGTCCCTGATAAAAATGGCTTGTGAAAACATTGAGACAAAAGAAGAAACTGCTGATGACCAGCAGTTTCTCCTTTTGCCTTAATGTTTTCTATGCTATAACTTACTCAAATTAAGTCTTTTTCGACATCTATTTTGATGGTTGGTTTCATCTGCTTTTGAAATGGATGTACCATAAATTTCTCCATTTGGGAAGGTTTTCCGAAATGACAGAATTTCAGACTGCTTTAATTTGAAAGCTTATTATCAACAAAATGGACGTTTACAATAATAGCGTGGAAAACATTTTAGACAAAAGGAGAAGATGCTTGTTACTAGCAATTTCTTCTTTTGTCTAATGTTTTCTCATTCTTTTTCAATTAGGTACATTAAAAGCAGAAGCAGGTCTTGTTTGGTAAGGGGTTAATGCAGTGCTGTATGTTTCATGGTTGCCACACGTCAAGAGAAATTTAAATTTGTGCAAGGTCAGGGAATTTAATAGACTGTCAGGACAGTTTTAAAATGCAGGCAAAAGTTTGAGAAATTGTTGGGGAATCTAGCAAAAATAAGATGCAGTGTCATACATTTTATAATTATAATTTTGGATATCACCTTTTAAAAGTGTCTTGAAATATTGCAAATTATTAAGGTAAATACCGCAACAAAACATGTCAGGAAATTTAAAATTCTCGTCAGGAAATTGTCGTGGAAATTTATATTCCTCTGACTTGTGGCAACCTTGCGTTTAAATGCTTGTATGTTTGGCCCTTTACCTTTTCAATACAAATTCACAGCAATGAATGAAACACAATGTTGGAAAAGGATAATGTAATATTCTGGTCATGAACAAATACATCATCATTGGGTAACCAAAATGCATAGTAAAATGGTTTACTTTGCTTTTATAAAAAAATGTGTATCGATATTCTCCATACATCAGGAAATAGGTCACTACATGTACCTTTACATTTCAAAATATTATATGAAAGTTTAGGGGTTAATATCAACTGTCATTTGTTAAAGAACTTGCAATATTTTTGCACTTTCTTCAGAAATTTCAAATTTACAATCATGTTCCAGAACATTTCATGAATTAACCCTTGTCATGATTAAAATTGACTCTACTATGTGCACAAAAACTAGATTAACAATATTTCCTTGTTTATCAACTTCAAAATTTTAATGAAATTAAGATAATTTTTGGCATCTGAAAATTCTATGCACAAAACGCTACATCATGACAAGGGTAAAAACTTTAAACCATTACTACTTGAGTAGAACGATACTTTTTGAAAACCGACATAAATATTCTTTTCCCAAACAAACTCTGATATTACAGGATTGAAGGTAAGAAAGAAATGAGGGAAAAGGAGGATATGCTGATGATCAGCATTTCCTCCTTTTCCCTCGGGGATTTTTATGGTAAAAGTTTTACAATATTCCCCAGCATGCAATTAGGTCAGTCTAAAGTTAAATGTAAGAAATGTATGAGGGAAAAGGAGGAAATGCTGACCATCAGCATTTTTAGCTCACCTGAGCACAAAGTGCTCAAGGTGAGCTATTGTGGTCACTCAATGTCCGTCGTCCGTCTGTCCGTCCGTCCGTCTGTCCGTCCGTCCGTCCGTCTGTCTGTCAACAATTTGGTGTTAACACTCTAGCATCCACAAAAGTTGACCAATCTTTATCAAACTTGGTCAAAGCAAGTATGGTCATAAGTTCTCGGATGAGTTCGATTATGGGCCAGATCGGACCTGGAAGTCTAGAGTTATTTGCCCTTGAACGTAAAAAATAGCTAGTTTTGACATTGTTAACACTCTATCATCTACAATTATTGATCAACCAAGACAAAACTTTGACATAATGTTGGAGAACAAAAGATCTTGCATGAGTTCGATTTTCAGTTTGATCTCACCAGAAAGACAAGAGTTATGTGCCCTTGAATTCGACAAAATTGCCATTTTCGGCAGTTTTCAACCTTGTTTACACTCTAGAATCTACAATTATTGACAAATCAAGACAAAATTGGAACACAATGTTTTGGACCATTAGATCTTTGGTGAGTTTAATTTTCAGTCTAATTTGATCAGAAAGTCCAGAGTTACATGCCCTTAAATTTGACAAAATTGCCATTTTCAGCTGGTTTCGACCTGTTAACACTCTAGAATCTCTAATTATTAATCAATTAATACAAAACTTGGACGCAATGTTGGGGACCATAAGATCTCAGATGAGTTTGATTTTCAGTCTGATCTGAACAGAAAGTCCAGAGTTACATGCCCTTGAATTTGATCAAATTGCCATTTTCGGCTTGTTTCGACCTTGTTAACATTTTAGAATCTACAATTATTAATCAATGAAGACAACACTTGGACACAATGTTTGGGATCATAAGATCTCGGATGAGTTTCATTTTCAGTCTGATCTGATCAGAAAGTCGATAGTTATGTGCCCTTGAATTTGACAAAATTGCCGTTTTTGACTGTTTTCGACCTTGTTTACACTCTAGAATCTACAATTATTGACCAATTAAAACCAATTTTGGACACAATGTTGGAGATCATAATATCTTGGATGATTTAGATTTTCAGTCTGATCTGACAAGAAAGTCCAGAGTTATGTGCCCTTGAATTTGATAAAATTGCCATTGTCGGCTGTTTTCGACCTTGTTTACACTCTAGAATTTACAACTATCAATCAATAAAGATAAAACTTGGACACAATGTTCGGGACCATAAGATCTCAGATGAGATAGATTTTCAGTCTGATCTGATCAGGAAGTCGAGAGTTATGTGCCCTTGAATTTGAAAAAAACTGCTGTTTGCGGCTGCATTCGACCTTGTTTATACTCTAGAATCTACAATTATTTATCGATCAAGACAAAACTTGGACAGTAATGTTCACAGTTGGGCACCATTAGATCTCGTATAAGTTGGATTTTCACATGTTATTGACCATAATTTCGTTCTCAGTCTTAAAGTCATAAATATTAATTGAATTGAACAAAAGTGTTGCTCATATCATTTTGGTTCAGGTGAGCGATATAGGACCATCATGGTCCTCTTGTCTCCTTTTCCCTCAAGGATTTTTATGGTAAAAATTGTACAATATTCAATAGCGTTCAATTCAGTCAGTCCTAAGTTTTGTTGTTTGGGAAAAGATAATACATGCCTGTTGCATATCTCCTTTTACAGCAATATTTCTGAGTTCTACTGTTCATATATCATCGCTTCTCATCAAAAACCTTGCAATTGCAGACCACACATTTAGTTGAGATCAAAAGGAGAAAATTTGTAAGTTATGGCATGAAAAGTATCGAGGGAAAAGAAGAAATTGCTGATTATCAGCAATTTCTTCTTTTCACTCAATATTTTGCTGGTTAAGCATGGTGATGATTGGGAGAACAGGAAAAATCACTGGCTATTGATATTTTTCTTTTCTCTCATTGTTTGTTTAAGGACATCAAAACAATCTATCTTTTCCAGTGTTTTCAAGGACTTAGGAAGTAGAATTCAGAGATTATTGCAGTAAAAGAAAATGTATATATCTAGCAAACATTGTGGGAATAGAAGATACATTATCTTCCATTTCTACAATGTTTGTCAAAAGAATAGTATCGTTCTACTCATGTGGTAATAGGTTTAAGGTATTCCATCCATCATTAGATATAGTCTGTAAATATTGACCTGAACCCGATGAATATGAAATGAGTAATTGTGACACGGAATAATCAATACTCGCCAGCAAATCGGAACTGTCGAGCAGTCTATAGTTTACATAAGTATTTTGACTTTATATTTTGCATGTACTTCTCGTGTCAACCTATGTTGGATAGTTTACATAAGTATTTTGACTTTATATTTTGCATGTACTTCTCGTGTCAACCTATGTTGGAGTGTGATTATTTTGCATTACAATTACTCATTGCATATTCAACAGGCTCAGGTCAAAATATATGGACAATACCCAACACTTTGTGAACCTTCGGGCGTCATCCGTGGCAAAGGAAATTGATGAGAGAGATATAGCTCATGATAAATGACCTGGCAGAGCATCTCTATTGATTAGCTAGATATACACTGCCATGTCATTTATCGTGAGCTATCTGCCAGGTCATTTATCATGAGCTATATCCTCACCAATTTCCGTTGCCATGGATGACACCTTAAGTTGCACAAAGCTTTGGGTATCTAATGATGAATGGAAACCCTTGACTCCTTTTCCAACATTGTGTTCATAGTGGGTAACCCATGTGACTTTTGGGAAGCGTTCACATTGAAAAATCGTCTGCTTCAAGTATGTTTTGTTCTATTTCTCAGCTTATACTCTACAGATTTTGATGAGATAAATTGCACCGTACGCGTCTTTGAGAGAGCCATTTCTAATCCTAACTCACTCTGCACCGAATCGCTGTCTCTTCAAACATTCAAGCAAAAGCACTCATGTTTGAAGAAACATTGGGATTTGGTGTAGAGTGATTTAGAACCAGGAAAGACCCTCTCAAAGATGCGTACGGTGTACTTTATGTAGTCAAATTTCGTAGAGTATTATCTGAGAAATAGAACAAAACATACTTCAAGCAGATGATATTTCGGTGTGAACGCTTCCCATAAGTCACATGGGTTACCCACCCTGTCATTGTTGTGGACTTGTATTGAAGAGGTAAACGGTCAAAAGGGGGGAGGGAGACTTGGGGGGGGGGGGGGGGGGGTATTGGAAATGAAAATATAATAAAAGGTTATTCAAATTCAACTGGCTTTATTGTTCATTTTTTCATACAAAAAAGTATAAACAGCCTCACACCAGCACAAAGTGGACTCTTCCTGGTTCAAACCCTAGACTATTGGATTGTGTTTGCTCTGAAAAATCGAGAGTTTAGTGCAAAACTGTTGTAAGTACTTATAATTTTGTATGTAGTTACAGTAGTTTCGTGTTGAGCCCTTGAAATGCAGCAGTACTGTGTGAGATGTAGACTGTTAACACAAGTCTGTTGTGAGAATCTGGAAATATTCCTGTACTTGTGGATGGAAAGTTTCTGTACTGGTCTGTGAAAGGAAGTCCATGCTTTGCGAGAAAAGGAGAAGTGATCAGTTTTCATTTCATCAATTTTGCTTGCATTTTTCAATGCTTCAGAAGAATGAAGTTGTAAATGTTATGTGGCTGTTTTTCTTCAAAAACCTTGTAGCTAAACCTTGTTTTAAGCTGCAGTTACAAGGTTTTTGAAGAAAAGCTAGAATATAACACATACAACTTTATTCTTTTGAAGACATCTATTTGATTGCCATTCTAACTATTTCTAACCACTTTATAGCGCACAATAAATAACCTGGCAGAGCATCTCTAGCTTATACCTATAAGCTAGAGATGCTCTGCCAGGTCATTTATCATAAGCTATACCAACCTCTGTAATGTAAAAAGAAAGACTTGCTGATATTTGAAAGGTCTACTGTTAAAAAGTTCTAACTGGCAATATATTAATATGCAGTTAGAACCTTTTAGCACTAAATCCCTTCTGCGGATACTGCCGGCTAAAGAGTTGTGGAACCAAAGACCATAATCATCTGTGCTATTGCAAAACCATGTAACTCAAGCTGGAGTTACAAGGTTTTGCAATAGCACCGACGATATTTTGATGAATTTTGAGTCTACTATGACAGCTTTCAACTTGCAGCCGTCTTAAATTTTGTCGTTAGACTACAATTTTATCGTTTGTCATCATCCAAAAAGACAACAAACATGGCTCGAGAAAATGGACAACTCGGAAAGCGTTCAGCATACATCAGCTGACATACTTTTAGATAATCTTGGATCTCTCGATATTTTCTGGCATTGGAAACGTTGTGCTTCGCTCTTGAGCGCGGACATTGATCCATGGATGTTCCTCCAAATTACGCTCTTAGGCCAGTCACTTTAGCATTTAGGGTACCACTAATTCTAACAGAAATAATTTTGTAACTGAACGAAAGTCTTTTATATCATGATCAACATACCAAAAGTCCTCAGAGCAAATCTGGGGGGAAATGGCGTTAAATCACGCTAAAAGATGCCTTGATATGATCGTAATACACTGGTCCATCCTAACCACCATACATTTTCTCGAGTACCACGTGCTTCTCTTACACTATACTTTTCACATATCATTTTTAATTTGATTGAATTTATATGAAAATTGAAAAATGTATTCCTTATAAATAAAAATTCAAAATGATAGATATAACGAATAAGTAAAAATAAATTCGCTTTAAATAGAATTATCTTCGATCGATTTTTAAAAGTACGGAAGCTCAATTTGACTATAGATCTAATATTATTAGGCTACATCTGTCAGATATAGATTATTCAAATCGGAATTACACAATTTGCGAGTAAATCATCCTTTACTCTCCCCCAACCACTTGGTTTGAAGTCCACACATGCTTTTTTGTTATAATACGCCCGAAGGGTCGTATTTTGTTATGGCCCGATCGTCCGTCTGTCCGTCTATCCGTCCGTTAGCAATTTCTTGAGTGCGCAACTTCTCCTACAACTTTGATCGGAATTTGATCAAACTTGCCATAATGAATCTTCATGGTATCTAATTGTGCACACCGCTTACGGAATTCAGATAACTCTTTTCGTTCTTGAATTATCTTCCCTTGAATAAAAAAATGCCCATTTTATTGTGTGCGCATTGTGTGCGCAACTCCTCCTACAGTTTTGATCAAAATTTTATCAAACTAATCAAACTAGCCACTATGAATCTCCATGGTATCTAGTTGTGCACACCGCTTACGGAATTCAGATTTTTTTTTCGTTCTTGAATTATCTGCCCTTGAATAAAAAAGAATACCCATTTCATTGTGTGCGCATTGTGTGCGCAACTCCTCCCACAGTTTTGATAAGAATTTTATCAAACTAGCCACAGTAAATGTCGATGGTGTCTAGTTGTACACATAGCTTACGGAATTAAGATAACTGTTTTTGTTTGTGAATTATCTGCCCTTGAATTTAAGGACAAATGCCCGTTTTCTGAAAAATGCACATTTTCTCGTGTCGCAACTCCTACAGTTTCGACCAGATTTAAATCAAACTAGCCACGATGAATCTCTATGGTGTCTGGGTGTGGAAGCATAATTTGGATAACTTCTCATGTTTGAATTATCTGCCCTTGAATTGAAAAGAATGGCCAATTTTACTGACAAGCCCTTCTCGGGCTCATTACCATGCTGATTGTAATGCCATTAACATTTACTACACATCAGACGTAAAAAGTGGAACAAAGAGAAAGAAAATAAGGGACATTCACAAAACCAGAAGAACTGTAGGATTCGACATTTGTAGATCATAGATGCATTTTCTGGTTGTGACACCACTTCACATGTATAATTATGGTGTTGGTAAAGGGGTTCTCCTTAAGAAAGCAACCAATAACCAAATGATCAAAGACCAACTTTCTCTTCTCTCTTTCTCGAAGATGTTTCTCATAGTGTTATAGAAAATGGAGAAAGGATATTTGTACATATTTACAATGGAGAAACCACAAAACACTTGAATAACATAAGATTTCAAAAAAATATTTATAAGACACAAACAAGCTCCACATTTGTACAAGTTAAAAGTCTTCCGCTAACTGAAGTTGCTGCCAGATACCACAGTTTTAGAGCATATCTTCAAGTCCAAATGTGGGTAGGAAACACTATAGAACCAACTGAATGGGGCTGGAACAAAATCAAAAACAAATTAAATCCAGTCTGCTTGTCTTGTCTGATGCACCCGAACGCCTGCTTAAATGATTACGTGTAATTGCAAACTAAATTGTGATTCCAAAAGGTGCACATGTAGGAAACATGTTCTGTCTTGTTCAGTGGGTTGTGGAGAGTGTCGTGGTATAAGCTGCACTAATGTGCTCTTAATTAATGAAGATTTCGAAATGGATTGAAATTATAAGTGACATCCATATGAACATGTATCTGAAAAAAAGCCTTTATAACATTTAATACAAACACGCTGTAGATCTAGATCAAGATCAGGCTGTGTGTACGCACTGTCTGGTCACATTAGTATGACTCGAAATCAATTACAAAGTGATAAAAATGAATTTTGTGCTAAAAATAGACATGGTTTACCATTGATTCAAGCCGTAGTTACGAGATTTTATGACAGCACCTACGAGATACTATTGTTTGTCTGAAATTACGTCATGGTTATCTGGATAAAAGTATTCCCCATATGCATTATTGGCCAGTGGCTTTCTAAATTGCAAAAACCAATCAGTAATGAAAAACAGTCATTGATTTGACGTCTGTGAAGAGAATCGAATCGTTAAATAAACTGCAAAAGAAGAAAATGATGACAATCAGATTTTTATCCTTTTGTATCAATATTTTCTTTGTTATAATGTACACAAATCCGATCTTTTTGCAAATTGTTTTTGTCGTCTGCAGCAGCTTTAGAATGGGAACTATAATATTTACGTTCAGATGTCGGTTTAAATGTATTTGATAAGTTAAACTTAGTAAATGAGTGGGTGGGATAATTTCACCTGCAAATTCATTTTACATGTCTAATTGAAATAAAGAAAATATCAAAGTCTATGTTTTTTTACTTTATAAACCCCTAATATTACGTTATCTATAATGTGTTTCATCCGCAACAACATATTTGGTTTTAAAAGATGGGTTTCTAAACCTACACGGAAAAACATTAGTTTGGCTTTACTTGTAGGGGTCTCTTCGTTAGATTGATATTTTTCATATTTCCCCTCGAGTAACATTTGAGGACTTTTTTTCTGGAATGAGTAGATGGTTGTAGATTATAAAAATGTTGGTTTCGTTTCTGTTAGAATTAGTGGTGGGTTGGGCCTATTTTTCGGCTAAAGTGACTGGCCTATCTCAGAGCAACACTGATTAGACCCTAGTTATAGAAATTTTGCACGAATGGTCTATCGCTGTTTCATATTCTCCTAAATTTAATTCTTGTAAGGTTTTTTAGGTTTAAATTAGACTAATGCACAATCCCCACCGTGCTAAACAGAAAGCTTTTATTGTTTGCATTATTATCCCTTAGAGATGAAACAGACTAATTTCAAGCTACGAACTGCATATCTCACATAGCCAAATTGTTTACTTAAACCTTTCCAATACAAGGTGCGTCTCCAATCAAAACTAATTTGGAAAAAAAAACCTTAATGCTTGAGAGAAAGGAATATGCAGACCACCAGCATTTTCTCCTTTTCTGTCAAAGCTTTCCATGCTATAGTATACACATTCCATTTTTCAAATATCACAAATTTTGAGGTCTGTAACTCATTTCAAAGTGAAGGGTCTAGAATTCCATGTTATATGAACCAAAAGGATTGAAGTATTCAGTTTTAATTATGATTTGAGTTTAAAGTGACATTTCAAAATTTTTTCTCATAAATTTCAATTTTATTTTTATCTAAAAGAGCATATTTTCTTATGAAAATTATAAAATTTCAAGCCAAAATATTGCACCATTTAAGAGAAATATATATTTTTGTGTTAAATTACACAAATTGTTGTCCACAACAGTTAAGATGTATATAGAATTTGTCGTTTCTGTCTCAATTTTAAAGGTGCATTTTTCTGTTATCAGCATCAACTTCAAAAAACTGATGGCATTTATACCCATTAGAATAACCAATCTTGGCATCAAGACAAACTTTAAAAAATTGAAATGAGGATGAAATGTCCCTTTAAATTTCACTTTTAACATTATATTGTATTTTGGTCCTATTGAGATCACTGGAACACCTAACTATGAATCCCTGATATTTCTCTAACAAATGCCATCATAACATCCTTTATGAGTATACAGCTACTTTCTAATGGAGACATAAACCACCCATCCCACCCCCAAATTATAGAAACAAATAAGTTTTGAATTAAGATGTTTGATTTATCAACATGAAGATGGTTAATTAACCCTTTTCCAAACAAGACCTGGTTTTGACGTCCCTAATAGAAAAGGCTTGAAAGATAATCAGCAGTTTCTCCTCTTGTCTCAATATTTTCTATGCCATATTTAACACAAATTCTATCTTTAATAACTTCCATTGTCATTTGTGGCAGTTTTTGAAGTGGATCAATTTTCTCCTATGGGTTAAGTTAATTTAATGGCGTTTTATGCCGTTTTGAACTGCTATGGTTATATCGTGGCAGCTGGAGCACCTAACTATGGATTCCTAGTATTTCTCTCACCAGTACCACCACAATATCCAATTACGCTTTGAATGATTGCTGTCATTTCTCATACCATTACTACCACAACATCCTTACTGAGCCTCCAGCTGCTCACCCACGTAAAATAATTGGTGAGGGACAATTTTGTCAGAAAGGAAGTTTGCCATGGCCGGGGATTGAACCCGGTGCCCCGGGTGGGTGGGGGGGCCAACATAAACTGTTACACCGGGACCTCACGAGTGTGAGTCTGATGTGCTACCAACAGCTTTATGGCTGTGACCTTTAACCTATTACTGCACAGTAACACATTTGGACTCCTTCAAAAGAAAAAGGCTTGGGAAAACATAGTAGAAAATGAAGATATTGCTTTTGAGAAGCATTTTCTTCAATTTCCACAATGTAATCTTACCCTAAATGAAAAGATTTTTAACATTTCACCAACTTAAAATTGTCTGCAACACATTTCATACTGAAATAGCCCAAATTTTTGCCATCTGGTAATGGGTTAAGATCAGCACTTTAGAAAATTATTTAGTAATAATAGTCTAAAACATCCAGCAACTATCTCAACAAAGTTTGAAATTCAGTTTGGTCATTTATCAATCACATCATTTTATTTATAGTTTGTAGTATTTAAAAGTTTGATCATTGAATTTGAAGTTTGAATTAGATTTGATAAAAAAATATTAAACTTTGACTTTACTCCTTGATTCTTAGAATTTTAAAATGTGACTAATGGTTGATTTTATGAAATGAAACTGACTTTAAAGGTAGATTTTAAGAATTTAAACTGACTTCAATGGATGTATTTAGGAATTTAAACTGACTTTAAAGGTAGATTTTACGAAATCAAACCACAACTTTAATGGATGATTTTAAGATTTTAAACTGTGACATTAATGGATGATTTTATGAATTTAAACTGTAACTTTAATGGTTTAATTCAAGAATTTAAACTTCGACTTCAATGGTTGATGTTAAGAATTAAAACTGTAACTTAAATGGTTGATTTTAAGAATTTTAAACTGAGACTTTAATGGTTGAATTCAAGAATTACAAATGTGACTTTAATGGTTGATTTTAAGAATTTTAAACTGTGACTTCAATGGTTGATGTCAAGGATTAAAACTGAAACTTTAATGGTTGATTTTAAGAATTAAAACTGTAACTTTAATGGTTGGTTTTAAAAATTTAAACTGTAACTTCAATGGTCGATTTTAAGAATTAAAACTGTGACTTTAATGGTTGATTTTAAGAATTAAAACTTACTTTAATACTAATAGTTTACACTAAGAATTTAAACTGTGACTTAAATAGTTAATTTTAATAATTTAAACTGTGACTTAAATAGTTGACTTTAAGAATTTTGAACTGTGATTTTAAGAATAGAGGTTTTCTATAAAACAGCCATTGACCATTCTTCAGAGTGTTTATAGATTGTCTGCGTTAACAAGTTAAGTAAAGAGTTCACTGAAATTGAACTTTAACTAAAAAAAGACAATCTTATTTCAACTAAAGAGCTTAAACCTGCTAGGATCCCCAGGGTAAGAGCCAACAGAGCCACTTCTTGCTGTCCTAAGAGCTAACACGGTTTATTTCACGAGCAACTGTCGAGACATACAAGTTATTTATGACCAAAATAAAAGCTTTCTGATTTGTCCATTTCACAAGTCGGATATTTTCTTTACGTAAATGATGCCGACTTTCTGGCATTCCAATTAATTTCAGCAAAATATTTGATTATTTTGTAAAAAATTGATACAATCTTTGGTTCCACATTGAAGTTAGAATGGCAATCAAAACTGCAGGGCAAAATAAACGAAACGAAAACTCACCACTTCTCCTTTCCTCACAAAACATGGACTTCCTTTCACAGACCAGAGCAGAAACTTTCCATCCACAAGTACAGGAATATTTCCACATTCTCACAACAGACTTGTGTTAACAGTCTACATCTCACACAGTACTGCCACATTTCAAGGGCTCAACACAAAACTACTGTAACCACATACAAAATTATAAGTACCTACAACAGTTTGCACTAAACTCTAAATTTTTCAGAGCAAACACAACCCAACAGTCCAGGGTTTGAACCAGGAAGAGTCCACTTTTTTGTGCTGGTGTGAGACTGCTTACACTTTATATAATTAACAATAAATTTTTAACAACAGTTACTGAAATATACAAAATCATGAATAAAGGTCGTCCACCACTAATGTTATTAACATCAAGTTAATTCTGGCCACGTTAACATTCAGCTGTGGAACATTCCAGAACATTCCACCATTAAATATTTACGATGTCGCCCGAAAAGGTTTGGAAACTTAAAAAAAGTAAAGAACATGGCATAAAAATTCAAACGTGGCATGAACATCATTAGGGATGGACTACTTTAATTCTTGTCATGCTAAACCCTTTCCCAAACGGCAAAATTTTAGGGTGATCCACTTCAAAAACTGGTTAAAGGGTTAACCTTTTCCCAAACGACAAAATTTTGGAATGATCCAATTAGAAAGCTGCTGCTGATGACAAAAAAGATGTTGTTAAAGGTAGAACTTGTGTATAATACAGCACAGAAAAGAATGACACAAAAGGAGAAACTGCTGGTTACTAGCAGTTTCTTCTTTTGTCTCAATGTTTTCCCAAGCCATTTCTATTAGGGACGTCAAAACCAGGTCTTGTTTGGGAAAGGGTTAAATTATGTTGAGTGTCAACTGTAATTACAATAGCTTTACATGTACATCATTCATATGAAGCTCTTTCAACAATCTTTCAGTCATAATGCAGCAGCTGGTGCAACTAAACATGTGTTCCTAGATTATCTTACACCAGTACTAACATAACAACCCATCTTAATCCATTACCAGACGACAAAATTTCATAGATGTTACAGACAACAATTTCAAGTGAATGAAATATAAAATTCATTGGTCTTTTGGGGTAAAAAACATTGTGGCAATTAAGCAAATTAAGCAATCGCTTGTCACAAGCAATGTCATCGTTTTCCACAAATGTTTTCCAAAGCCTTTATCTTTTTGGGAGTCGAATGAATCAATGTGTGGGAATGGATTTACAAGCAGCTTCTAATTCCACTTAGACAAATTATATGACAATTCTTAATGGAAAAGTTTGAAAAGATAAACAGGCAATATAGGCTAAGATCAGACTGCACAAATTAACATACAGGCTGATCTTAGTCCATGATGCCTGTCTAAATTATAGAAATATTTACAGCAGAGCAACAGATAAGAGGTGAGCACATTATAAATTTGTTATTTTAAATTCAAACCCCATGTTGTGAGTACTCATTTGAATCGTCTCAAAGAGACGATTCAAATGAGTACGCACAACATAGGGTTTGATGAACGATATAACTGAAATATTGCATTATGAGCACATTCTAAATTTGTTATTTTACATTCAAACCCGATGTTGTGGGTATTTTTATGATGAACAATAACTGAAATATTGTATTATGAGCACATTCTAAATTTGTCATTTCACATTCAAACCCCATGTTGTGAGTACTCATTTGAATCGTCTTGAAGAGACGATTCAAATGAGTACGCACAACGTAGGGTTTAATGAACAATAACTTAAATATTTCATTTTGAAAAGCCTTCACTCCCTCTCATCTGTAGCTCTGCTCTATGAGGATCTGCATGACAAGAATTATTACAAAAATTTTCCTTCCAAAACCAATAAACCTTTCCCAAACAAAGCCTTCAATTTGGTGTCCCTAATTGGGAAATTTTGAGAAAACAGTAAGACAAAAAGAAGAAAATGCTGACGACCAGCAATTTTTTTTTCCTCTTGAATCTTTTTTTATGCCAATTTTGAAAAGAATCAATGTCTTTATTCATTTTGTTGTCTGCAAATTTTTTTTTACTATATTCATCTTTTAATTCTTTCCCAAACAATGAAACATTTTGATGCACGTAAGTGTTCAAGCTTAGGAACATATTTAAGGAAAGGAAGAAAATGCTGATCACCATCATTTCCTTCTTTTCCTAAATATTCTCCATCCTTTCACAGAGAATTAGCATTCTGAATGTCAGATTCATTTTGTCGTCTGAATCATTAATTTGGACATGTATCCAATTATTGCTGTTTGGGAAAGGTTATATATAGACAAAAATTCAGTTTTTCACTAAATAACATTGAACATTTTTTCCAAAAGGCCCTGGATAACTGGAAAACATTGCACCAAAAGAAAAAAAATGATAAACATTTCCTTCTTTTCCCACAATTTTTGAAACTAATATGGGCTGGTCCAATTTTGACACTGACATGTATGATGATAGACAGGAATTAGTATACAATATTATCAGCATTTTCTTCTCTTGCCTCAATGTTTTCCCAAGCAGTCATTTTCATAATTTATAGAGACATCAAAAGCAGGCCCCGATTTCTCTAATAAACTTAATTTTATACACATGAGTTCATGCTCAACTTCAATTGACTACCAATCATCGTTGATTGGTATTCAATTGAAGTTCATGCGGATTTCGTGTATTCCACTGCTCAGATTTGAGTCTGAGAACGTACTTAAGTTTTTTCCAGAAACCAGGGCCTGGACTTGCTTTGGAAAGCAGTCATTTCCAAACAACTTAAATATGTGACCTGTCACATTAAAAGGGACCTTCTTGAAAGTATGAAAAGTATCGATCCTTTCAGTCTGCGCAGTCTTCGAAGATTGAATGGGACCGAAACTTTTCACTCTATCACTCTAAGATAACTTTCTGATCTAGATTACTTTTCTTATCTTACTTTAAGTACATATTCCAAAAACAAGTTAGAGATGATTGAAATCTCCCAAATCTGGTCTGTTTCTCAAAATCTGGTTTTATGGACTTTCTAGATAGTCCCTTTTAGAATGACAGGTCACATTTACAAATGGCAGTAAAAAAGAAAGCTAAAATTTACCAGGATTACAGAGAAGGGGGAGTAATGAAGTGATGGCTTTCCAAGGTGCAATATTTCCTTAACCCTTTTCCAAACAAGACCTGCGCCTTAAAAAGAACTTGCTCTGGAAAACATTGAGTAAAAGAAGAAAATGCTGATCATCATCAGCATTTTCTCCTTTAGCCTCAATATTTTCTGTGCTATGTGTATGCAAATCTCATCTTTATCAACACCTATTTTGTCATTTACAGTACTATACATGGGAACAGTCCCAATTTTTTGTCGTTAGGAAAAGGGTTAACTATTCATCAAACCCTATCTTGTGGGTATTCATTGGATTCAGCTCATCAAAATGATTCAAATGAGGACCCACAATCAAATGGCAAAGTTATAAAGTCTTCGTCCACTCTTGTCTGTTGCTTTAATTTACCCTTAACTATTCCTCCCATGATGCAATTTCAGTTAACGCTTTCCCAAACAAGATCAGGTTTTGACATACATATTAGATATATATGCCTTGGAAAAACATTGAAGTAAAAGGTGAAAAATGCTGATAATTAGTATTTTCTTCTTTTGCTTCAATATTTTGCAGGCTATATTTCACACAAATGCTAACTTTATAACCATCCATTTTGTCATTTGCAGTGGCTTTCAAATTGGAGTCAGGACCCCCTTACAGTTTTGTTGCTTAACCGTTTCCCAACAACAAAATTTTAGAACGGTCAAAATTGAAAGACGTAGCAGATAACAAATAAAACGTCACTGAGAATAGAAAATCTAAAATCCATGACACTGATAATGTTTTTCAAATTTTGCAGGTGCCTATAAACCCTTTTTCAAATTCAGCTGTGGTTTTCATGTTCTTTATAGACCATGTTTAGGAAAACATTGAGAGAAAAGAAAAAAATGCTGATAACCAACCATTTTTTCTCTTCCCTAAATATCAAATGTCAATTTTTTTAACAGCAAAATAATCAACCCTTTCACAAGCAATTCCGCAATTTGATTTTTCTAAAGAAAAGTACTTTGAAAAGCATTGGGAGTAAAAGAGAATAAACTGACAATCAGCTTTATTTTCTTCTTTTCTCTCAATGCTCTCAGTGTTCTATATTCAAAGATATTTACACTTTTTACACATGCCTTGAGAAAGTGCTTTCAATATAAATCAATCTAATTTATAGTGCTTGGAAAAGGGTTAATTACCAGACAGCAAAATCTCTTACTGTTCCAATTTGAAACATGTTCCAGATGGCAATTTCAATTCGATGAAATTCTAAAAACATTTGCTTTTTTTTTATTAGAAAATGTTGTGGAGAATGAAGAAATTGCTTGTCACAAGAAATTTCTTCATTTTCCACTATATTTTCAAAAGTATTTTTCTTAAGGGGCATCAAAAATTCCACAGTGAGGTAACAGGCTTAAGTTCTACCACAACTAACCAGTAACAATATCACTGCCACAGTTCCAGGTTTTAACCCATTTCCAAATAGTGACACTTTTAGACAACAGTGATACATAAGGGTTTAGAAAACCTTGCAGAAAAAGGAGAAAATGCTGATGATCAGCATTTTCTCCTTTTCCTTCTAGGGTTTCCATCTTTTAAACCATAATTATCAGACAACAAAAGTTAAGGGCAGTCCAATCAGACAATAATATCTAAGGGCAGTCAAAATTCAATGATGTTGCGGAAGTCAATTTCAAATAAACTGAATTCTACATTCATTGGTCTTTTTGGGTAGAAAACATAGATCTAATGGGAAATGAAGAAACTGCTTGTCACAAGCAATTTATTCATTTTCCCCCAGCATTTTCCAAAGCCTCTATCTTGTGGGGCATCAAAAAGCGTCATTATATGGAAATGGGTTCCACAAACACACTGGATATGTTGGAGCTTGTTTCACTCGGGAATCATCAGGGATCAAACCGAGGAAGTCACGAGAGAGTCCAATGCGCTGCCAACTCCACAATGGACACGGCCCCAAGAAGCATGGAAGTTAACGTTTCAGTGTGTCCGTATCTCCAACTCGTCATTCTTCATGTGTCCTTTCTTTTAAACCTGAAAGTAATCATGTGACAATTAGTTCAATGCAAAGACAAAAACAAGAGCTTTGCGGAGAGGCGCATACAAGACTAAGCGTGGCTTGTCAGTAAAATTAACCATTTTTTATTTCAATTAAATGGCAGATGATTCAAGAATGCCAAGAGTGATCTTAATTTTATTAGAGGCATGCACAAGTAGATGAAATTCCGATTGAAACTGTAGGAGTTGTGCACACAAGAAATTGCTAACAGACAGACAGATGACAAGGGCCATTACATAATACGACCCTTCGGGCGTATAATACGTAATCAAAAGATTTTTCCAAAACATGTATGCCCCCTTACCCAATACCACACAATGACGCCTTTTTCCTCAAATTTTTTTTGTGCTAGATTCATGCAAAAAGTCTTTATCTGCCTTGCAGTCTGCGGCAGCTTTTGAAGCTGGGCCACCCTAACATTTTACCTATTCGGACATGGCAAATGTACTTTACTGATAAATAGATAGAACAATATTTTATAATATATTCCTAATCTTTCCAAAACCTTATCCCATTTCCAGATAATGACTCTTTGACGCCCCTCTCGAAAAAAATGCTAGGGAAAACACCAAGCAATTTCTTCATTATCCACAATGTTTTCTAACCCAAAATACAAATATTTTAAAAATATTCTCCAACTTAAAATTGTCATCTGCAACACCTTTTCAATTGGAACAGTCCAAAATTTGGCCATCTGGTAATACCGTATAGCACTTTATTTCTGCGGGGACTTTATTTCTGCTATTTCTGTGGTTAAGTACGGCACCGCAGAAATAAAACCCGCAGAATATAAACCCAGGATGTAGAAGTTGTTGTTCTATTGTTTGAGTCAGAACTTTGACAAGTAAAACAAGGGGTTGCGATCTAATGTAAAGCACAATTTCATAACAATAGAGTTGTTTGCTATAAAAATGATATAACTACATCTTGAATTCAAGTGTAGTTAGAACATTTTTGTTCGTCCATGAACAATGGTTTAACAGGTTTGATTGATTGGTAACAGTTTGACACGTCTTTAATTTCACATGTATCTGTATAAGGTATTGTTTCCCAATTAAAAAATTTGTAGATTCTTGATATCCCTTTATCATTATAGAGTAACTGAAATAAATTGTAAGCATCATCATTCAAAAGGGTAATTCAAAATTTGTTTGAAATTGACCAAAATTTATTTTTACTGCGCAGAAATAAAATCTTCAATAAAGCAAAGTTAACGACCGCAGAAATATTTGCCGCAGAAATTTAAGCCGCCTGATTTTGAGAAAAAACGCAGAATTTGGACCCCACAGAAATAAAGTGCTATCCAGTAGGTTATATGATACCAACCTTAGAATAATTTTCCTTTGTAACATGTGCCATCGTCTTGATAGCTTTTGGATTTCTTCATATTCTGCGCTTGTCAGGAAAAATCGTTTTTCAACAACATTCTTATTCGAGCAATCTCATACTGAAAATATAAAATTAAGAGCTACAAATAAGAGGGAGAGATTGCTTTCCAAAATGTAATATTTTACTTATTTTTCATCAAACCATATATTGTGGGTACTCATTGGATTTGGATTTATGGAGTTTTACGTCCCACTCAACTGCTAAAGTCATATGGAGAAGGGAGCTTGGTTTAACCCTTTCCCAAACAAGACCTGGGCCGCGTTTTACTAACATAAATTTTCGCAAAAACCTTGTAACAACACATCTGATTGAAGGAGAAATAATAACAGTAATTATTCAGCCTATCAGATTTGTAGTTGTTTTAAAAATGTTCGTAAGTTTGTTAGTAAAACGGGCCCCTGGTTTTGACGTCCTTAATAGAAAAGGTTTGAGAAAATATTGAAACAAAAGAAGAAACTGCTGATAAACAACAGTTTCTCCTTTTGTCTCAATATTTTCTATGCAATATTTTACACAGATTATGTCCTAAGAAACTTCGATTTTGTCATTTGTGGCAGTTTTTTAAGTGAATCACCCTAAAATTTTGCCATTTGGGAAAGGATTAAAGTCTCTTTTGAAAGACTGGAGATGCGGGGGATCGAACATGCGACCCCTGTGTTATTAATCCAGGGCGTTACCACTGCACCAAATGGGTACTCATTGGTATTATCTAACCAAACCCTGAATATCTAAATGAGTACCCACAACATAAGGTTTGGAGTTGCAATAAAAACAAGAGCTGTCCGAAGACAGCGCGCTCGACTTTCTAAGTTGCTTAGTATAAAGGGGGCATAACTCCAAATATAGTGGAGTCAGGGTTATGGGCCCTGATAGTAAGGTAGAGGGTGTGGTGGTGAATAAGTATTCCAAGTTTGGGTTGAATCCCTTTGATAGTATGGAAGTTATAATAGATGTTTGAAAAAACTTTAACCTTTGTTGCAACGCCAACGCCGACGCCCTGGTGACAGTATAAGCTCTCATTTTCTTCGAAAAGTCGAGCTAAAAATTGAATGCCTCCAGGGTTTACTAACCAGAGAGTTTTTTCCCATTCTGGCATTCTCCCACTAACTGATTTTTGTAGTCTTTAGAATAAGTGGAGCAATCGTTGTAACAACTCTGTCAGTTTCTTATGTCAACACCATGTCTTAGTGGTACCATCATTTTCTGAAAATAACCATTTATATAATTATTAATAGCATAGAAATCATGTAGTGTAATTATAAACTAGACTATCTGTAGCCTTTAACAAAAGTGGAGCAACTTGGCCAGTTTCTCATGTCAACACTATGTCTTAATTAGTTATACCATTATTTTCTGAAAATAACAATTTATTAGATTATGATTTACTCATTATCACACATTGATGCTTTTTGATGCCTCTCAAGATTATGGCTTTGGAAAATATTGCTTTACTGTAAAGACCAATAAATGTAAAGTTTCATTCACTTGAAATTGTCCTGCAACATCTTTGGATTTTGTCTGATAACCCATTTCCAAACATTGACGCTTTTTGACCCCCTTCAGTTCAAGATAATGGCTTTGGAAAACATTGTGGAAAATGAAGAAATTGCTTGTAACAAGCAATTTCTTCATTTCCCACAACGTTTTCTTTACAGGAACACCAAAAAAAGAGGTTAAATTTCAAGCACTTAAAATTGTAGTCATTGTCATCTTTGAGTTTGAGCAAGTTGTCGTAGACCTCATAGATCTACGTTTAGTCTCGCCTTGAATTCTATACATGTATGTACATACCTTAACCCTTTCCCAAACAAGACCTGGTTTTGACGTCCCCAATCGAAATGGCTTGGGAAAACATTGAAACAAAAGAAGAAACTGCTGATAACCAGCAGTTTCTCCTTTTGTTTCAATATTTTCTATGCCATATTTTACACAAATTCTATATTTAATAACATTCATTTTGTCATTTGTGGCACTTTTTGAAGTGGATCACCCTAAAATTTTGCCGTTTGGGAAAGGGTTAAACATGTGAACTTTGTTGTATGGCTTACTAATACCTGATTGATGTTTATGACTTATTAATGACCATTAGATATGTACAAACGAATATACCTTTGGATATAAATATGGGGGTTAGAATTGTATCAGGGAGTTCGGGTTCTGAAGCGTAATGCTGTCGCTTGGTTATTAAAGCTATCATCTTATATATTGTTGTTGTTCCTGGTTCCACAACAAAGTCTAAGATTTTGTCATCTGGGTTCAGGATTGTCGTCATCAAAACCTTTGAAATTGAACAAGTCTAAAATTATGCCGTCTGAGTTGAGAAAATGGTTAACAGGAATCAAGAACTCTTTTACTTACCAGACAACTGTTTCCCATTCTCCGACTAACTGGACTTCTGTAGCCTTTAACATAAGTCTAGCAATCTCTGTAACAACTCGGTTGGTTTCTCTTATCAAGAGAACTACCGTTATTTTCTGAAAATAACCATGTATTTGATTATTAACCCATTACCAAACAACAAAATTTTGGGGTAGTCCAATTTGAAAGAAGTTGCAGACGACATTTCAATGTGAAGAAATTTCGAAATTTTATAGCTTTTGGGGTAGAAAACATTGTGGGAAGTGAAGAAATTGCTTGTCACAAGCAATTTCTTCATTTTTCACAATGTTTTCCAATGTGGGGGAAGTCAAAAGGAGTCACTGTGTGATAATGGGTTAATAACATAGAAAACATATAGATCTAGTGAAATTATCAACTGAACTTTCTTCTTCTTCTTCAGACGTTCCTTTGAACGTATTTATTTTACATCGATTGGGAAGCAAGTTTTTTCAACTTTATTTAATCCCTCTCGATTGAGCTTCCTGGAAATACACTGACCAGTACTCGCGCTGAATGTGTGGGCCAATGAGAAGCCTCGAACAACCTCCGCTACCGGGGATTGAACTCGGAACCTCTTAGTCGCTAGGCCGACGCTCTACCTCTCGACTACGGACACCACTTTCTGTAGTCTTAAACATAAGGAGAGCCATCACTGTAACAAACGACAAGTTTCTCGTGTCAACACCATGTCTTTGTGATACTATTATATTCTGAATATAATCATCTATTTGATTATTAGCCCTTTCCAAATTCCAAAACATGTCAAACTGGTTTTGATGTCCCTAAGTACTAGAAAATATCTGGGAAAATATTGCGACAAAAGAAGACAATGCTGATAATCAGCATAATCAGTGTCGCATATCATATTGTGTGTGTGTGTGTGGGGGGGGGGGGGGGGGGGATACAAAGAAAAAATCTACAAAGTTGAAAATTTAGGGAAAATCCAATTTAGCCCCCCCCTCCAATATTCTGAAACAGGGGCTTGAGCCCACCCAGTATGAAATTGCTTGGGCCTGGGCCTGCATTTTCTCTCTAGATCTAGATCTATTCCCTTTTTTTTGGGGGGGGGGGGGGGCGAGACTAGGTGAAAAAAAGAGATATTTGCTCTTAACTACACACGGTATTTTGCTCTTAACTACACACGGTGTCAGTGTGCTTCTATTGCACGTAGATCTAGGTATGCTGGTAGTATTATAGGTCTAGACTAGACCTTTACTTACGTTTAATTGAAACTTTTGAATTTAGTCGTGTTTCTTTTGTTTTGACCGCCATTGCAAGCGAAAATGTGCATGCGCAGGTTTTGGTTCTCCAAGTTTTCGTCAACAGTTGAATTTATCGATAAAAGCCGGAAGCCAAAAATGCACGTGATCATATAGACTGGTACTTTTATAGACTGGAGCCTAATTAACTCCAACATTTCCCTATACGTCTTTAATAGCAGTAAATCACTGCTTTTCAACGACTGGAACCTAATTTACTACAACATTTCCCGTATATGTCTTTAATAGCAGTAAATACGTTGAAAAGAGGCGAAATATTGCCAGCAAGGTGCAGGTTAACGAAATTTTAGACTGGCCCAATTTCAAAGATGCTGCAGACGATAAATTAATATTTCTTAATCTTCATGGGTGGGAAATATTGTGGGAAATAAAGTTAAATATTGCTTGTCACAACTGAACAATTTCTTCATTTCCCATGATATTTTCCAAAGCCGTTATGTTGATGGGCGTCAAAAGGCATGACTGTGTGGTATACTCCGTAAATACTGACCTGAACCTGTTGAATATGTAATGAGTAAATGTGATGCGAAATAACCACTTTCCGACGTATATTGACACAGGGAGCATGTGCAGAATGCAAAGCCCCAATGCTTATGAAAACTATCGCCTCTTCTCGACAGTGAGGAGTGCTGGCGAGTATTGATTATTCCGTGTCACAAATACTCATTTCATATTCGTCGGGTTCAGGTCAATATTTACAGACTATAACTGCAAGGAAACTATATAACCCTTTCCCAAACAAGGCCTGCTTTTGACGACCGTAATCAAAATAGCTTAGAAAAACACTGCGAGAAAAGAAGGAAAATGTGATCATCGAAATTTTATAACAACACCTACCAAATACTATTGTTTGTCCGTAATTAAGTCACACTTAACTAGAAAAAAATCGTGTTCCCTATTTACATTTGTTTTGCCGTTTGAGAAAGGATTAAAGTTATAAGGGATGTACTGACTATTTGCTACCAAGTACTATTGTTTGTCCGTAATTAAGTCACACTTAACTAGGAAAAAATCTTCTTCCCTATTTACATTTGTTTTGCCGTTTGAGAAAGGATTAAAGTTATAAGGGATGTACTGACTATTTTATGCTCGGTTACCTCGTGCGTGAGTTTTTCACGTTACTATAAATAGCCCACACCTGCTTTAAATTGGATTAATTTACGACGTTCAATGTAATACCGCCCCTTGGCCTAGTGTATAGAGCGTCCGCCTCGGGAGCGGGAGGTTCGGTGTTCAAGCACCGGCCGCGTCACACCCGAGACTTTAAAACGGGCAGAATTGACTTCCATCCCTAGGCGCCGGGGTTTTTATGGACAGCTTTTCGGAATCGGCCAATGAGCCGGTTTTGCACCTCGGAAAAAATTAGTTTAAAGGCAAAAAATACACATTCGTAAAATGTTGCTAGAAACATTACACATTCATTCCAGATTCCATATAAGAATAGGCAATCGAAAAGTAAACGCATTTTTTTTTTAATTTTTTTTAAGGAAATATTTGTAAAAGGAACAGAAGAAACTGTTGCTTAATTTTCAAAAGCCTTTAACCCTTTCCATAACAAGACCTTGACGTCCCAAATAAAAAAGGCTCGGGAAAACATTGAGGCAGAAGAAGAAAATGCTGATATAATCCCGCATTTTCTCCTTTTGACTCAATATTTTCTAAATTTTATCCAATTTCTGTCTTTATCAGCGTCCACTTGTCGTCTTTAACAGCTTTCAAACTGGAACAGTTCAAATTGTTGTCGTTGTCGCTGGAAGAGTTAATAGACACGAGTTCCAATAAATCCAAAATAATGGTTCATCTGCACCACGGTGTATAATCACGTGACTCAGAATTTCCGATAATCTTCAATACCTTTTTCAATACTTGACCAATTTGAATTCGGTTTGAAGCAGAGAAGGTGGGAAAATGCCAGGAATAAGCTGGACGTGTTGGATTTTTGAAAAATAAAGTGACAAACAATTTTGAAAAAAAATGGTTTTTCTTCGATAACTTTTTTTTATCATTTGATTTTTCAAAAATCCAACACGTCCGTCTAATGCGTGACGTCTGTCCACATTCTCTGCTTCAAACCGAATTCAAATCGGTCCAGCCTCCGACCGGAGCTAGGCATACCTATCAAAAATTTTACTGGAATTACATCATTTTCCCCAAAATGTTGGGTTTATCTTCAATAACTTTTTTATCAGTTGATTTTTATAAACGCGGTATTATATATCGTAAATGTTTTGTATGTCTACATGTTCGTGTAGCTAGCCTTATAATAATTATAAAGTCTGAGAAACTTTTACAAGTCGCGTACCATCGTACACGTATTTTTGGGTCGATTGCAACACTTCAATGCAACATATAAAATGTTTATTTTACAATTCTCTTATTGAAATTTCCAGAGCTGTAGACTTATTATCAGATCTATTATTATTATTATTATTATTATTATTATTATTATTATTATTATTATTATTATTATTATTATTATTATTATTGTTGTCCAGCAAGATTAACCCGGGACATCTGCATATGTAATGACCCCACTTCGGCAATGTTTTGTTAGGACGCTCAACTAACGGACTTTGCACACGAAAATTAAGTTGTCCCGGGTTAATCTTGCTGGACAATATTATTATTATTATTATTATTATTATTATTATTATTATTATTATTATTATTATTATTATTATTATTATTATTATTATACTAGGACAAAAAACCCCAATTTTTCATAATATTTTCGACAAAATATGTTTTTAATGGCTGTTGAGTACATTTTTGATATACCTGCATCCATACGCATAAATACAGCGCCATTTTCTTCAGATGTCGTACATTCATCACGTGATACATGGTAAATTGTTAAAAAACTGTTTATCCCCTGCTGTGTTTTCTAGATGACTACTATCAAAACAAATTTTCATCAAACACAAGCTAGAACATAGACAAAGAAAACGACAAAGCTCACACACTTTTCACTAGGCTACGCATAGCAAGGCTAGGCCAAAACCAGCGCCTTACTGCAGGACAGATATTGTTGGTGGAAAAGGTTCAAAATGTTGTCGTAAGACATTGATGAGGCAAAAAATCGACACATTTTTGACTGTATACGTTGTTGGCTCTCAATTGGATCACAACCAATTGAGAACGAGGCGGACGTGCAAGAGATATGGCGTCAAGGCAGGACCGAATAATCACGTTAACCACATCTACGGGATAGGTTTAAGACTGCAACGGAGACCGCTAATAACTCGTATGGACTTCACAACGTTCGAATATCGGACCAAATTGAACGAAACAGATTTTTTTTTCGACCTCCGTCCATTTTTTTTTTGTCGTACTGTGTTGACGCTCGGTTTAAACTGGGTGTTTTCTTATTAATGCAATTGACTACCAACAAGATTTTGTGAACTTTACAAGGTGAAATGTTATTGCTTTAAATGTATTAAGTTTTGTTTAAATCTGATTTGATGTCTTTGCGTAAGAAAGAATTGAATGTTGTTCCCCAATAGCTTCCTCGTGGTCTGTAGCAACCATTTGAGAGTAACATGGATACTGGATAGGCTGCATCTAGACACGGCCTGGTCTTGAAACCGGGCTATCTCAAATGCTTTAGGGACGTTATTCCAGATCCTGGCTCAATGATATTTTTTTTTCGTGATTCGTTGCATTTTATTTTTCAGACGCGGACGGGTTACCTTAACCCATTCTCTGATGGCGATGACACAAAAGGCAAAAGATAAATCTATTATTATCTATTACTTTTTAACATATTGCAATAAATTATTTATGACAAAGTTTAGAAATATCATAAACAAATTCAAAAATATAGATATTTCAATTCATATGACGTGGTTGGTTATCTTGCATATTTTGTCCGTTCATAAAGATTATTAAAAAGCAACCTTTCGCAAATAGCAAATTTCAAACTGTCCTAATTTGAAAACTGATTCAAAAGACAATATGAATGTTGATAAAGATAGGGAGCATGCACAAGAAAATATTGGGACAAAAGGAATAAATGCTGTGTACCAGCATTTTCTTCTTTTGCCTCAATATTTTCCCGAACCTTTTCAGTTATGGTGCCAAAGGGTGTCATTGTTTGGGAAGGCTTTTTAAAGTATCTTTAGAAAATTCGGATATTTGACATCTTCCTATTTCCCTTTAATATATTCCAAGGCATTCACAAATGAAGGCATCAAAACCAGGTGTAGCGTGGTAAGGGCTAACCCATTGCCATAAGGCAAGCATTAAGCAGTTTCGAGTGAATGAAATTAAACATTTTCTCTTTTTTGCCTTTTTTTGTAGAAAGCATTGTGGGAAATAAAGAAATTGCATGTCGTAGTTATAAAATTTCTTCTTTCTCCACCATAAATTCTCAGACGTTCATAAATCTTCTTGGGTATAAAAAAAAGCATTGATCAATGTGTGGCGAAGGGTTAATTTCATTCTATTTTTTTTTCCAAACGAATTCTTTCAATTTGAAAGAAGACGGTTCTTTCAATTTGAAAGAAGACGGTAAAATGAAACA
Source organism: Fragum sueziense (assembly GCA_963680895.1). Lineage (NCBI taxonomy): Eukaryota > Metazoa > Mollusca > Bivalvia > Cardiida > Cardiidae > Fragum > Fragum sueziense. The sequence goes on along the minus strand of OY804597.1, from coordinate 53,331,306 downwards.
CGAAACTTGGTATTTCGAGTTGATAAGACGAGAAACTTAGTGGGAAACATATTGGTACCCAATAAGCAGGTTTCAGACTTGAATTACTCGTGTTGGTGTGTAGAAAAAAGGACCCTTACCCATTACCAGACGGACGAAATTCTAGACTTGTCCAAATTCAAAGGTGTTGCAAACGGTAATTTCAAATGAATGTTTTTGATTTTACGGGATAGGAAACTGTCGGAAATGAAGAAACTGATTGTCGCAAGCAATTCCTTCTTTTCCACAGTGTTTTCGAAAGCATTTTTCTTTCGGGGAATAAATAAGAGTCAATGTGTGGGAATGGTTTTAAGAAAGAAGAAACTGATTGTCGCAAGCAATTCCTTCTTTTTTCAACAGTGTTTTCCAAAGCATTTTTCTTGCGGGGAATAAATATGAGTCAATGTTTGGGAATGGTTTTAAGAATTCCAAACCGCCATGTTTCACGATCAGCATGTGTCTTGGTGCATTCTGATCAAAATCCATCCTGCTATCTGACGATTGCTTCGAGTCGCGAATAGAAATCGACATTATCTTGATCAACGTTGTTCCCGAAGGCCACATTGTCCCTTTTCCAAGATCCAGTCGCATTTTGTGAGGGTTCCAGCTTTTGTTGTTAGCTTGACTATTCCAAGATTAGGGAATCGTGTTCAGTCTTCCCCGAATATTTTCTCTGTTGTATCGCACAAAATTTATCTTCTCTTTGTAATATTAATCTTGTCATCTGCAACACCTTTGGGCAGCATGAAATTAAGGGACATGGGAAAGAGTAAAGATTTTTGTACTCATGAGGATTTTTTTCCAAAATCTTGACTCTCTGTTAACCCTTTCCCAAACAAGACCTGCTTTTGGCGTTCCTAATAGAAAAGGCTTGGGAAAACATTGAGACCAGCAGTTTCTCCTATTGCCTCAATATTTTCTCTGCAATATTTTACCCAAATCTTATTGTTATCAACATTCATTGCGTCATTTGTGGCAGATTTTTAATTGGACCACCCTAAAATTTTGTCATTTGAGAAAGAGTTAAATACCTCTTTCAACTGCTATGGTCATATAACAGTGGCTGGAGACTCTTCCTATGAATGGACTCCTGACTTTTCCATACCAATACTAGTACAACATTCTTTCAGGGCCTCCAGCTGCTCGCCCACATAGTTTAACAACTATTCAACCATTGGAGGCCGCGTGAGAGACATATCGTCGATGGGAAGTCAAAACCTCGTAACTCCAGCTTTTTCAAGCTGTAGTTACGAGGTTTTGACCCCCCCCAACGATATGTGAGAAAGGATGTTTGCGGCGGTCGGGGATTGAACCCAGGACCACATGAGAGCCTGATCTCATTTGGGGATCAGCAGCGTCAATTCTCTTTGAAATCAATCATCATAATAATCCTAATAACTATGATCCACACCAACGTTTAACCCATTCCTAAACAACAAATTTTTAGGATGTTTCAATTCAAAAGTTGCTGCAGACGACAGAATGGATGTAAATAAAGATTGAAATTGTGTGTGATATAGCCAAGAAAACAAGTATCTGGTGTTGTATGCAACACATAAAGTCCCCTACCGGCTTCACATTGACTCAATATGGTAATCAATAATAGATTAAGATGAACAAGTCATCAAAATAATTGTCAAACATATGAAATGTTATGCCCAACTGGAGGTGATCAATACTGCTGCATCACCACCCTGACAAACATGGCTAATAATTTTTTTTACATTTTAAAACAGGTTTCATCAAGTTAGCTTGCTTAGTTATTAAGTTATTGCAGGATCCATTTTTTGCCATATTTTCACTATTTCCGTTACCATAGCAACCGCACTTTTCGTCAAAGAACAAAGATAAAATGATGTGCATAATCTACACATTGCCATCTAGTCATATACCAAGTCTCATCAAATTAGCTTGCTTACTTATTAACTTATCGCAGGATCCAATATTTTTTGCCATATTTTCACTATTTCCGTAACCATAGCAACAACAACTTTAGTCTAAAAACAAAAATAAAATGATGTGCATAATCTACACATTGCCATATAGTCATATACCAAGTCTCATCAAACTAGCTTGCTTAGATATTATCTTATTGCAGGATCCCATTTTTGGCCATATTTTCACTATTTCCGTAACCATAGCAACCTCAATTTAAGTCGAAAAACAAAAATAAAATGATGTGCATAATCTACACATTGCCATCTAGTCATATACCAACTTTCATCAAAAACGCTTGCTTAGTTATTAAGTTATCGCGGGATCAAGATTTGAGCGGACAGACGGACGGACGGACGGACGGACAGACGGACGGACAGACGGACGGACAGACGGACGGACAGACGGACGGACGGACGGACGGACAGACGGAGGGCAAACCTATAGTCCCCTCCGGTGTGAACACCGGTAGGGGACTAATAATGAGGCAAAAGGAGAAACTGCTGATTATCAGCAGTTTCTTCTTTTGTTTCAAAGTTTTCCCAAGCCTTTTCTACAAGGGACATCAAAACCAGGTCTTGTTTGGGAAAGGTTAACTTGACGCAACCTTTGCATCAAAGGAGCACGATGTCGATGTTTTAACCCATTCCGACATATTGACTCTTTTTTGTCTCCTAAAAAGACGAAGGATTACGAAAACACTGTGGAAAATGAAGAAAATGCTTGTTACATGCAATTTCTCCATTTCCCACAGCCTTCTATCCACAACAAGAGGCCAAGAGGGCCTTATCGGTCACCTGAGTTGAAAGAGCAGATGACAAGGAGATTGTTTCAGATGTACCAAATGTACCCATTTTGGCCCCTTTTTCAGTGCCTTATGGGGCCTCAAGTGGGGGGGGGGGAGATAACACCATGACTTGTACACATCTGAAGCCCCTCCCCATGGGGATGTTTCCAGCTAAGTTTTGTTAAAATCTGTCCAATGATTTTTAAGAAACAGTCGAAAAATGTATAAAAGTTAATGCTTTTTTACCCCTTTTTTGTGCCTTATTGGGCAACAGGACAAGATAACACAACAACTAGTACAAATCTGCAGCCCCATGCTATGGGATGCTTCCTGCCAAGTTTGGTTGAAATTTGTCCAATGGTTTTCAAGAAAAAGTCAAAAATGTAAAAATTCAACACATGATGCATCCCCCTCACCCAGACCCTCCAATAGCTTGGCCATTTTTTAACAGATTTTTTTTTCTTTGTACAAACTTTGTATTCCTTGCCCCAAAGGCTCTAAATACCAAAGAAGAACCCAATCCCACCACTGGTTCATGACAAGAAGATTTTCTCAAGATGTTCCAAATTTATCCATTTTGGCCCCTTTTTTGGTGCCCTATGGGGCCCTAAGGGAAGATAACACCATGACTTGCACAAATCTGAAGCCCTTCCCCATGGGGATGCTTCCTGCCAAGTTTGTTTAAAATCCATCCAATGATTTTTAAGAAACAGTCGAAAAATGTATAAAAGTTAATGCTTTTTTGGCCCCTTTTTTGTGCCTTATGGGGCAACAGGACAAGATAACACAACAACTAGTACAAATCTGAAGCCCCATGCTATGGGAATGCTTCCTGTGAAGTTTGGCTGAAATCCGTCAAATGGTTTTAAAGAAAAAGTCAAAAATGTAAAAATCCAACACATGATGCACCCCCCAACCCCCACCTAGGGCGGCCATATTCGAACATGATAAAACAACAAATTAGTATAAGGCTAAACAACTCAAGCGAAGTTATCACGCTTGAGTAAAGCAGGGTATATGAACAAAATTAATGAACATCTGAACAATTGTTAGAAAGATATTTACAATTTATTAATAATTTTAGATCCTATAACAAATACATGCAAACACCAGTTAACCCCATACATACATAAACATATAACATTTATACTTTAAATATACAATTCATTTACAGTATTCAATAAGTGAACTTTGAGAACATTAGAAATAACATTCCTTTCTTGATACAATTCAAAATTTCAAGTTATCAGCATTTTCACCCTTTGGCCTGCATTAATTCTTGGGATACTTTAAATTTCCTTTCAATTTGACCATGATGCATTAAAAATGTGCTGTTTTCCAATATTTTGACAAAATAATTAATTTAGTAACTATGAACAGATAAATATTTGATAAATAACAACAACAATTCAATTTTGAAAGTTTGGAGAACACTATTTCCTCCATTTCAAATCACTTTTGTTATATTTTCTGACTCAATTTGAAGAATTGATTTGTTGTTAAAATATTAAATGCAACATTATAATTAGTTCAACAAAAGCAACTTGCTCCCTGCTAGATTTAACATTAGTTTAAACATTTTTGACTCAGTCCAAACTTCAACAGTAATGGTTACAAAAATAATGCAATATTAGAATTATTTTTAGTTCAAATGATTTATTAGTGCTTTCTTGCACTTACTTGATTTACCCACAACTAAACAATAACATCTTCATGTCCAAACAACTTCCAAAAGTTCTATATATCACTTTTTTGGCACAGTATGTCCATGACATCCATCAGTGTAATGTATATTCAAAGATGTTGCCTCTATTGCAATCACTGTTTTATGAAATGCTATGACAATGCAATGCAATATTCCATCCATTTCATTTTATCCCTCACCAAGAACTCTAGGAATGTAGGCTTGTCATGTTCACTGTTTTGAATTTCACCATCATAATTACACTTTGCAATAAGAATCAGTCAACAAATACAATCTATGTGTACAGTCAATCTTGTATTAAGAGACCACCCTGGTAGAATACCAAAAGTGGTCGCTTAATAAAATGGTCTCTTAATACAAAGTCTAACTTCATGTATTCCTTTAGCATTGTTTTCCTAGATTCATTTCTTGGTCTTGGCAGCATTGTGACTGGCTAGATATTCTCTCTTTCTTCATAATTCCAAAATATTTATCTACATATCTAAACACGTTTGTTATCTGCCATTCTGCATCATAGTGGTGGGTGGGGTAAGTAGATCCCTGTATTCTCTCAATGAATCTCTCAATGCCTTACACACACTGGGTGATGGTGAAGTTGTACAATCAACAAGGTAGGGATAGAGCTGAATCACCTGCTGCCATACAGTAACCTCAACTGTAAAATAGAACAGGAAATATTTGTATAAATGTTTGTTATTTATTGCTGAGTCATGGTAGTGGGTGGGGTAAGTAGATCCCTGTATTCTCTCAATGCATCTCTCAATGCCTTACACACACTGGGTGATGGTGAAGTTGTACAATCAACAAGGTAGGGATAGAGCTGAATCACCTGCTGCCATACTGTAACCTCAACTGTAAAATAGAACAGGAAATATTTGTATAAATGTTTGTTATTTATTGCTGTGTCATAGTAGTGGGTGGGGTAAGTAGATCCCTATATTCTCTCAGTGCATCTCTCAATGCCTTACACACACTGGGTGATGGTGAAGTTGTACAATCAACAAGGTAGGGATAGAGCTGAATCACTTGCTGCCATACAGTAACCTCAACTGTAAAATAGAACAGGAAATATTTGTATAAATGTTTGTTATTTATTGCTGAGTCATGGTGGTGGGTGGGGTAAGTATGTATTTTTGCTCACTGGAGAAATTTGTATTTTTTTGGCATTTCTGGGTAGAAATCATTGTTGAAAATGAAGAAATTGCTTGCCGCAAGCAATTTCTTCATTTTCAACAATAATTTCCAAAGCCTTTTTTATCTTTTTATGAGTCAAAAAGCGTCATTCTGCATTATGACAGTGGGTGGGGTAAGTAGATCCCTGTATTCTCTCAATGCATCTCTCAATGCCTTACACACACTGGGTGATGGTGAAGTTGTACAATCAACAAGGTAGGGATAGAGCTGAATCACCTGCTGCCATACAGAAACCTCAACTGTAAAATAGACCAGGAAATATTTGTATAAAATGTTTGTTTATTTATTGCTGTGTCATGGTAGTGGGTGGGGTAAGTATGTATTTTCCCTGTGAAGAAATTTTGTATTTTTTGGCATTTCAGGGTAGAAATCGCTGTTGAAAATGAAGAAATTGCTTGTCACAAGCAATTTCTTCATTTTCAACAAAGATTTTGCAGAGCCTTTTTTCCTTTTTATGACTGAAAAAGTGTCATTCTGCATCATGGTGGTGGGTGGGGTAAGTAGATCCCTGTATTCTCTCAACACACACTGGGTGATGGTGAAGTTGTACAATCAACAAGGTAGGGATAGAGCTGAACCATCTGCTGCCATACTGTAACCTCAACTGTAAAATAGAACAGGAAATATTTGTATAAATGTTTGTTATTTATTGCTGTGTCATGGTAGTGGGTGGGGTATGTATGTATTCACTCAGCGAATGAAATTTTGTATTTTTTGGTCTTTCTGGGTGGAAAACATTGTGGAAAATGAAGAAATTGCTTGACACAAGCAATTTCTTTATTTTCAACAATGTTTTCCAAAGCCTTTTTTCTATTTATAAGTTAAAAAACGTCAGTCTGCATGATAGAAGTGGGTGGGGTAAGTAGTTCCCTGTATTCTCTCAATGCATCTCTCAATGCCTTACACACACTGGGTGATGGTGAAGTTGTACAATCAACAAGGTAGGGATGGAGCTGAACACCTGCTGCCGTACAGTAACCTCAACTGTAAAATGGAACAGGAAATATTTGTCTTCAATTTAAACATTGACAAGATTTCATAATGATCTGAATAACTGCTTCTTAAATAATCCTTGGTTTTGATGGAAAATATTTTGTCAGTGTTATTCTATAACCTTGTAACTATGGCTTTAATCAAGCAAGAGATATAAGGTTTTAGAATAACACAGATCATTTATTTATGACTAAAATAGTATTTGACACTGCATTTAACATTTCTTTTTCAATGGCAATGCATTTTATGCTAAAAATAAACTGGGATTACTGTTATGTATTGACAAACTATTGGTGTTATTATAAAATCTCGTATCTGCAGCTTGATTCAAGTCGTAGTTATGAGATTTTATAACAACACATACGCAATAGTATTGTTTGTCCAAAATTTCATTGTCACATTTAACTGGATTAAATCATGTCCTATTAAATATTTCAGATGACCATGTGTAGCTTGTTGTAGTCTTAGAATTTCTCTCATTCAAGGACAAACACAATGTCAAAGCCTCCAGCTACTAACCATACATACTGGTAAAAAAATTGTACATTGGTACAAATGACAAGTGTGAAATGGTCAGAGGAATATTTGGTCCCTTTCGTACAGACCATTTCATTACTGTTTATGCAGTTAAGACAATATGAGACATACCATTTGCTTGTGGAGCTCTTTTCAGTGAAGCTATAAGAGTTGTAACAGCCTTGAGTACTGAGGCCATTTCTGCTAGCCTTGGTCTGAAATGCAGATATGTGTTAATGAATTATCCCCCTTAATTATACTGTCAATAGATGGACCAATATCGCTTCTCGTATAACAACAGTTTCGATAGACTTGAAAAGACAAAAGATTAATCTTCTTGACAACATCAAGCGGTGCAAATCAGCACACAAATAATTTAAAAACTAATTTTATTATAGCGTTGATACGAAGTATTTGGGTAAATGGCAATGAGACAATGGTACATGTATATGCAAAATATCAAAACTCTAAGCGATATGGTTTAGGAGAATTATTTCATCAGCATTTTCCTCCTTGGCCTTCATAGTTTTCTCAACTAAGATTTCTATTTTAATTCTACATGTATATTTTAGTCATTTTTCGAGCCTTGCTGACCTAGGTAGAGGACATTTCCCACTGAGTTTTTCATCTTCCACATATTTCTTCACCACATCCTGGCATCGCTGTAACAACGACAACACTGCTAGTTTTGTGATCGAACCCTCGTCTGTCTTTGTGCGATTAATGTAGGAGAACTGTAACAACGTCTCGAAACAGGTCTTGGCGAACTCTTCACGTAGCTTACGACTAGAATCTGTATCTGGAAGAAAAATTGTTATTGGTTAATTTGTTTTTCACTCAAAACATACGCTGCATGTTTTCCCCAGCCCAATAAGCTGTAGAAAATTATCAGAACTTATGGAACCTTTCCTGTTTTTTGTTTTACCATATCATTTTAAGTCCGGGAGTCTTTTAACCAATGTGCAAGCTTATACCTATTACCACCACTGATAACTACTTGCTTACTATCATGGTAACCAGTCTAAGCTCATGCAAGCATTAAAAGGCGTCCATTCACGTAATGGTATGGTAAATAACATAGCTTGAAAGGGTCGAATAAAGGACAATGTTCAAAATGGATATCTACAAATACCAAGGAACATTTAATTCAACCATGCTGATCCAACAACAATCTGCCTTTAGAGGGAAACATAAACCAAGATTGGATTACATAGAGTTTCAATCTGATCTTAGTCTATCCCCCTGCCTATCATAACTAGGGCTAAAATCTCTCATCCTTTTATTGAAATTTCTTCATTTCCCACCATGTTTTCTACCCAGAATGACCAAAAAAACATAGAATTTCAAGTTGTTGTCTACGACTTTTAAAAATTTGGACAATTCTAACAATTTTGCCATCTGCAGGTAATGGGTTTAACAATTTATCTAAATGGTTACCTATGAATGTATCTGAAGTTGTTGAATGTATTGAACCTCTATTCAGTATGGACATGGCTTTTTCTACAAACTCTTGGGGAACATTTCATTCAGTCTGAATCATCCTTTCCCTCATTTTTTAGGCAGCATAGACTGACATCAGTCTGCATGAACATGCAGTCTGATCTCATTCTATACCCCCTGCCTATAAAACTTAAGTACTTAGAATATAGTTTATCTTTTTCATTATGAGCCGCGACGCGAGAAAAGCGGAATTTGGCCTAAGCGAAAACAAAGACGCAGATCAGCTTCGCGGTAACCGCGAATCTGATCAGCGTCTGTGTTTTCGCTGGTGAGAAAGTTTAGTTCTTCTCTTTCCCATGTACAAAATTTCGTGACTCTAATCTCTTTCTGCGGCTGTACAGCCTCATTTGTGTCGGATCTGGTCAAAACTCCCGAAGACCAATTTTCTCGCGTTGCAGCTCTTATGATAGTTATGCAACAATGCATTACCAGACAGCAACATTTTTGTATTATCCATGTTCAAAGATGCTGCAGAAGACAATTTCAAGTGAATTAATTTTTACATCTTTTTGGTCTTTTGGGGTAAAAAACATTGTGAGCAATGAAACAAGAGGCCCAGGAGGGCCTGAATCGCTCCACTGGTTAAAGTGGAAGAATTATCCCATGATTTCTTGTAAGCCTTACACAGCGGCAGCCAAATCTTGATATTTGTGAATAAATTTTGAAGAGAGACTCAAAGAACATTCTTGCAAAGTCTGGTTCAAATTGGCCTTATGGTTGATTTTTAAAGAATTTTCTTATGATTTCTCTAAGTCTGATAAGCCCCTTTCTCCCTGCCACGGCCACATTTTTTTGACAAATATAAAAATTTGTGAACAAATTTTAAATAGAACTCTAAAGGCACATTCCTGCAAAGTTTGGTTCAATTGGGCACACTGGTTGATTTTTCTTATGATTTCTTAAAGTCTGATAAGCCCCTTCCTCCCTGCCACGGCCACATTTTTAGACAAATGTAAAAAATTGTGAATAAATTTTGAAAAGAGAGACTCAAAGAACATTCCTGCAAAGTCTGGTTCAAATTGGCCCAATGGTTGATTTTTAAAGAATTTTCTTATGATTTCTTTAAGTCTGATAAGCCCCTTTCTCCCCGCCACGGCCACATTTTTGGACAAATGTAAGAATTTGTGAACAAATTTGGAAGAGAATGACTCAAGGCACATTCCTGCCAGGTTTGGCTCAAATTGGCCCAATGGTTGATTTTTAAAGAATTTTCTTATGATTTCTTTAAGTCTGATAAGCCCCTTTCTCCCTGCCACGGCCACATTTTTTGACAAATGTAACCAGAGTTTTCAATGGAATTGAATTCTTTGAAGGAATTTGAAAGAGGGCTATGCAAGGAACATTTCTGTGAAATTTAATTAAAATTGGTCCAGTAGTTTTTGAGAAGAAGATTTTTTAAAATTACACTATGCGCCATATATGGAAAATAAGCCCCGCCCACAGCGGCCATGTTTTTCGAATTATCAAAATTTCTTCAAGGAATCTGAAAAAGGGTCACCAAAGGAACATGCCTGTCAAATTTCAAAGAAATCTGATAAGTTGTTTGGGAGAAGAAGATTTTTTAAGTTTTTTCTAAAAATTCGTATTTGTTACCATAGCAACCAGAGTTTTCAATGGAATTGAATTCTTTGAAGGAATTTGAAAGAGGGCTATGCAAGGAACATTTCTGTGAAATTTAATTAAAATTGGTCCAGTAGTTTCTGAGAAGAAGATTTTTAAAGAAAAAGTTAACGGACGGACGGACGGACGCACGGACGGACGGACGCACGCACGCACGACGGACACAACGCCATGACAATAGCTCGCTGGCCTTCGGCCAGTGGAGCTAAAAATTGCTTGTCACAAGCAATTTCTTCATTTTTCACAATGTTTTCAAAAGCCTTTATCTTGTGAGCATCAATTAAAGACATCACTTTGTGGTAATGGGTTATATTCTTACCTATGAATGTATCAGAAGTTGTTGAATGTATTGAACCTCTATTCAGTATGGACATAACTTTCTCTACAAACTCTTTGGGTACATTTCCAGCATGTGGCAAAATGTCGTCTCTGATCATGTGAATAACCTGAAAACAGGAATACAAGTTGTTCAAATATACTGAACCAAAAAAGAAACTTTCGCCAAGTTTGAATGTAGATTTCCTCTACCCACACTTGAAACTTGAGTTTACATATCAGGCTTTTATATAGGGATAGGCTGACCAATTTTGCAAACAAAACAAGTTTCAAAAGCTAATTTATGTATAGTCCAGCAAGATTAACTCGGGACAACTTAATTTTCGTGTACAAAAATCGTTAGTTGAGCGTCTTAACAAAACATTGCCTAAGTGGGGTCAATGCATATGCAGATATCCCGGTCTAATGTTGCTGGACTGTATATATATGTGTACATATAAGTGGTTCCCTTGAACAAATGGTGCATACTTTGCAAAAGTTTCTTTTTTGGTTCAGTATAGTTATCTAATAGGTAAATCAATATGTGCATGCCTGTGCTGCACGTTTATCTCTTACATTAACCCTTTCCCAAACAAGACCTGGTTTTGAAGCCCCTAATGGAAAAGTCTTGGGAAAACATTGAAACAAAAGAAGAAACTGCTGATAACCAGCAATTTCTCCTTTTGTTTTAATATTTTCTATGTCATATTTTACACAAATTCTATATATTCAATAACTCCCATTTTGTCATTTGTGACAGTTTTTGAAGTGGATCGCCCTAAATTTTCTTTGTTTGGGAAAGGTTTAACCAAAGTATTGAGGAGTTAACGTGACAAATGTCTTCTTTGCTTAGCCACAACCTGAAAGGTGAAATAAAACGGAGTGTAACTAGATACTTACTTTACAGTCTATTGCCTCGTCCCTCTGAAATTCTTCTATTGATAAAGTGGGTGGGGTAGGACTGAAATAGACAAATCCTTGCTTCAAATTCTGCTTTTATATTGTCACTTATCAACAACTAGAAAGACCTGAAGGTCTTGAGTCGCTCCACAGGCCTGAATTTCTTTTAATATTAAATCCAAGTTTTGACTAGATTTTTGAATACTTGTGGTTCTTACAGCAAAAACAAAGTCAAAAGCAGCAATCATGTGGTCAATGCAAAAAGAAAGTAAATAATTGACTAATATTTTAGGGATGTTAGAGCGATAATAAAATTGAAAACTGTCATTTTGCCAAATTCAAGGACACATAATTCAGTATGTATATTTAAAATCAAATAAAAAATTAAACTCATGCAAGATCTTATGGTCACTATCATTCTGTTCAAATTTTGTCTATATTAGTCAATATTCATGGCTTTAAGAGTGGAAAAAGTGTCGAAAACTGAAATTTTGTCAATTTCAAGGGCATATAACTCAGATTGTAACAGTGTGATCATCTTGAAAATTACACATAGGCAAGATCTTGTTATCAACAAGATTCTTTCCAAGTATCATCTTGATTGGTTAACATTTGCGGTTGTTAACATTTGCGGTTGTTAGAGTGAAAACAAAGTCGAAAATGGCAATTTTGTCAAATTCAAGGGCACATAACTCATGATGTAAAATTCCGATCAATCTGAAAATTACACCCAGGCAGCATATAATGCTTATATATATTCTGTCCAAGTTTTGTTTAGATTGGTGAAAAGTTGTAGATTTTAGAGTAAAAATAAAGTCAAAACCAGCAAAATAGAGCCGAAAATGGCAATTTTTGGCAATTTCAAGGGCACATAACTCATGCTATAAAATTCAGATCAAGCTGAAAATTGTACCAAGGCAAGATCTTATAGTCAGCATCATTCTGTCAAAGTTTTGTCTTGTTCAGTCAATATTTGTAGTTACTAGAGTGAAAACAAAGTCAAAATACAGCCGAAAATGGCAATTCTGTCAATTTCAAGGGCACATAACTCTTGATGTAAAATTCAGATCAAGCTGAAAATTTTACCAAGGCAAGATCTTGTAGTCAGAATCATTCTGTCAAAGTTTTGTCATGATTGTTCAATATTTGTAGATTTTAGAAGAAAACTAAAGTCAAAACCTGCTATTTTTGACATTCAAGGGCAGATAACTCAGGTTATACTGGTTCAATCCATATTCTTTGAAAGAATCTGAGAGAGGGTCACCCAAAGATCATTCCTGTGAAATTTGGTTGAAATCCATCTGGTAGTTTTTGAGAAGAAGATTTTGAAAGAAAAAGTTTACGGACGCACGCACAGACGGACGGACGGACGCACGCATGACGGACACACCGCCATGACAATAGCCCGCTGGCCTGAAAGGCCAGTGGAGCTAAAAACTTCATAATTGCAGCTTAAAACAAGCTGCAGTTACTAAGTTTTTGTTGAAAAGCAGCAATATACAATAGAAACAACAAATCTAAAATTGAATGCCCACTCAAAATGAATGTCTTTAGTTTAACCCATTACCAGACAGCCATGATACAAATTCATAGATGTTGCAGACAACAGCAATACTGTATTTGAGTGAAACTTTACATTTTAGATATTTCTGTGAAGAAAACATTGTGGGAAATGTAAATTGCATATAATTTCAAGAAGCATAAATTGAATACATGCATTTTCCAGGGTAGATAACTGTTATTAATTTCAAACCGATACATCACCTAGCTATCTCCCTTTGAAGTTTTTTGCCATAACTTACTTATAAATACCAAGAAAGTTACTAAGAATTTTACAGTTTTCTGTAATTTCTAGTTCACCAATTAATAATTTTCAGAATTTTAGACCCTGAAAAGCAAGAAAATGACATTTTGTTCATTTTTCTCCTAGAAATCTTTCATGCTTCCATGATACAGTAAGCTTTGCTGTTGCAGATCCAGGATTCCTGTGAGGGGATTCAAACATACAAATAGGCAGAGGACGATTATTTTCCTCAGTGTTACACACGTTTGTCTGATTTCTGCATGGAAATGAAATAATCTAGAGAGAAGGATTGGTTTGAACCCCCGAACCCCTTCTGGATCCGCCACTGCAAGTTCTAATGTCAAACAATCACAGACACTTACTTTTTGGAGAACAAAAAGTCTTCCAAGGTTACACCAAGTTCTGGCCACATGGATTGACTAACAGATGCTGTAATAGAGTGTAAACATTAATCAATTTATTATACAATGGAATCTTACACAAGATGGAAAATTTTGCTGTTTGGGAAAGGGTTTATATTTGTTGTAGTTTTAGATTGGAACAGATTGATGAAACAAGGGGTGTTAAGTTTTCGGACAGACCAACAGACAGATGGACACAAGTAAAACAACATGTTCTGATCTTTCAACACCTGTAGGGGCATAAAAATACCCAAAGCCACAGGCATCAAGACATAACAAACTCCAACATGTGAAAATACTTCATGATGGAAAAACTAACTCTATCAATAAACAACATTTATCATTATCATCATTTCAGAATACAATACAACTAACCATGTTTTCTTGCTACTGGTATCCCAACATTTAACACCGTTAGTAATGAGTTGATCACCAACATCCACGTAGATTGGGACGAACACCCATATTTCAGATTTAGATATAAAACATTACAAAATACAGCTCAACTTACCATGTTTTCTTGCTACTGGTATCCCAACATTTAACACGGTGAGTAATGAGTTGATCACCAACATCCACGTTGACTGGGACGGACACCCATATTTCAGATTTAGATAGAAAATATTACAACATATCATCGCTTTTCAATAAAAACCTCCTAACTGCAGCTTGTTTTAAGCTGCAGTTACAAGGTTTTTGTTGAAAAGCAGCAATATGGTACGACTTACCATGTTTTCTTGCTACTGGTATCCCAACATTTAACACTGTCAGTATTGAGTTGATCACCAACATCCACGTTGACTGGGATGGACACCCATATTTCAGATTTAGATATAAAACATTACAACATATGGTACGACTTACCATGTTTTCTTGCTACTGGTATCCCAACATTTAACACTGTCAGTAATGAGTTAATCACCAACATTCACGTTGACTGGGACGGACACCCATATTTTAGATTTAGATAAAAAATATTACAACATATCATCGCTTTTCGATAAAAACCTTGTAACTGCAGCTTGTTTTAACCCTTTCCCAAATAAGACCTGGTTTTTGACGTCTCTGATAGAAAAGGCTTAGGAAAACATTGAAACAAAAGAAGAAACTGCTGATAACCAGCAGTTTCCCCTTTTGTCTTAATATTTTCTGTGCCATATTTTACACAAATCCTATCTTTAACAGTGTTGAATCTAGTTGTGTGTTCTAGGGGGCCCAATGGGCCCACAGCTCTTTGCTCAAGGGGGTCATCCAATACAAATACATAGCTAATTTGGCCCATGCTTCATTCTCAGCCCATGGCCCCCTCTAGATTCAACACTGCTTTAATAACATCCAATTTATCATTTGTGGCAGTTTTTGAAGTGGAGCACCCTAAAATTTTGCCGTTTGGGAAAGGGTTAAGCTGCAGTTACAAGGTTTTTGTTGAAAAGCAGCAATATGGTACGACTCACCATGTTTTCTTGCTACTGGTGTCCCAACATTTAATACAGTAAGTAATGAGTTGATAACCAACATCCACGTTGACTGGGACGGACACCCATATTTCAGATTTAGATATAAAATATTACAACATATGGTACAACTGACCATGTTTTCTTGCTACTGGTATCCCCACATTTAACACTGTTAGTAATGAGTTAATCACCAACATCCATGTTGACTGGGACGGACACCCATATTTCAGATTTAGATATAAAATATTACAACAAATGGTTCAACTTACCATGTTTTCTTGCTACTGGTATCCCAACATTTAACACTGTCAGTAATGAGTTGATCACTAGCATCCACGTTGACTGGGACGGACATCCATATTTCAGATTCAGAGGTTGTCGGAATGTCTGAAAATAGAAGAAGTAAGATTTGGTTAATCATACATGCCATACACCCCCCCCCCCCCCCCCCCCCCCCCCCGGAAATATTTATCAAAGTGACACCTGGCCGCCAGCATGTCGAAATTTGATATATACCAACTCAATCCAAATGTGAAACAAAGAATTAAACAGAACTTAACCCAACTTTGCAGACTAAGTATGCCATATATTTGTCTTTTATGGGCCATCTAAAACAAGTATCATAAAATTGTGAATTTGAAGATGGTTTCCAGCAGCCATATCTATTTTTGGTACTTTTCTGATATTCAAAACTCCAAAAATTAATGACCTTTTCCGCATCATTTCAGGTCAATTTGACAAGAAGTTTATTTTTCCAACAGCACTGGCGACCATCTTGGATTATCGTGGATTGTGGTAATTGCCCAGTTTTGCCATTCTGGCAACAAAGCTAGATCTGCTCTATAGCACCTATATAATGCAAAGAAAAATAAAACTTCATTATACTCGACATTCCAAAGTTCCGAAAATTTCCAATGGACTAGAATGCAGGCCATGCACTTTATGGTTGGTCTCAAAAGTGGATTTCTCTAAACACTGGATAAACAAAATCCCCTTTTGTAAATTCTCTCTTTCTCACAATGTTGACAAAATCAATTAATCTGGGGATCAAAAAGGTTTGAAAGAGGGTTTAGGCTTTGAATTGCGCAATGTTGCATGATTGCCTACTGTTTTTGTCAATATATACTTTACTATTTTCTTCAATACCATACTTAATTCCTTTCCAAAACAAGACCCGGTTTTGACATCCCTACTAGCAAAGGCTTGGGAAAACATGGAGGCAAAAGAAGAAAATGCTGATAATCAGCATTTTCTCCTTTTGCCTCAATATTTTCTGTGCTATATTGTACAACTATCATATCTTTATTCACTCCCATTTTGTTGTCTGAAGCTGAGCTTTCAAATTGAATCACCCTAAAATTTTGTCATTTGGGAAAGGGTTAAAATAGCATTGATCTGCTATTATCAACAGGATCTAAAGTATAAAAAATAGCCAGGAATTCTCATTGGCTGGTACTTGTTCTTTTGGGACAATCCCTTTAGACATGTTTTATGATGTATTCTTAATTATGCACTTTAACTAACAGGCATTTTGAGCCAAAATTCTACAGCTAGCAAAAGGCCTGCACAAACAAGTAGCAACCTTTTTTTGTGCAGTTTCAAATCATATAATGTTCCAGCATTAAAAGCATTGAGAGAAAAGGAGAAAAATCTGATTATCAGCATTATCTTCCTTTTTCTAAATGCTGTATAATGCTATCTTGATGCGTGTCATCAAAATGGCATTGTTGCAAAAGGTTTTTAAAGCAAAGTAGCACGATGGAATAGCACAGCATGATCTACGACATTAAAATTGCACTTGGGGCATAAGACTTGTTTAAGGTGCTCCAGTACTTTGATTCTTAAAAGGTTTTGGGAATAAGTGGATTAAATTAAGAATGGACATAGATTATCTAGTATAATAGTCTTACATTCAACTTAGTCTAATTTAGAACAGTCCAAGACATGCTCTGGTCCCATGCTGATGAGATTAACCCTTTCCCAAATAACAAAATTTTAGGGTGATCCACTTCACAAACTGCTAAAAATGACAAAATGGGTGTTATTAAAGACAGGATATGTGTAAAAAATGGCACAGAAAATATTGAGACAAAAGGAGAAACTGCTGGTTATCAGCAGTTTCTTCTTTTGTTTCAATGTTTTCCCAAGCCTTTTCTTGAAGGCACGTCAAAACCAGGTCTTATTTGGGAAAGGATTACTTCTATCTTAGCAGGAAGTACAGCTTGGCCAATTCAAGCACCAACAACGTCAAACCTTTACAATGTTCTCCAAAACTCATTGACATTTACAAAAGAAAAAAAATTCTCTGAATTGTGCCCAGGAAGAAATAATTGGATTATTATAGTAAACAAACATTATGCGAAGCCAAAAATTAGAATGACTAAGACGGTCAATATATTCGGAAGAATATTTTGAAGCTGGCACAAATACTGTCCTAAGTGCTAAAACAAAATATAAGAATTTACGACAATTTAGCATTCCTGTCTTGATTTGTTTACCCCAGGTATGTAAACTGATTGTCCCTTTCCTAAACCACAAAATGTTAGACTAAAATTCGAAAAAGTTGCACATGTCAAAATCATGGCAATTTCTTTTAGAAATTTTGTAGAGCGTAAGTGAGAAAATGCTGTTTAATCAGAATTTTCATCTTTTTCCTCAATGTTTTCTAAAGCCAGTCATTTCATATTACAGGCATCAAAACGAGGCATAATTATTCATGAAAGGGTTAAAGTGATTATACTGGGATTAGTGACAAAATTGTCTGTTATGTAATATTGGTCAATCAATGGTCAATTTGACCAATCGCCGGACAGTCCGATTGCCAATATTTGACGTAATCGTAATATCATGAATAATCGGTCAATACACTCATAGTGCAGTAGATTAATGGGTGCACCATGTTAAATTCTAGTACTCTATAGTTGTTTACGATTTAGTTCAAACCCATTACCAGACAGCAAAGTTTTGAACTTGCCCAAAATCAAAGATGTTTTCATGCCGACAATTTTGGGTGGATGAAATTTCAAAAATCTTTGTAGCTTTGGTTACAATTACATTGAAGATAACGAAGAAGTTGCTTGTCCACTGTTTCCCAACAGCATCTTTCTATGCAAAATTATAAACCAGTCCAAATTGAAAGAAGTTGCAGACGACAATAATTATGAAGTGAATAGTTTTTATTTTTTTATTTTTTTGTCTTTTGGGTTAGAAAACATTGTGTGAAATAAACAAATTGCTTGTGACAAGCAGTTTCTTCTTTCCCATAATATTGTAAACAAGAGGACCATGATGGTCCTAAATCGCTCACCTGAATCAAGATGACAAGAGTGATATTGGCAATTTTGTCAAATTCAAAGGCAAGAAACTTATAAGGACTTTCTGTTTGGAAACAAAGGACTTTCTGTTTGGAAACAATTAAAGTAATAATTTTGTTCCAATCGATCCTGTAAATTGGGTATGAATTTCCACAATGGTGAGGGTTTTTTTTTTTCAATAACCATTTCATGATTTCGCAATATAGAGCATATGGCTAGTTTTCAAAGCATACTGATCTGTTAGAGACTGATCATTTATGATATTAGCACAATTAACAAGATTTTGTCTGTTATTTGAAAGAATAGAGAGAAAGATCATCATCTGATAAGCTAGGCTAATCCCTTCTTATTTGTTTACACAAGATAAACATGGGGCCAGCCAGAGCAACAGATAAGAGAAACTGATAAGAGAAATAGGAAAGGTTTAATTTCCAAATTTATTATTCATATCAAAACCTTATGTAGAATGTTTTAATCTTTTCAAGCAGATGATTGAAATGATCACTAACAACATAGGGTTTGATGAATATTGAAACAAAATGTTGCGTTTTGAAAAGCAATTATCTCCTCTTATCTGCAGCTTGTATGATTTCCAAAGTAGATGCATCAAAATTGCCTTGTTAAATGTAGAACCCACAATATAGGGCTCAAGGAACATTCCTGCAAAGTCTAGTACAATTGGGCCCAATGGTTGATTTTTAAAGAATTTTCTTATGATTTCTCCAAGTCCGATAAGCCCCTTCCTCCTTGCCACGGCCACATTTTTTGTCATTTGTATAAATTTGTGAACAAACTTTGAAAAGAGTGACTCAAAGAACAATCCTGCAAAGTCTGGTTCAAATTGGCCCAATGATTGATTTTTAAAGAATTTTCTTATGATTTCTATTAGTCCGGTAAGCCCTTTCCTCCCTGCCACGGCCACATTTTTTGTCAATTGTAAAAATTTGTGAACAAATTTTGAGAGGAGTGACTCAAGGAACATTCCTGCAAAGTCTAGTACAATTGGGCCCGATGGTTGATTTTTAAAGAATTTTCTTATGATTTCTCCAAGTCCGATAAGCCCCTTCCTCCCTGCCACGGCCACATTTTTTGTCAATTGTAAAAATTTGTGCATAAATTTTGAAAAGAGTGACACAAGGCACATTCCTGCCAAGTTTGGTTCAAATTGGCCCATTACTTGATTTTTAAAGAATTTTCTTTTGATTTCTCTAAGTCTGATAAGCCCTGCCCTGCCACGCCCACATTTTTTGACAAATCAAAAATTCGCGAACAAGTTTTCAAAAGGGTCACCCAAGGAACATTCCTGCCAGGTTTGGTCAAAATTGCCCCAATGGTTTGGGAGGAGAAGATGTTTAAAGAAATTGTGAACGGACGGACGGACAGACGGACAGATGGACGGACGGACGACGGACAGTGAGCCACCACAATAGCTCACCTTGAGCACTTTGTGCTCAGGTGAGCTAAAAATTCCATCCATTTGAAAATGTGGTCTGCAACATCTTTGAATTTGGACAAACAAGAGCTGTCACTGTAAGATGACAATGCCCCCGACACCGCTTTGATTTTAAATTATGGCCAATCTATGTTCAAGGTCAAGGTCATCCAGGGGTCAAGGTCACCAAAGTATGTGCCTACAGAAAGGTAATGTACCAAGGAATGTTGTGGTAAAGTATGAAGCGAATATGTTAAGTAATAAGGAAGTTATGGCCAATGTTAAAGTTTTTGGACGGAATGACGGACGGACGGACGGACAGACAGACGGACAGACAGACGGACAGACGGACGGACGGACGGACGGACAAGTCAAATTTATGATGCCTCCCTATCGGGGGCATAATACAAAATTTTGCCATCTGGTAATGGGTTAAATTATCATATTATTTTTTACAATTACAATATTTCTTATGACATTATTTAAAGCTTTGGGGCATTCCCCATTGAAGTCTTTTCAATATGAATAGTGGAATGTGTGAGGATTTTTTTTAGCAATTTATAACAATTCATTTGCTCAAGAAAAATTAACCTGTGCTACACATTTTCTATGCACAAAAAATGACAGGAAAAGCATGTTGTTGATTTTCAAAGAAAAACCTTGTAACTGCAGCTTAAAGCAAGCTGCAGTTACGTGTTTTTTGTTGAAAAGCATGAGGTCAATCCATCACATGCAACAAGGCAATAAAACCTGTCATTAAATCCAATTAATTAATCATTTTTAATTGACCACACATCCTGTTTCTATCTCTTTCAAAGCCTTTGTATTTAAAGTTTAATGCAATTAAAATCATTTTTTATCTGATAACCATACAAAATTATGGTCATTAAATTAAGGATTTGCACAATTTACTTGGACATTTATTTTCTTTGAGCATGGCGTATGTGTCATGCAAAAAGACGAGCATGAAGTATCATCGGCCTTTTCCTAGCAATGTTTCACTGACATGTTCCACAAAGAAATGTTTAGAAAACATTGAGCGAAAAGAAGAAATTGATAATAATAAGAAATTTCTCTATTTCATTGAGTATTTTTTTTATTAAAACAACATACAATTATTTTGTCTTTTGAAATTTCTGTTAAATTGAACAACCCTACAATCTTAAAATTTTGAAAAGGTTATGTCACATAGAAAGGAGGCTTGTTGGGAATTACAATCGATTGATTAGGGTTGCTCACCCACATGGGTTGATGATTATCAAACCATTGGTGGGTGACTGTTTTGCTAGGAAGGAATTTTGCCGCACCCCGCGATCGAACCTGGGACCTGTAAAGTGATAGGCAGATGCATTTACAACTGCGCTATGTCCGTCTCATTGTCTGAAAATGTTAAGCATGTCCTTCTGCTATTAAAAACATTCATATTGAATGATACTACAACAAAAGAGATGCTCAATTTGAAGCAAGAAAATGTGCCTCATTTTTGCATGTCCAATTTTCTTTCAATTACCATGATATGACCAGAGGCCATAACGTTAAGTGAATCCCAACCAGTAATGGTCAAGTATTTGAAGTCCGACAGGAAGTCTGCATGGAGAGTGACCATTTGATTTCAACCTGTTATCTGTCAATCAAAAATTCAAATTCATGAAAAATGAAGGAGCTGCTTGATCCAGAAAATATTGAGGCAAAAGGAGAAAATGCTGTATATCATCATTTTCTTCTTTTGCCTCAATATTTTCCCATACTTTTTCTACAAGGAACATAAAATGCTGTGTTTCGTTGGAGAAATAATATTTGAAGTCTGACAGGAAGTCTGCATGGAGAGCAACCATTTGATTTCCACCTGTTATCTGTCAATCATACATTAAAACTCAAGATCCAGAAAATATTGAGGTAAAAGCAGAAAATGCTGCAATTATCAGCATTTTCTTCTTTTGCCTCAATATTTTCCCATACTTTTTCTACAAGGAACATAAAATGCTGTGTTTTGTTGGGGAAATAATATTTGAAGTCCGACAGGAAGTCTGCATGGCGAGCAACCATTTGATTGCAACCTGCTATCTGTCAGTCAAAATTCAAACTCTATGCTGCTGTAGAATATAATACTGAAAATTCTGTATTCTTATATACCAAACAACAAAATTTCATGGTGCACCAAATTCAAAGATGCTGCAGACGACAATTGCAAATGAATAAAATTTAAAAGTTTGTTGTCTTTTTGGGTAGAAAACATTGTGGGAAATGAAGAAATTGCTTGTCACAAGCAATTTCTTCATTTACCATGATGTTTTCCTAAGCCATTGTGGCATTGTCTCGTAAGGAGTCAAAAAGAGTCACTGTCGGGTAATGGGTTAATTACTGCAATATCATATAAAAATATCTTTGAAATTTCTTTGAAGAATATCTTCATGACAAATTGTTAGTATAATTTGGTACATGTACCATGTTTTTGTCCCTTTTCTTTTTTTCAAGAAAATTCAGATCTAGAAAATTGTTGAAACAGAGTCTGAAACGAACTTTTCCTCCGAAAGCAGACATTGGGTTTAAGAATTTGATTAATTGCTATGCAGTGGCAGATCCAGGATTTCCGTGAGGGGGGTTCATTTTTACAAAAAGAAGGGGTTCGTTTTTTAGTATTACACAATTTTGACTGGATTTCTGCATGAAAATGAAATAATCGGGCTAAAGAGGGGGGTTCGTTTGAACCCCCAAACCCCCTCTGGATCCGCCACTGCTATGGTCATATCAAGATAGCTGGAGCACCTACCATGGATTCCTGTCATTTCTTACATGATGACAGTGTTTTTATCCCTTTTCTTTTTTCCAAGAAATTCAGACCTAGGACTTTGTTGAAACAGAAACAGAACTTTTCCTCAGAAAGCAGACATTGGGTTTAAGAATTTGATTAATTGCTATGGTCAAATCAAGATAGCTGGAGCACCTAACCATGGATTCCTGTCATTTCTTACATGATGGCAGTGTTTTTGTCTTCAAGAAAATTCAGACCTAGGACTTTGTTGAAACAGAAACAGAACTTTTCCTCAGAAAGCAGACATTGGGTTTAAGAATTTGATTAATTGCTATGGTCAAATCAAGATAGCTGGAGCACCTAACCATGGATTCCTGTCATTTCTTACATATGATGACAGTGTTTTTGTCCCTTTTCTTTTCTTTTCTTTTTTTTTTTTTTTTTTTTTTTTTTTTTTTCTCAAGAAAATTCAGACCTAGGAAATTGTTGAAACAGAACTTTTCCTAAGAAAGCAGACATTGAGTTTAAGAATTTGATTAAATGCTATCATGGTCATATCAAGATAGCTGGAGCACCTAACCATGGATTCCTGTCATTTCTTACATGATGGCAGTGTTTTTGTCTTCAAGAAAATTCAGACCTAGGAAATTGTTGAAACAGAAACAGAATTTTTCCTTAGAAAGCAGACATAATGGGTTTAAGAATTTGATTAATTACTATGGTCATCTCAAGATAGCTGGAGCACCTAACCATGGATTCCTGTCATTTCTTACATGATGATAGTGCAACCACAACATCCTTACCTGCCTCCAGCTGCTCGCCAACATAATTTACTGTGCTAAATTGTACACAAATGCTACAAGGGCGGATCCAGGATTTTTTTTTCAAGTGGGGGGGTCCAAGCTCAAATTATGGCTTAAAATACAATAAATATGTAACATTACAAAAAAATTATATAGTCAAAATCTAATTTTCGGCCAATGCCAGGGGGGGGGGGGGGGGGGGGGGTCCGGACATCCCCCCACCCCATCCCCCCTCTAGATCTGCCCATGTGCTACTTTTATCAATATCAGCATTGTCGTCTGCAGCAGCTTTTAATTTGGACCAGTCTAAAATTTCTGGCATGAAAGTGCTAAGAAGTTTTGAAATTTTTTGAATGACTGACGAGTGGAAATACGCTGGACAAATCAGATGAAAGAAAATGTTTAACTGATAAAAATCAAAAAATTATTTTCCCATCCCTTACAGGGTTAACAATGGTCAAACTAGGACCAAAGAATGTTCAAAGCTTTTGTACAATCTTATCAAAATAGAAAGCAATTTACTTTTTGACTTTTATTCGGGATAATTGCAAAGAAATCGGGTAAAAAATAACAATACAGTGTAATACGCAGCACTTATTTTCACAGGTCTTTAGGTCCCATTCATAAGCTAAAACTATTTGTATTTGCCCCGAAGTCACTTTTAAATCCTGACCCAAAAATATTCAATATCATTATATTTAATTGATTTCTACCGAAATTTCTCCGGAGACAACTTTTCATACCTTCTCATATATGTAGAAACTTAAGGACAGATCCTCCAGTTGTTACTGCGCAACTTACTGCGCATATACTAAATAACGAAATTAAGCTGTTTCACTAATTGACCTTTTCAGCAAATGTATTTTTTTACATTTAGTTAATGTTTGGCTGATAAATGACAAGATCCTTTTCGGTTATTTCAATTTTCTCTGTTTGGCCAATTAAAGTGTAATAGTACTCGGATGGTACATTTCGCTTTCTGTTACGCGTTCAACATGTGGCATTAGCGATAGGAAACGGAGCAACAAAAGCAAAGTGGTGTCTTTATGAGCTAGTCCGCTTCGGATGGATACGACAGATGCCACTTTTTATTATCTAAAGCTGGTAATAAGGAAGGAAATGGATAAAAATAGTGATACAATTTCGGACAGAGCTGCAAAAAGTAAACCAAATTTTACTTATAACTAAGAAAAACGCTTGGTTTGATATATTTTTCTTTTTTTGTTTTTGTAGGTATGACCAAGCACTATGTCTATACCAAAAAAGAAAAAATTCTTACCGCTGGAAAAAATTTTATCATCAGAAACGTTGCGAAAAAAGAGCAATTTGAGCTACTTTTGAAAGAATGTTTTACTAAAAATTTCAAAATCATCACTAAATTTTCCCAAATTGATACTCATTTAGACAGAATAAAACATATTGAACACAATTAAGACTTATTTATGTAATCCTAGTCATTTCGAACACCTTTTTTGTGGGTATTTAAGTGACACCTCATTTTTGCAATTTTAGACAAGAGTAGTCTCCCTTGAAATCCAATAACTTTTTAATTCGCTTGGTGACCTATACTTTTTTATGCATTTTTTTACTTCTCATATATTTAAATATCAGTACAGAAAAAATAAAAAAAATCTTACCGTAGGAAATAAATGGAGGATCTGTCCTTAAATGGTAAGAAAACAATGGAATTTCTTGTGTTTTTTTATATCAACACTGAATGGTCTTATCCAAATTTGACTACCCTACTTTTACTTTTTATGAAATTATGTTTTATAAAGAATTATGTTTTGGGAAAAAAATGATAAAATATAATGCATATTTTGATTTCATTTCTTTTTTAAATAACATTTAAAAGAACTAATCCCCTGCGTTTTCCTACAATAATTTCATAAATTTTCTGTAATTTTTACAGAGTTATTATTTCCTTAGAAATCCTATTAAAATATCTAAAATTTCACAAACTTCATCTAAACTAAATATAATCTTTACTAATCAAATGTGAAAAAAATATTTTACTTTTTTTTTCAAAACACAAAATGCATAGATCTACACAGGAATAATATTTTTCTTCTTTTCCCTATAAAGTTTTCCTTCTATTTGAGCAAGTCAACAATATCTACCTGGTCTAAAGGGTGTAGAAATGAAAAACAACCCAAAAATGTGCAGTAAACACAAACAAAATGCTAATGCAGTGCAGTGTAACCAACAAACAATCATTGAAAAGATTATTTTTATGAATACCTAATCAAAACCATCTTGACCCTACCCCAAACAAGCCCTGGTTTTGACAACCCTGGCATAGAAAATGAAGTATGTTTAGCTTTGGAAAACATAAGGAAAACTAAGAAAATGCTGGTTTACAAAACTAAGAAAATGCTGTAAACCAGCATTTTCTTCATTGCTTTCCTATCCGCTGCTAACTGATTTTCTGTAATTTCAATTTGTTTTTATTTGATTAATTGCAAACAGTTCTCATTTGGAACCTGTCAAAAATTCTGTTATTTTGTAGAAAGGGTTGTAAAGCCCAAGGGCATACACAAAGATACCAGGTAGGTAGCCATTTGCCAATACTGTGTAGTGATTATGTAATCTTATTTAAGATTGGCCAATCATATGTCATGTGACCCTAGCCAGTAATAATATGCAAGGTCGTGGGGTCATAACAATTGAAAACCATTGGTTTATGTGTTAAGTAGGTTTGTGTAACATTGAAGGGTTAACTGTTAACTGCCGGTCAGTCTTACATGAGAAATGACCACTGGCTATCTTTGACCATCACTTTATGAGATAAAACTTTTTAATTACACACAACATCTTGTAACATTGGACTGTTTACTGTTATACAGATATTATTCAATCCTGCAGCATAGAGTTTTATTGGATAATTCTTGCCACTATCTGAGAAGGTATTATTTCATTTACTATTCTAGTTTTCATTCATAAATGAACTTAGAAGATGGGTTCAAGTTTGAGGAGAGTAAATAGATAATGGGCATCTTGCCAATCCACAGCATTTTTATATTGTAAACATGTCAATAGCCTTGTTTTTGAAAAACAAATTTGACTTACTTTATTTTTCAGCACTAAATTTTACTTTGTTTTATTTTTTTCTTGTTAATAATTTTGTTAGACATGTTTATATTTGTATTGTCTAATTTGCTTCCAATTTAAACATTTTTTTATACAAAAGATTATAATTTATTAAATTGATTGCTCAGAGAGAAGCAGGTAATATGGCCAAGATGTGGATATTTGGTTACATTTTTTTCTCTTGAAATGTTTTCCTTTTTTTTCAAATTTGAGTAACGAAGAGGGAAATGCTTCAAAAATAGACTGACTCAAAGAAAATGATATAAACAAACTATTATAAAGATTTGTCTGAAAAATAGAACAGAAATTAACAGGACAAAAAAAAGAAATAGCTGTTCATCAGCATTTACTTCAATCTTTTGTGCCCATGTTTTAGCAATTTTTTGTGAAACCCAGGTCTTCTTTGGGAAAGGGTTAATTGAATATTTATAAATCAAAATCACTAATAATTATACATTGTACTTTAAAGGAAATATTCAAATCCAACAAAAGACTTGGTGACACAATTATTATGTATATCTTATCTGTAATTACGATGCCAAAGGGTCAATAAAAGTGCCTTGTCTATTATTGTAGATATTTATCTAATAATGGCCTAAATATCTAATGCCAAAACTGATAGGGATTGCAAATTAAAAGTAGTAAAACAATTTTCAAAAAGATCTACAATTATATTATTGGGAATAAAGACATAATTATATCAGTTGTAGCTAACAGTAGAACATTTTAGTCATTCGATTAAATAAATAACTACTTCAGTAGGAACATAATTATGTGAAATTTTAGTTCTTCAGAATGTTCACTAAACCAATCTTGAAAACTTTGAGGGAGAAGGAGAACTGCTAGAAAATATTGCTTTTTCGGATAAAGGGTTGAAGTCATATGAAAGCTTTGGACAATTGTAGAAAGAAAATGTGCTATGAAATCAAAGGGATGTCCAAGTTTTAGCTATTTTTGACAAGGTTTTGATAGTTTATAAAAGAATTAACCAAGTCAATTTGTGTGGGGGTGTTGTGACCTAACAATGGTCAAAAGTTAAAGGTGCAAATACCTACAATCCTCGGTTTATAACCCTTTCCCAAACAATACCTTGTTTTGACATCCCTAGTAGAAAAGGTTTGAGAAAAAATTGAAACAGAAGAAGAAACTGCTGATACCCAGCAGTTTCTCCTTTGTCTCAATATTTTCCATGACATATTTTACACAAATTCTATCTTTTATAACTTCCATTATATCAGTTTTTGAAGCAGACTACCCTAAAATCTCGCCATTTGGGAAAGGGTTTAAACCCTTCTTTTTTCTATAAAATCCTTTTATTAGTCATGGAATACTAATATAAAGGTACTGGGTTTCACAGGTAACCAACATTCACCCTTTTCTCATTAATTTCTTTCACCAAACTCTGCAAAAAGTTGTATTTGTTTTCTCCCAGTTTTTTGTTTTCAGTATGATAAAGTAATTTTGCATAATGTTATATGTACCAAAACAATTTTGTATATATTTATCTCTCTCTTTTTTGGGTTACAGATTATTTGAAAAATAAGTGCAAATAATTTAAATTAACTGTCAAATTAATAAAGATTTAAACTGAAAGAGTCAGAAAATAAAAGGACATTTTATGCAAAATTTTGCTTTGTTCTAGGCAAAAAGCTGAGTTCACACTTTTTGCAAGAATATTGTGAAAGGGTTACCTTTAACCCTAGAATTGCATGCCATTGTTTACATTGACATCAGATTGCATGGCTCAGATACACAAAATAATGTCACATGACATCACCAGAATACTGTGACATCATATTACAGTTCTGTTGTAATTATCTGTTTACAGATATGCAATATGATGTCATGGTAACAGTGTAAGGTCATCCGAGGTCAACATGCATTTAGAACCATGTAGATAATTCACAAAATGATGTCACATGACATCACCAGAATACTGTGACATCACATTACAGTTCTGCTGTAATTATCTGTTTACAGATATGCAATATGATGTCATGGTAACAGCGTAAGGTCATCTAAGGTCAAAATGCAAATAGAACCAGACATTTGAAAAGCAACGAATATTCTCTCTCAAATCTTGAACCCTTTCCCAAACAAGACCTGGCTTCAAAGTTCAAAGTCCCAACAGAAAAAGATTGGTAAAAGATTGAGGCAAAACAAGAAAATGCTGATTACCAGCATTTTCCTGTTTTTTTCTCAATATTTTTCTTTTGAATCGGGCATAGTCTAAAATTTTGTATATTCTAAAATTTCGTGAATATGGACAAAATTTTTCCCTGAAATTCAAACTTTCTAAGATTGATCTTCCAATTGCATATTTATCTATGTTTACATTGACATCAGATTGCATGGCTCAGATACACAAAATGATGTCACATGACATCACCAGAATACTGTGACATCACATTACAATTCTACTGTAATCATCTGTTTACAGATATGTAATATGATGTCATGGTAACAGTGTAAGGTCATCCGAGGTCAACATGCATTTAGAATCATGTAGATAATTCACAAAATGATGTCACATGACATCACCAGAATACTGTGACATCACATTACAGTTCTGTTATAATTATCTGTTTACAGATATGTAATATGATGTCATGGTAACATAGTAAGGTCAAAGAAGGTCAACATGATAAAAAGCTACTGGTTATTGTTCATGATGCAAGCTTATTTTCCAGTCTGCCACTTGTAAAATTAAAAGTACATTTTCACAGATCAATTTAAGTCAACAATGCTTTTTTTGTATTTGGAGTCAATCTTTTATAACATCTTCTTTTGGCAACTCTCTTTTTCATCTGCATTTTTAAGGAGATTCTTGTGATCCTTTTACAAATAGAAAACAAATAAGGAAACATTAATAATTTCCCATTTTCCTTCTACTTTTTCTGTGTTTGAATGAGCACAAATTAATTTTGTGTATGTTTAATTTGTTCATTTAGTAGCCTGTTTCAAAAGAAGGAAATGCCTCTTTGTTTTTTCTGCTATACTGTGCACACATCTTATCTCCAATACCATTTATTTTGTTGTCTGCAACAGCTTTCATATCAGATCAGTCTAAAAATTTGTTGTTTGGGAAAGGGTTGATGAGCATTCAATATTCAAATTTGCTCTGTGACAAGGCATAGAAATGACTTAACCCATTCCCACACAATGACACCTTTTGATGCCATACTCGATAAAGGCTTTGGAAAACATTGTGGAAAATGAAGACATTGCTTGTGACAAGCAATTTCTTCATTTCCCACAATATTTTCTACCCAAAAAGTCTGTAAAATGTAAAATATCATTCATCTGAAATTGTCATCTGCAACATCTTTAAATTTGGGCAATCCTAAAATTTTATCGTTTGGGAAAGGGTTAAATTCCACTGTCTATTTGAAGATAAGGCCAGTGCATGGTAACAAAGGCCCAGTGGTGCAATGATAACTAGGAATACAAATTATCAATTCTTCCAACATTGCTATATTGTGTATCTTTTATTTGCAGATACGGCCAATGCATGGCAACTAAGGCCCAGTGGTATACAGAAAACAAGGAATACAAATTATCAATTCTCCCAACATTGCTACATTATGCACCTTTTATTTTCAGATAAGGCCAATGCATGGCAACTAAGGCCCAGTGGTACACAGAAAACAAGGAAGACATCATGCAGGACGCGTACACCGCCATGATGACGGGGCAGCAGAGACAGGACCCGTTCAAATCTTACACATCACCGCCGCGGAGCAACAACAACAATGGCACAATCCCTCCAAACACAACCGCCGGACCTTCATACTACAGCATGCCGTACGGCTCGACATACGGTAACCCGGCTCACGATAACTATCATGGACACCCATCCCTCGGAATGTCATCCAGCTTGCATCACGACTTCTCACCCCTTCCCGCTCACATGGGTTCATCAAGTCAGAGTAATAACGCCATGTCTCGAATCAACCCAACAACTCACACAATAACACATACTCAAACATCGCCACCATCTAACAGTTCCGGCATGCATGGCAGCATGTCTGACATCTCCTCACCTTTACCGTCATCTTCTAGTCGAATCAGCTTGTCACCGGACGGTCATAACCAAAGTCAAATGTCTAGTCCGTCACCGAGCGAATCAAGCAGTGTGAAACCCGATCCAAGCTCAAATTCTAGTGACTCCGATAAACGTGATAATACTGACGATGATATATCGGGAATTCCGCCAAAAAAACGATTACACACCGTACCCCCAGAGCAGAGAGACACAATGTATTGGGAAAAACGAAAGAAAAATAACGAATCCGCGAAACGTTCCAGAGAGGCAAGGAGAATGAAAGAAGAACAGATAGCTCTGAGAGTTGTGTATTTAGAACAAGAAAATCTACAGTTGAGAACTGAAGTGTCATTGTTGAAAAGTGAGATCGAGAAACTCAGATGCATGCTTTACAATTCCTAGTGTACATAAATCTGCGAAACTTTACCAAGAAACCAAACAGGAAAATTTAAAACCAGTCAGAATCAAAAGTACTTGCATGAGGAGCAACTCAGATATATAATTGGCTCCAGCCAAGTTGTGGAAAAAGAAATGCTTTCAAAGTGTTACCACAATGATATTTAAATACATGAAAATTGATGTAGGTAAGCTGCAAGATGGATGCACCAACACAAAGTATTACAGAGATATTAAGTTTATTACCATCAAAACATGTAAAGAGCCTCAAGCATGGCTTATTTTATTCATGTATGAACATTATTTTCAGCAAAATTTGATCTCAGGTCTCTCTTCAAAAGCGAATTTCATGTTTTCATATTCCAAGACAAAGGCAACCTTTAACAAAAGCTAAAAGGGGCATATTGTAGGAAGTGTTAAAAAATGTCATAACCACAGCCTGAATAAGCTGTGGTTATAGACATGTTTTTCACCAAAACTGACAATATTCTCAGTCAGAAACCAGACTGATTTTCTGATTTATTCTTCAGTATTTCATTATAGATAAATTGTGATATTCATTAACCCTTTCCCAAACAAGACCTGGTTTTGACGTCCCTAATAGAATTGACTTGGGAAAACATTGAGACAAAAGAAGAAACTGCTGATAAACAGCAGTTTCTCCTTTTGCCTCAATATTTTCTGTGCTTTATTGTACAGAATACCTATCTTTAATTTCATCTATTCATCGTCCGCATCATCTTTCAAACTGGACCACCCTAAAATTTTGGCGTTTGGGAAAGGGTTAAGTAATGTACACATAATCATTTCCATGTTATTTTCATGTACTTTTTGTCTCTTACCTCATTTTGAAATAATAATATTGTCGGTTTTCAACAAAAACCTTGTAACTGCAGCTTGTTTAAAGCTGCAGGTACGAGTTTTTTTGTTGAAAATTGACGATAGGATTCCTTTTCAAAGTTAGAATGGTCACTGCAAAACCATTGTAAATGTACCTAAAATATTATTTACAATAGTTTGGCATTGATCGCTCAAAATATATTGTGATATTAACCGGTGATGTATTATAGATTGTTCATAATTTGAATGTGTTCATTTCAATTTACCTCTTCTGGGCATTTTTTGACGGCTTCTTCAAACTGTCTTCAATTGAAATCCTGTAATTTTTTGCTCAAATAAGACATTGTCGCTTTTCAACAAAATTATATTGTAACTACAGCTTGTTTTAAGCGACGATATAGAGATTCAGATACCAAATATTTGGATATTATTTGTAATGTGTTTAACCCATTACCACACAATGACTCTTTTTGACTCCTTACAAGATAATGGCTTTGGAAAACATAGTGGAAAATGAAGAAATTGCTTGTGACAAGCAATTTCTTCATTTCCCACAATGTTTTCTACACCAAAAGACCAAAAATGTTTAATTTTCATTCTTTTGAAATTGTCGTCTGCAACATCTTTGAATTTGGATCAACCCAACATTTTGTTGTTTGGTAATGGGTTAATGTGAAATGATCTCAATGTTTTGAAACGATAATGCTGTTAAAGCAAACTTTTCCAAAATGCATTTGTAAATCTGCAAACTGCTTTTGATTGGGACTGGTTCTTAATTTTGTCTTTAAATTATGTAAATAGCTCAAATTGTACATATCCTACAAAATATTCAGTTCTTATGCAAATTAATGGTTATAAATTGTTCATAAATATTTTTACATTCGTTAATCCATTACCAGATAGCTAATTTTTGGACTGTTACGATTTGAAAGGGGTTGCAAACGACAATTTCAAGTAAATAAAATGTAGAATTTTGGTGTCTTTTTTAAGTTTAACCCATTACCAGAAGGCAAAAAATTAGACTGATCCAAAGTCAAAGATGTAGCAAATATTAGGTAGAAAATATTTTCTGTGGGAAGTGAAAAATTGCTTGTCACACACAATTTCTTCATTTTCCGCAATGTTTTCCTAAGCATTTCTCTTGATGGGCTTCAAAAAGCGTCAGTGTTTGGTAATGGGTAAACATTGTATGAAATGAACAAATTGCTAAAGTAATTTCTCAAGCAATTTCTTTATTTTCACCAATGTTTTCCAATGCCCAAACAATCCCAGTCTTTACAGTTGGCGCCACATCGTATGGCATGTGTTTATATTTGTTCAGTGTTCAATTGCAATGAATTTTGTGCTAAAAATAGAATTGGTTAACTGCTATGTTTTGATAACCCGTAGGTGTTGTTATAAAATCTCGTAACTACGGCTTGAATCAAGCTGTAGTTACAAGGTTTTATAAAATCACCCACAAAATACTACATGTTTGTCCGAAATTACGTCACTGTTTACTCGATAAAATCGTTCCCTATTACATTTGAACAAAATATAAACATGTGCCATACAATGTGGCGCCAATTGTAGTTTTGTCTCAAAGATTGGATTCTCGTACAATAACATCATTTGGTTTTGTCATCTGTGACAACTCTCAAATTGAAACAGTCAAAATTTTGGTCACTTGAAGATGGTTAACCCTTTCCCAAACGACAAATTTCAACGGTGATCCACTTCAAAAACTGCTACAAATGACGAAATGGATGTTATTGAAGATAGGATTTGTGTAAAATATGACATAGAAAATATTGAGACAAAGGAGAAACTGCTGGTTATCAGCAGTTTCTTCTTTTGTTTCAATGTTTTCCAAAGCTTTTTCTATTAGGGATGTCAAAACCAGGTCTTGTTTGGGAAAGGGTTAAAATATTTTTTACGATTATTAAAGGCCAGCAAGTCGGTACTTTACGTGTAAATTGTATGCATATCATTTGTTTCTAATGTTGTTAAAATAATGTTTATTATTCAATGGAGATTATCTGTTTCCTGAAGAGAAAGATTCCATTTAACCAAATCCTTAAAATGAATTTAATTTTGTCTTACCATATATGAAAAGCATTCATTTTCATTTCCTATAATGTTTCTTTTACCAACATATTCCAAAGAATTTAGAAATTCAAATAACTGACTAAGTTTAGATTGCATTCTGTCATAAATTCTTTGAAAGCATTGCGAGAGAAGAAGAAAATGATGCATTTTCTTCTTTTTCCACAATGCTTTCTTTGCTAATTAATATTTCTCGTACTTCTTACATTGACTTTGTTGTCCTATTTGAATTTTTACCAGTTTAGAAATTTGTCATTTAGGAAAAGGAGGAAAAGGTTCGTTACAATATTAGGGGTGTACATGATGATCATATACAAAGCTCAGGTTAATAAATTGTCAGGGATTTTTTTATTATTAAGAAAATTGTATTATATTGAAAATAAAAATCTTTGTTGCCATTTTAACATGCTTTTGTCTTTCCATTATTAGCTGACCTGAGCATGGAATGCTCCAAGTTAGCTATTGTGGTCGCTTTGTGTCTGTCGTCCATCTGTCTGTCCTTCCAAATTTGATGTTAACCCTTTCCCAAATTGTCGTCCCTAATAGAAAAGGCTTGGGAAAACATTGAGACAAAAGAAGAAACTGCTGATAACCAGCAGTTTCTCCTTTTGTCTCAATATTTTCTGTGCTGTTTTGTACAGAAATCATACATCTTTAATAACATTTGTGGCAATTTTTGAATTGTATCTCCCTAAAATGTTGTCATTTGGGGAAGGGTTAAAACTCTATCATGGATCCGCAAATATAAGCCAATCTTTTTCAAACTCTGTCAAAATATGCATCATCATAAGTGCTAATATGATTTTGATTAGTGGGCTGATTGGAGTAGAAAATGCTGAATTATAATATGTGCCCTTGAATGCAATGGAAAAAGTCTAAAATTTTAGTCACATGTCATATTTTGAAAGGTCAGTCTAAAATATCTGAACTTATATATTTTCCATATAGTAATTTGTCATGAACTTGAATCTAAATTGACCCCTATTAGATAAGGGGCAGAAGATATGATAGGAAATGACCTAAACCTTGCCCTTTATCCATTTCCTAAACAATCTACATTGTATTTGACATCCCTCCCTCTTAGGGAATACATAAGAAACATTTATAGAAAAGAAGAAAATACTGAAATCCAGCATTTTCTCCTATTCTCACGATGTTTCTATACCAGAAATTAAAATGTTTTCAGACAATATAATTTCCTTTATTGTCTGCAACAGCTTTCAACTTGGAAATTTCCAAAATTTTGTGGTCAGGGAAGGGCCTGAACAAGCATTTTGTCGCTTTTCAACAAAAACCTTGTAACTGCAGCTTGTTTTAAGCTGCAGTTACGAGGTTTTTGTTCAAAAACAACAATTTAACAAATAGCAGATGACCCCTGATATGTTTTTCCCACACTTTGAACTTTTCTGTCAACATATATCTTTTTCGTCAACAACAAAATTGTTTATCATTCCCAATACAAAGTCTAGTTCTCTCACGATTTTGTGGCACATGTTTACAAAATTTACATGCGTAAACAACACAAAATCATACTCCAATCTATTGTAATTTTGCATGTGACCATTCAGATCTGACAAGTGCAAAATTCTGACCCAACATGCAAAATTGCAATGAAAATTAAGAATCCTTTTCCTCTTGTTTATGAATGTAAAATGTGCCATAATAATGTAACTGGGCTAAAGTTTCAAATGATGAATATTATTCTTAGAGAATAATTATGTGACAGAAATGGGAGAAAATATTGCTGGGAATTGAAAGAAAATACTGGTTATCAGCATGTTCTTCTTTTTCTTCAATGTTTTGAAATATTTTGATAGTTATACCCACCTAAGTCTAGCACTGTTTAGGAGGGAGTTAGCCCTTTCCCAATTACATATTTGGACTTACAACTCATCTAATCAGATGCTCTTTTGTGTTATTTAGAATAAGACAATAGATTTAGAATTGTTGGTAAATACGGAAGGGGGGGGGGGGCAGGCTGATGTCAGAGTAGTTTGGGAAATGGCTAAGATTTTTCTACCTGTGTCACAAAAAAAGGAGTTAAGCTAGATAAAATATCTAAGCCTTATCAACAAAACTTTCATTGAAAATGAATTTAGGGTTGTTTTAACATGTTTGTGTCAAGTTTGATTGGAAAAAGATTAGTCAATGTTGGCATGAAAAAACAAGTCTATGCTGAATTGAATTCCAGGTATTTTATCCATTATTTATCAATTTCACACCTTTTAACCCTTTCCCAAAGAATGGCTATATTTTGCTTACCTTTCGGGGATATTGCGTTGATACCCTTGAGATAAAAGGAGAAAATGATGATTATCAGCATTTTCACCTCAAAGATTCAAATTGTGCAATTAAGTAAGCAGGGCTTTTTTTTCATTTTTGGGGAAGGGGCCTGGCCTTTCAGGTGGGGAAAAAAGCGCGCGATTTTTCCAATTTGGGGAAAAATTATTATATTGATAATAACAAATATAAAACAGAAGAACCAGCTGTTTCTCCTTTTGTCTAAATATTTTCTTAGCTATGTACCAACTGTAAATAAAATTTACTTGACTTGAATGTCCATTTTGTCGTCTGCAGCAACTTTCAAATTGGACTACCCTAGGATTTTGTCGTTTGGGAAAGGGTTAAACTAATATTTCAATAGCATGGGTAAAAGTTTTCAGGCATATGCCTGAAGTTCAGGTTTTTGAGTATTCCAAAATGCCCCATTTTCTCGATTTTTACTATATAAATACAGACTTTTCAAGGTTTTCAGGTTTTTCAAAATTTTCAACTTTTACCCCTGCAATAGTAACTTGTAGACCAAGCACACTGACACTCGATCTTAGACTATTCATTTAGATCTAAGTCATTGTAACTTTAAATAACGTGATAAATGTGCAAAAGTGTCAATACACTGGGGTCGAGTAGTGCCAGTGACTGTTACGAGGCAGACGCTACATTTGATCGACAGGATTTTCCATT
Source organism: Fragum sueziense (assembly GCA_963680895.1). Lineage (NCBI taxonomy): Eukaryota > Metazoa > Mollusca > Bivalvia > Cardiida > Cardiidae > Fragum > Fragum sueziense. The sequence continues at coordinate 53,294,440 of OY804597.1, read as the reverse complement.
TTTCCTTCGACGATCCTGAGTGACAACAGCTTGTTTGTCTGGCCATCCACTTTTTTATCCGTATTGATTTGCTTTCAAAACTTTCCAACTATTTTGTCAAAATACTCCCGATGGTGCTTCGTATTTACTTTTTACCCCACGAAGCTGAACTTTATTGTTGACGCGATTTCACTGGCGTGTTCGATTCGGGATCAATGTAAATTTTGACCGTCCGAATGTCGGGGAATTCAGTCGGATGGCAATCAGCGCCCCCCAAATAACAGCTCATTTATTTAAAAATATCGGTGTGTAGATCGTTTCTGTCCATATTCGTTAATTCATTTTCTGCAAAAATTTATTTTTCATTTTTGTGCGTACTTTCAATTCGCTTTCCACTTCTTAATATACAAATCAAACACGACCTCTTACGGGCCTTTGAAATAAACTGCATAAACGGTCACTATGCAAGGGGAATGAAAAGGGAAAGTTTATTTATGCTCATACCGGGCCGGATTACTTTCAATTCTACTTAGAGGGATAACCATAATCCAATTATTCAATCAATTACCCGAGCCGTATACCCTATTATATAGACGCTTTACTTGTTGAGATAAAGCGTTTTTCCACAAGTATGATCATCACAAAGATTTGTCCGATCCGAAATCTTTTTTTTAAAAAAAAGGCTGAAGAAACAAAACAAATTGGGGATTTTTGCAGACCGGAGGGGAATTTTTCTGCCGGTGGGGATTTTTTTGGGGGTGGGGAAGTAGCCGTTCAACGGCTACAGCCATATAGCAAGAAAAACCCCTGGTAAGGTTATCTTAGTTTTGTCTTCTGCATTATCAACTATAACTTCTGTTAGCCTGAAACTTGTTACAAGCAATATTGAATTCCAGGCATTTTGTCCATTATTTATCAATTTCACACCCTTTAATGTTTTCTATGCATCCCTTAACCTTTACCGAAAATGAGTTCTCGGGTTTTGATTCCCCCAATAGCAAGATATAAGAGAAACAAACATTTTCTACTTCTTCCAATCTTGTTTCCCATTGATTTCTATCAAATGTCAGGAAGGTTAAATATGAAAGAACAATGAAAGAATGCTTGCATAGAAAAAAGGTCTCCTAAAACTAAAGGTTTTTGGTAGGGACAGTTTTCTAATGTTCAAAACTTAATTTAACCCCATCCCACATAATGAAACTGATCTACGCCTCTCAAACTAAAGGCTTCGTTAGGATTCATAGAAAATGAAGAAATTGCTTGTCACAAACACTTTCATCATTTTGCAAATGTTTTCTACACAGAGCATGGAATTTTGTCGTTAGTCTGGTTCCCGTACCTGAAATCTACTATGAATATAGGTACGGTAATAGCTAATCTCCGAGGCTGTATACATGGTCGTCAACGAGCGGCTCTGATTGGTCGAGACGTTTCATCGGTTGTGTATACTAACCAATCAATGGACCCGGTTTGCCAGGCATTACCAGACTCTTTATAGCGTAGTGTATTAGAGGCGGGAACCAGACTATTTTGTCGTCTGCAACATCTTTGATATTGGACCGGTCTAAATTTCTGTTGTGAAAATGCTATTGCTATGAAATGCCTACGGGTAAGTGACCAGCAAAGCTTGTGAGAAGAAAATCTCACAGACCCATAGATTTCTGTACGGGTCAAAACAACTTATTGTTCACACAAGCAGGATAAAAAAGAACAGATTATTTTCCAATAGTGTTTTCTATAGCATTAATGAGCCCCTATTGATCCCAAAACTTGTTAATATGTCAATGAAAAGGGGAGTTAATAATATTTGACACTAAATAGCCTTATTCATGTATTGATAAATACTTTATTACTTTTTTATAAGCAATCCTCTTATTGCATTGTTTGGTGTTATTTGTAAATAAGCTCTATTGATCTTTATTGGAAATATCTAGAGAAAAAGAGAAAAGGATGATAACAAGCATTTACTTCTTTTTCCTACATATTTTCAATGCTTTTATGTCCATAAAGTCCATTTAATTTCACTCTTTTTTTTCTGCAGCAGCTTTTAATTAGGTCCAGCCAACAAGAGCTGTCTCAGGACAGCAAGCGCAACTATCAAGAGCTGGATAAAAGATTCACTATTTTTTATGTCAGAGTAATGAATCTTTGCCTAGAGGCTGATATCAAGGTCATGAAAGCATGTGCAAAGTTTGAAAGAAATACCTTAAGCAGAAACAAAGTTATCATAGATAATGACAGTTGCACATAAAAACTTAACCAATAATTTCTAAGTCCGAATAGGGTAAAATTTCCACTAAATTAATTATCAGAGAAGCGAATCTTTGCCTAGAGTCTGATATTATAATCACAGAAGCATGTGCAAAGTTTCAGAAATAGCATTGATAAAAACAGAGATGTGAAAACTTAACCAAAGCATTAACGCCAACAAAGACAATGCCCGGTTGTGTGTTATAGAATTTAGAAAAGCAAATGTTGGCAAAGTCTGACAATAAAGACGCAATCCCAGTTAAAGTGGACAATTGACTAATTTTTTTCGAAATTTTTCATTTTACCCTTCACTCATTCTGGACAAATTTTCTTCTTGGATCACATCTTCTGCGCAAATTTCTTTTGTTTTGTCAAGTGGGCTTGCTTAGTTTTGGATTTATAGACTGTTAAAGGATCAAATGTGTGCATAAAAAACTACGTATTTTAAATAGACCCCTTTGTGAAATGTGTGTCTAATTTCATATTAAGTAATGCATTAAGAATAACAAATCCGATACATTTTGATGAGTATTTGTTTATAAAATGTGAATCAATTGACAATATGGGTGAAAATGGGGAATTGTACCTATGCGAATGAAAATTCAAAACGACCATCCTTGTACAATTCCTTTAATTTAAAACGTTGACTACTTCCAACTCTTCTAAAATACACCAAACAACCTTTAATTTTCTCTCGTATTGTTAAACAAAAGCAATGAGTTATTCCCTTAATCGATATACCGAAATGGAAGGTCAATGATTTGTTACAAATCAACAATAGTTTAAAACTGGTCTGTCCCGAACGTAACTACAGCTTGTCCCGTACGTAATATGCTTTCTTTCCTTTAACATCACAGCCTCTGTGTTATTACCTTTTCAATCAAATCATAATATTATCAGGCAATATCCATTTGCCAGACACTTTGTCAAAAAAATTGTAATGAAATGAATAAAGGAAAATAAATACAACTCTATTAGCCATCTGGGTGTGTTGTTTTACAAATTAAGACTTCCTAGCCAAATTAGTTTCAATTTATAAAAGTTGAGATGTTCGTATTTTTTGACACATGAGGTATGTGTAATAACTTCTTAATTAAGTGAAATGTTATCCAAAATTTGCTAGACATCCTTACCTCTGATGGATCCAATATACGAAAACGTACGGGACACTTTTTATAAAGGTAAGAAACGCTGAAATAGTCTATTTTAATGCATCAATCTAGTGTAATTTATATGGGTATGAATATATTCCTATATATATCAACAAAAACTGGCATATTTTGTGGAACTTTCTTCAATATTGTAAAAATAGTATCAATTAAGCGTAATCATAATACCATTACGTACTAGACTAGTACGAGTACGTGTACAGTCTATTATGTGCATTAAAAGTCTATTTTGCTTAAACTGGAGTCCTTTAGGAACCCAAAACACATAAAATAAGCACAGGAAACGTTCCATCTCAGCAATTTAAAAACTGAAAACTAAAAATTGCCTCGAACGTTATGGACTCGTACGTCACTTTTTAATGTGTACCCAATTTTATTTGGCCTGCTGTATCAATGCTATTATAGTAATCGGCATAATTCTTTTTGTCATATTTGAAGACACTTCGAATAGTGATTTTACTTGAAGAATTAAACTATTTATAGTTACACATTTTTAACTAGAGTTACTTTAGTTCTTGCCTCGTACGTTACGGAGTTAAAATTACGGTAAATTGTTTAAGAATGATGTTGATTTTTTGAAAATATTGACAAAAGTATATCAAAATACGACTTCATTTTGATTATATATATTTATACTAAAGTAGATTACGCTAGATTAATGTATTAAATGTAGATTTATGTCAGTGTTTCTTAGCTTTAAAGAAAGTGTCCCGTACGTTTTTGAATTTTGGAGACAACGACTCGAGGCTGTTCTACAAATTTTGGATTACATTTTTTATATAAATCTTGGTATCGTTTTGGAGCTCTATGTTTTATGTACAAGATTGGGACATTTCTGTTAGGATAATCTATTGTTGAAATTGACATTTTTGGTTTGAAAGTTAGAATTTATACCCGAAGACATCGGTTTTTCGTACCCCCTAGTTTGATTGTCGCATGATTTTCATATGAAATGGAGTTCTTACGAACGTAAATTATAGATACATTTTTTAGTTATAGGTGTTGGATGAAAATAAATGCGGAGGTCATTTATATAATGTTGACTATTTGCAGCTAGAACATATTGAAGACCGGAGACATCAATTGTCCCATTTAACTGGGATTGCGTGTAAAACACGAACAATTGCCATCAGAGATAGGATTCAAGCCACAAAGGATGACCAATAGGACATGACAGTTATCCCCAAATTTCCATTTTTCAAAATTTCAAAAGAAACATTCCTATTGGCCCCCCTGCTGGTTAACAGTAAGGTGTTTGCTGATTGGATAATTAACAACAGGAAACTGACTGCATTATGGGATGTGAGAGAAAAATGCCACCCAGACAAGTACTTCAATAACCCTTGTCTATCTTTGGTCATAAAATATTGGTCACATAATTTAGCGTTAATTCAATTTTTGACCCAAAATAATGCATTTTGCTAGCTGAATTTTTGAAAATTAATTCTCCTATAATAATAACGCTGGTCTGTAAACAAATAGACACACAAGCAACCAAAATTAATGTGGAAAAACAAAATGCCTCCTTTATTCCCATGCTTACACAATCAATTTTTTCAGAACTGACTTTTGCCAATAAATTGATTGAAAGAATTTTTAATCAGAATGGGTCCTAGTATGACACTGGTACAATTCAAACTCAAACTCTATGTTGCGGGTACTTATTGGAATCTGCTAAGTGATACTATTAAAATGAGTATCCACAACATAGGGTTTGATGTGCAATTAAAGAAATATTGCATTTTGAAAAGACATTACTCCCTCTTATCTGTTTCTCTGAGTATAAACTTAGCGCCATTTGGGAATCATGTTGATTAGATTTCAGTATGCTATGATTGAATCAAACGAACATGGATGTAGGAAGAAGCAAAGGGCCATAATTTGTGAAATCAAAGAGTCTCCTGGGATTGGCAATCACCTTGTTCAATTCAGCATTTTTAGGCACTGCAAGCCTAAAAGACTTGAGCAGCCAAAAAAGACTGGAGTGGCAGGGGATCAAACTTGCGACATCAATGTTACAAGACGAGTAAGACCATTACATCAAACCAAATCGGCCCCTACAATGCCATGAAGTAAAGGGCCATAATTTGTGGAATCAAAGAGTCCTTCTGGGATTAGCAGTCAGCTTGTTTAATTCAACAATTTAAGGCACTGTACAAGCCTTTAATATAATATTAGACTTGAGTAGCAAGTATCAAACAAACAACCTCTGAATTAAAAGTTCAACATGATATCAATACCACCCAAAGTAACTCAACAAACATGCTATGAGGTAAAGGGCCATAGTTTGTGGAATCAAAGAGTCCACTGGCATTGGCAATCACCTTGTTTATTCAACAAATTTTAGGCACTACAAACCTTAAAGACTTGTACAGCAAGCATCAATACCTCCAAAAGCAACTCAAGAAACATGTTATGAAGTAAAGGGCCATAATTTGTGGAATAAAAGAATCCCCCTGGGATTGGCAATTACCTTGTTTAATTCGGCATTAAGGTATTATCATTTTGACCACAAAATGGGTACTTGTTAACTCACTCATTCAAGTTGGTATTCTGCTTGATTTTTTGGGGACCAATTGATAATTTTTCAGTCATTTATCATTTTTAATTACGGTACGAATTCTGAACAATCTTAAATATCCAATATACCTCTTTTCTGATCTAATAGAAATAAAATTGTGGAAGGAAATGCACCTCAAGGGCGGATCCAGGATTTTTTTCCAAGGGGGTCAAAGCCCAATTTTTTTCCAGGGGGTCCAAGCTCAAATTATGGCTTAAAATGTAATGAATTTGTAACATTACGCTAAATTCATATAGTCAAAATTTATTTTTTGGCCAATGCCCCAACTCCCCTCTAGATCCTTCCATGCACCTAACCATGTATATATGCTATTTCTAATTTTAGTGCAAGCAAAAATATCAACAATTTGTTACAAGTTGCTCATCCTATGTAAATGATTCATCCATTACTAATTTAACGAGTCTTAGACAAATGAATTATACCTCAAAGAATTTAAGTCATATGGTAGAAGATAATTATGATATTGGGCAAATAGAATTTGAACATACAGTAATATATCCACGCTTTGACATCTCAGGCTGACATTTTGTTTTTTAAAGGTGAACTGCAACAGCATTATTCCATGAATATGACGAATGAGGAAAGGAATGTGCACATGGTTGACATGGAAGTATCTCTTGAGACCAAATCTGGCTAATGACATTTAAATATAACACCATTTTAAATAGTTTAGAGAAAGCAGGTAATTACATTTTTCATTAATGGGTCTGGACAAAAACTTTCTCCCTGGCTCAGTGCACTATGAAGAGGATAATGACCACATTAGCCCCAGTTATTTGGTGATTTTGCCTCATCCATCTTTTTTTGAAAATCTGTTAAACAATTTTCTATCTGACTATCAGCAATGGCTACCAGGTGCTTGCTCCATTTTATCAATGTTCAAGAATATTTCAATGATGATACAATAGATTGTACTAAAAAGAATCTACTCTTGCCTTTGTAATATATTAGTTGCTCATAGTATTTCAATCCATTTCCACACATTGACAATTTTTGACAACTGACATGATTAAAGCTTTGGAAATCATTGCGGAAAATGAAGAAATAGCTTGCGTCTAAAATTCTGCCATCAGGTAATGGGTTAACTTTTTTCCAAATGGCATTACTATAGAAAGAGTCCATTTTGAAAGCAGTTACAAAATTAAAATCACAGAAAATATTGAGGCAAAAGAAGAAACTGCTGTTTATCAGAATGTTCTTCATATCTTTCAAAAGAAGAAACTTTTTTCCAAACAATATCTGTTTTGTAATACCAAATCAAAAGCTCTGAAAAACATTGAAACAAAAGGAGAAAACGATGATAACTAGCATTTTCCCTTTTCACCTCAATACTTTCTGCGCTATATTATGAATGTACCAAATTTCATCTTTTTCAACATCCATTTATATTATCTGCAGCAGATTTCAAAGAGGGACAGTCCATTTTTTGGCCATTATGGTTATTTTTAAAAGATTGCACTCAATCCTGGAACCAAAGAGTGTTTTTGATGACTATGCCCACCTAGCCACAAACCTATACAAACTGGACATTATCTCCCTCCCATACAATTTTCATTTCTGTAGTATAAAGGTGTTGAGAAAATATTCAGACAAAAGAAGAGAATGCTGATAATCAGCATATTCTCCTTTTGCCAGATTATTTTCTGGGCTTTATGATACACAAATCTTATCTTTATCAACATCTTTTTGTCATCTATGGCAGATTTTAAATTGAATCGCGCCAAGATTTTGCCATTTCGGAAAGGGTTATACAAATCTGAGGCTTTCATGGTATCCCACCCACCATCTAGTAATTATGGAGACCAGTAATCACTGACCAGTAATCACTGAACAGTAATCACTGACGAAAGGGGATCCATCAAGGGGTTGGTCCCTTATTCAGCTCTAATTTGAGGGTTGGAACAAGAGGTGTAAATAGTGCAGTGGTGGTAGTTAGTCACAAGTGAATGAATCAAATTGAAATTTTCTCCTCCTACCCAATGATATTTCAAGTTGAATTCAACTTAATTTCAATATCTAAGTGTAGTACAATAGAAGTATATTTTGTATGGAACACTTCCTTTTCCAAAAAACCTTTTGCATTAACCCTTTCCCAAACAAGACCTGGGTTTGAAGTCTTTTGAAGGGAAAACATTGAGACAAAAAAACTCAATATTTTCCATGCTGTATTGTACAAAACTTATATCTCTATCATTTATCTTATTTGTTGTCTGCAGATTTTTTTGCTAATTCTTTTTCACATGTAATGCATTAACATCAGCTAAATTATGCAAGGGAAGTAACTTGCTAACCATTTCAATCTTACAGTCATAAAGGAGTTATGTCCCTTATACCACTTTGCATAGCAGTTTAACCCATTACCAAACAACAAATTTTAGCCTAGTCCAAACACATAGGTGTTGCAGACAACAAGTTCCATTGAACAAAATTCAATATTTTTTGGTCTTACTTGGTAGAAAACATTGTGGGAAATGAAGAAATTGGTTGCCTTTTTTTGTGGGGCGTCCAAAAGTGTCGATGTGTGGGAAAGGGTTAAGCAGATGCATATAACATGGGATTGAAGTAATCCATCATGTTAAGCAATGATTAACCAAAGGGTTTACTTGAAACTTGTTTCATTTTCTTCATTTTCCAAAATGTTTTTCACAGCATCTTAGGACATCCTATGACATGGGCATCAAAAAGCATCATTACATGAGATTGTGTTATTAAATGATTTTTCAAAATACTCTGCAATTCACCAATAAGGCTAAGATTCTTTCAGCTAGATTATACATGTGTTTTCTACAATATAGGCAATAAAATCTAAACCTGAAGACTAATATGCAGTGTTACACAGAATAATCAATTCACGCCAGCAATCATACACTATCAAGCAGAGTTTGATAGTTTTCCTAAGAATTGTGACTTTGTATTTTGCGCACGCTCCTCGTGTCAATATACGACAATTAGTTTCAAAGATATATTTAGAAAAATCATTGAAGTGTGTAATTACCTATGCCATGTTCAGAAGACACAAATTGAGTTTGAGAAACGCAAATGCCCCTGAATGCACAGTAAGTTTTCCGAATGACAGACCGACAGACAGACAGGAGTAAAACAATATGCCCACGGTCTTTCGATAAGGGGCATAAAAATAGTAACTAAACAAAAGTCTTACCTTGATGATATTCTGTAGAATTTTGGCTTGAACTACATTGGAATGACTAGCAGTGTGTTTATACAAATCAACGATCATTTCTACACATCGTTCCGCAAACGGTACAAAATTCATGGTCACCCAGTCAACCTAGAGAAGAAAACCAAAATATTTCATTAAGGTAGTCCACCCCTGAATACTAGACAACAAAATATAGGACAGACAACAAAAGTGGTATTTTGAGTTCTGAAAACTTGTGAGTTGTAAAACTTGAGGGAAAAGAAGAAAATGCTGATGATCAGCATTTTCTTCTTTTCTCTCAAGGTTTTCAAAACCTACATCGTATGGAGCCTCTTAAAAGTAGAAATTTTTGTGAATGAGTTGAACTACATTAGAATGACTAGCAGCATGTTTATAGAAATGTGATCATTTCTACACATCGTTCCGCAAACGGTACAAAATTCATGGTCACCCAGTCAACCTGAGGAAAAGATACAACTGAACTGAAAACCAGCATTTACTTTACTATTTACGCCCTTTGCAGCTGCTATGGTCATATCGCATCAGCTGGAGCACCTAACATGGATTTCTGGTATTCTCTCACCAGTACTACCTCAATATCCAAACAGAGCCTCCAGCTGCACTGTCACATAGATGATTCACACCCATTGGTGAGAGACAAATGCCAAGCTGGGGTTCGAACTTACGACCCCTGGATTGCTGGTAATGGAATAAATGGGCCTCTTTCAACTGCTATGGTCATATCGTGGCTGGAGCACCTAATCATGGATTCCCATCAATTTTTTCAACAATATTACCGCAACCTCCTTTCTGAGCCTCCAGTTGCTCGCCCACATGGGCTTGCAATTATCAAACCTTTGGTTGGTGACAAGTGTCTGTATGAATGTTTCCAGCAGCCAGGGTTTGGACCCAGGACCTCATCAGTGATAGTCGGATGCACTACCAACTGCGTTATGGCTGCGGCCAAATAGGAAATAGGAATGGCTAAAACAGGTTGTAGTCTGCTTTTAACCCTTTCCCAAACAAGCCCTGGTTATGATGTCTCTATTACAGAAGGCTTGGAAAAACATTGAGACAAAAGAAGAAATTGATAACCAGCAGTTTCTCTTTTTGCCTCAATATTTTCGGGGCTATGGTACACACAAATCTTGCCTTAAATAACTTCCAATTTGTCGTCTGCAGCAGCTTTCAAATTGGAAAAGTCTAAATTTTTGCCATTTGGGAGAGGGTAAAAACTTCTATGCTTGTTCAGAGAATTGCTTTTAGTTCAAAACTCACTGAAACCATCTTACAATTGAAGCAGTCCGATGTTAGTATTTTATCAAATATGAAAATCAACAAAGGTCAATAACTTCATAAATATGGTGGGCAGAGTTACAGATCTTGTGCACTGCACCTCTCCATAATGAGGTTTATCCACATATGAAGATTCATGATTCTACCTTGCATATGTTCCGCACAAGGTTGGTCTACCAACCGACAGACAGAACAACACTTGCAAGACAATACATTCCCATTTTCTTCAAAAAGTGCAATTACAAGATAAAATAATTATTATGTAAATTTAATTGGCTCAGTTCCTTTTTTCTTTGATTTGTTTTTTTGGCAGAAAGGTCCTACCTTGTAGAATATTGTGGCCAAAACGTCCGTTACAGCCAAAACGTCCTGGCCAAAATGTCCTGGCCAAAACGTCTGTCCACCGTAATAACTGCATAGTGATTTGTAATGACAAAGAATATACCGCCATCTATTCATAATTGAAATAGCGGCATAAACAAATGATGCCAGAAATTAAAATTCAAACAACAATAATACTTCTTACTTGAGGTCCTTTGACTGAGCCGAACTGTTTGGTTTCTATCTTGCCAAACTTTGGTACCCGAACACCGTAATCTACGTAGGTCAATAACTGGTCAAATATATCTGCGTACATTGAGTGCATCGAATCTGGGCCTTCTTGGACAGTCTACAAAAATGCATAAAGGCTTTCAATAAGAAAATATTAACTCAAGAACAAAATTCAGATTGATTGAAAAATAACCCTTTCCAAAACAACAAAGTTTTTTAACATTTATGGTGCTCCAGATCAAAATAGTTGCAGATAACAATTTTAAGTTGGTGGAAATATGAAGTTTTACTACTTTTTGTTAAAGTGACATTTCACATTTATTTCATTATTTAAAAGTATGTCTTTATGCAAAGATTGTTTATTCTAATGCATAGAAATGCTATCAGTTTTTTGAAGTTCTTATTTGTAACCGAAAAATATGCATACAAAGTTGAGACAGAAAGGACAAATTCTATATAAATCTGAACTGTTGTCCACAACAATTGGTTTAATTCTAGCACAAAAATATATATTTTCGTAAACGGTTCAATATTTTGGCTTGAAATTTTCAGAACTTTCATAAGAAAACATGCTCTTTCAGATAAAATAAAAGTAAAATTTATGTACAAGAGGACCATGATGGTCCTTAATCGCTCACCTGCACCTAGATAGAATGAAAGTCCCAATGTTTTCAAGTTCAAGAGCACATAATTTAAGATGCGAGATTATGATCCAGCTGAAAACTGCTTTCATAATCTTGAATGATCAATATTTGTAGCTGTTGCAGTAAAAACAAAGTGGAAGAAAACAACAATTTTGTCACAGTAAAGGGCACATAACTCTGTTCTGCTAAAGATATTCTCATCAACATTATGTCCAAGTTTTTTTATTGGCTAATATTTCTTGCTGTTTGAGAGAAAACAAAGTCGAAAACGGCAATTTTGTAACAACCCTCCCCCCCCAGGGCACACAACTCTGTTTTTTTAGTCCAATCAATCTGACAAATTAAAACATTTATTTTAAAATATTATGGTCACCAACATTGCGACCGAGTTGTGGCTTAATTGGTCCATATTTGTTTGTTAGAGAGAAAATAAAGTCAAAAACGGTAATTTTATGAAATTAAAGGGCCAATAACTCTTGTTTTTCTGGCCAAATCAAGCTGAAAATGTAACTCATAAAGGATCTTATGGTCACTAATATTGTGGCCAAGTTTTGTCTTGATTAGTCAATAAATGTAGATGCTACAGTGTAAACAAAGTCTAAAACAGCAATTCTGTCAAATTCAAGGGCACATAACTCCAGACTTTCTGCTCCTATCACATTGAAAATCGAACTCATCCAAGATCTTATAGTTACCAACATTGTGGCAAAATTTTGTCTTGATTGGTCAATATTTGTAGATGCTAGAGTGGTAACAAAGTCAAAACTAGCCATTTTTGTGGTTCAAGGGCACATAACTCCGGACTTCCTTGTCCGATCTGATTCAAAATCGAACTCATCCGAGAACTTATGGTCATACATGTTTTGACAAAAATTGGTTAAGATTAATCAATATTTGTAGATACTAGAGTGGTAACAAAGTCAAAACTAGCAATTTTTGACGTTCAAGGGCACATAACTCCGGAATTCCTTGTCCGATCTGATTCAAAATCAAACTCATCCGAGAACTTATGGTCATACATGTTTTGACAAAGATTGGTTAAGATTGGTCAATATTTGTAGATACTAGAGTGGTAACAAAGTCAAAACTAGCCATTTTTGACGTTCAAGGGCACATAACTCTGGACTTCCTGGTCCGATCTGACTCAAAATCGAACTCATCCGAGAACTTATGGTCATACATGTTTTGACCAAGTTTGGTCAAGATTGGTCAATATTTGTAGATGCTAGAGTGGTAACAACAAATTGTGGACAGACAGACGGACGGACGGACGGACAGACGGAGGGACGGACAGACGGACGACGGACAAAAAGCGACCACAATAGCTCACCTTGAGCACTTCGTGCTCAGGTGAGCTAAAAAACAAGAGGACCATGATGGTCCTAAATCGCTCACCTGAATCAAGATGACAAGAGTGATAATGGCAATTTTGTCAAATTCAAAGGCATGAAACTTATAAGGACTTTCTGTTTGGAAACAATTAAGAAATAATTTTGTTCCAATCGATCCTGTAAGGTTGGGTATGAATTAGCACAATGGTTATTAATTTTCAACAATTATTTCATGATTTCGCAATATACAACATAGGGCTAATTTTCAAAGCATACTGATCTGTTAGAGATTGATCATTTATGATAGGCTCAATTAACAAGATTTTGTCTGTGATTGATAGAATTTAGTGAAAGATTACCATCTGATAAGCTAAAGCTAATTCCTTATTTGTTTACATAAGATAAACATGGGGCCAGCCTGAGAGCAACAGATAAGGGAAATAGAAAATTGGCCCAATGGTTGATTTTTAAAGAATTTTCTTATGATTTCTCAAAGTCTGATAAGCCCTTCCTCCCTGCCATGCCACATTTTTTGACCAATGGAAAAATTTGTGAACACATTTTGAAAAGAGTAACTCAAGGAACATTCCAGTAAAGTCTGGTTCAATTGGGCACAATGGTTGATTTTTAAAGAATTTTCTTATGATTTCTTTAAGTCCGATAAGCCCCTTCCTCCCTGCCACACCGACATTTTTTGACGAATCAAAAATCCGCGAAAAAGTTTTAAGAAGGGTCACTCAAGGAACCTTCCAGCAAAGTCTGCTTCAATTGGGCACAATGGTTGATTTTTGAAGAATTTTCTCTAATAGTCTAATAAACCCCTTTCTCCCTGCCACAGTCACAGTTTTTTACAAATGGAAAAAACTGTGAACAAATTTTGAAAAGAGAGACTCAAAGAACATTCCTGCAAAGTCTGCTTAAAATTGGCCCATTGGTTGATTTTTAAAGAATTTTCTTATGATTTCTCCAAGTCTGATAAGCCCTTTTCTCCCTGCCAAGGCCACAATTTTTTACAAATAAAAAGATTTGTGGTCAAATTTTGAAAAGAATGACTCAAGGCACATTCCTGCAAGGTCTGGTTCAAATTGGCCCAATGGTTGATTTTTAAAGAATTTTCTTATGACTTCTCTAAGTCTAATAAGCCCCTTTATCCCTGCCACGGCCATGTTTTTTTGGTTTTTTTTTTCAAATGTAAAATTTCTGAACAAATTTTGAAAAGAATGACTTAAGGCACATTCCTGCCAAGTATGGTTCAAATTGGCCCAATGGTTGATTTTTAAAGAATTTTCTTCTGATTTCTCCAAGTCTGATAAGCCCCTTTTTCCCTGCCACGGCCACAATTTTTGACAAATGAAACAAGAGGACCATGATGGTCCTATATCGCTCACCTGAACCAAAATGATATAAGCAACACTTTTCTTCAATTTAAAAAAATATTTATGACTTTAAGACTGAAAACGAACTTATGGTCAATAACATTGTGAAAATCAAACTCATCCAAGATTTCATCGTGCCCAACATCGTGTCCAAGATTTGTCTTGTTTGATAAATAATTGTAGATTCTGGAGTATAAACAAGGTCGAAAACAGCCGAAAACAGCAATTTTGTCAAATTCAAGGGCACATAACTCTCAACTTTCTACTAGTCAGATCAGGCTGAAAATCAAACTCATCCGAGACCGAGATCTTATGATATCCAACATTGTGTCCAAGATTTGTCTTGATTGGTCAATAATTTTAGATTCTAGAGTGTACACAAGTCCTAAAGCAGCCGAAAACGGCAATTTGATCAAATTCAAGGGCACATAACTCTCCACTTTTTGATCAGATCGGACTGAAAATCAAACTTATCCAAGATCTTATGGTCTCAAACATTGTGTTCAAGTTTTGTCTTAATTGATAAATAATAGTAGATTATAGAGTGTAAATAATGTCAAAAACAGCCGAAATTGGCAATTTTATCAAATTCAAGGGCACATAACTCTCATTTTTCTGGTCAGATCAGACTGAAAGTCAAACTCATCTGAGATCTTATGGTCTCCAACCTTGTGTCCAAGATTTGTCTTGATTGGTCAAAAATTGTAGATTCTAGAGTGTAAATAAGGTCGAAAACAGTCAAAATTGGCAATTTTGTCAAATTCAAGGGCTCATAACTCTAAACTTTCTGATCAGATAAGACTGAAAATCAGCCTCATCCCAGATCTTATGATCCCTAATATTGTGTCCAAGTTTTGGATTGATTAATTAATAATTGTAGATTCTAGAGTGTAAACATCGTCGAAAACAGCCAAAAATGACAATTTTGTCAAATTCAAGGGCAAGTAACTCTAGACTTTCTAATCAGATCAGACTGAAAATCATACTCATCCAAGATCTCATGGTCCCAAACATTGTGTCAAAGTTTTGTCTTGATTGATGATTAATTGTAGATTCTAGAGTGTAAACAAGGTCCAAAACAGCCGAAAATGGCAATTTTGTCAAATTCAAGGGCACGTAACTCTCGTCTTTCTGGTCAGATCAGACTGAAAATCGAACTCATCCGTGATCTTATGGTCTGCAATGTTATGTCAAAGATTTGTCTTGATTGATCAATAATTGTAGATGCTATAGTGTAAACAATGTCAAAACTAATTATTTTTCGCATTCAAGGGCAGATAACTCCTGCATTTCTAGTTCGATCTGACCCATAATCGAACTCATCCGAGATCTTATGGCCATACATGTTTTGACCAAGTTTGGTCAAGATTGGCTTATATTTGTAGATGCTAGAGTGTAAACACGAAATTGTGGACGGACGGACGGACGGACGGACAGACGGACAGACAGACGGACGACGGACAAAAAGTGACCACAATAGCTCACCTTGAGCACTTCGTGCTCAGGTGAGCTAAAAATTTGTGAACACATTTTGACAAGAATGACTCAAGGCACATTCCTGCAAAGTATGCTTCAAATTGGCCCAATGGTTGATTTTTAAAGAATTTTCAAATGATTTCTCTAAGTCTAATAAGCCCCTTTCTCCCTGCCACGGCCACATTTTTTGACAAATATAAAAATTTGTGAACAAATTTTGAAAAGAGTGACTCAAGGAATATTCCTGCCGAGTTTGGTTCAATTGGGCCCAATGGTTGATTTTTAAAGAATTTTCTTATGATTTCTAGTCTGATAAGCCCCTTTCTGCCTGCCACGCCCACATTTTTTGACAAATCAAAAATTCACGAACAAGTTTTGAAAAGTATCACACAAGGAACATTCCTGCCAAGTTTGGTCAAAATTGGTCCAATGGTTTAGGAGAAGATGTTGAAAGAAATTGTGAACGGACGGACGGACAGATGGACGGACGGACGGACGGACAGACGGACGACGGACAAAAAGTGACCACAATAGCTCACCTTGAGCACTTCGTGCTCAGGTGAGCTAATAATCGTGAAATGTCACTTTAAGAAACCATTGGGGGAAATAAAGAAATTGCTAATTCCACAAGCGATTTCTTTATTTTCCATAATGCTTAGACAATTGAACTTACTACTAGTATCAAATGGGAAATAATGTAATTCCTTAAATTTGGTCATCATGTAAATAATGCTGTTTTATTTTGGATGCCAGTGCTTGGTGGTTTGACCAGCTAATACAGGCCTGTTAATTAACCCATTACCAGATGGCAAAATTTAGACTTCTTCAATTGGTTCAAAGATGTTCAGACAACAATTGCAAGTAAATCTAACTTCACATTTTTTAGGCGTTCTGGTTAGAAAACATTTAGGTAAATGAAGAAATTGCTTGTCACAAGTAATATCTTTGTTTTCCACAATGTTTTCCAAAGCCTCTATCTTCTGGGGCATTACAGAGGTTCATTATGTGGGAATGGTTTAATCAATGTTTCTAACCTAGCAGAAGATGACAATATTCATTTTAACATTATGTACAGTTAATCTTGTTTTAAGAGACCACCCTTGGGGAATTCCAAAAATGGTCGCTGAATAAAACGGTCTCTTAATACAAAATCTATTGTTTCATGCCAGTTCTTCATTACCCGCAAAATTTCTAAAAGAGAGGATTATAACGAAAATGGCATCTTGATTAATTCATAATGGAGTTACAGGAAATATTTCGTTGATATAGGGTAGAATCTTTGATTTAGTCAATTTGTGAAAATAAAAATGTCAATTGATGACATACAGGATTATTTTTCACCAATTCTGTGTAAAATATCAATGTAACTTCGAAGACTTTTGGTATGACATTAGAGTGATTTCCCTTTGTTCATTTCAATGAGGACTGGACTTGATTTTAAGGTTGTTGATAATATAATCGAACAAAACTTTTTCGATTACTTTAGAAAGGTAAATTACACAAACTTGATAAATCCACAGTTGATATTTTGCATTTAGATATGATTTGACAGATTTTTCAATCCATGATTACTCGTTAATTCAGATTAATGTGTACATAGGTTATGATGGGAATTCGAATTGAATTAGGGCAATCCAGAGTACACAACAAACGAGTGCACCAACAACTAACCATATATGCGATTTCGTATGGGTTTAAGTTTTTTTCTTTCGTAAAGCCTCATTGGTCAGCGTCGAGTCGTATTGTTTACAGTTTTGATTGAATCCACAGGTGACAAAATTGCCATTAATTGGGCAAATTTCACAGCTTTACATGCGTTTGACACCTTTTGCAAATTATCTGTAATGTGGAACGGTCGCTTAAAATAACATTCTATTGTTTGAGGGCCCAAAAATGCCGGTCGCTGTCCGCGTTGGGGAAAAAACGCTTAATACAACAATTTAAAGAAGGAATTTCATCGGGAGGACCCTAGAGTCGTCGCTTCAAGCAAAAGGTCGCTTAATGCATGTGGTCGCTTGAGCAAGATTGACTGTATATGATACTCAAACCGTTAAATTTTTTGATAAAGGTTAAAATTTCATATTTTTTTTTTTTTTTTTTTTTTGGGGGGGGGGGGGGGGGGGGGGGGAACATCTTCCCTAAGGAAAAAAGGCCCCACAGAATGCTTTGTGTTATTGAAGTTCCCCCACCTTAACCCTTTCCCAAATGGAAAATAAAAGCTTAGGATGGTCTAATTTGGAAGATACTACAGACCACAAAATGGATGGTGATGAATAAAGAATTCATGTACAATATAGCTAATAAAACATTGAACCAAAAGGAGAGAATGCTGGCTATCAGCATTTCCTCCTTTTGCATCACTGTTTTCCTATCACTTTCTCCAAGGGATTTCAAAACCAGGTCATGTTTGGGAATGGGTTAACATACGATATAACATAAATGTTCTTTCCCCTAGACATTGGTAATAATACTGTTTTATTGCTAATGTATAAGCTAGGAATGAGAATTTTTGTCATGTCTCTAAAGAAAATTACTTGTTTTTGAGTCTACGGCGTCCTTGAGGATGGAAAATGTAACTTTTAATGGGACAAGAACTTGTTTTTAATGGTTTGTATAACACCATTGGATCGATTTTTAGAAAATGAAGCCAAGCTTATATCTTTTTTTACCATGGTTAACCCTTTACCAGACAGCATGTTCAATGCTGATCTGTATTCCGCGATGTTGCAGATGAAAATTTTAGGAGAATGATTTATGACATTGTATGGCATTTCTGGGTAGAAAACATTGCAAGGAACTTCATTATTTTCCTCAATGTCTTCCAAACCCATTATCTAGTGGGGCATGTCAAAAAGCATCAATTTGTAGGAATGAGTTAAAGATACAGAGTTTTATCTAACTGAACAATAACTTGTTTCTAATGGTTTGAATAACACCATTGAATCGATTTTTAGAAAATGACACCAAACTTAAATTTCTAACTCTTTACTAGATCTAACCATTCCCAAATTAACCTAGTTTTGACATCTCTGGTAGAAATGACTCAGGAAGACATTAAGAGAAAAGAACAAATTGCTGGTAACCAGCAATATCTCTCTCAATATTTTCTACGCTGTAACATATACAAGTATTATTTTTTATATCATTGATTTGCTTGATTTCTTTGACATAATCAGCTAGAACTTAGCAAAGGTGTTTGAAAATACCTACTTTTATGATTGCTTCAACAGCTTGGAGCGTCGCTTCTTGTAATGGCGTCGTTGAAACATCTGGAAAACTTGGAATAATGAACGGCGACATATCTCCTTGAACAGGCACCGTCAGGGCACGCTTTAAAACTTCGGACAGTTTTTGTAAATCAGATCCAGTGAATCGTAACTTTATATGATCTAACAACGGTGGAAAAGTCTGTATTAGCGCTGTCAAAAATGGCTGTGATGGAACGTAAAGTGATGTCGAATCTTCCGGAGGTTTTGTTGAATTTGTGCCGATATTTAACCACACTTTCCATGCTGCAGACCACAATGCGATATCATAATCAGTTTTTGTGTCTTCCATATTGCCATTTTTATTACCAATGTCCGTTGTAACAACTTCCGAATTTGCTTGCGTTTTTTCACCTGTTCTGTCAATGGTTTCTAAAGTGGGTGGGGTAACAGGTACAATTTTCACCGGACTGAATGTGATATCATCTTTACTGTCTTTGTTACTAATGAGAAGCATTTCTTGGAAACTTTTTATCGCAGCAATTGATATTTCGGCATTCTGACAAAGTGCAGCCCCTTCAATATGATCCAACAACAAGGCCCAGGCGTGGGGAAAATCTTCTGCAAATTTTAAAGAAATGTGTATATATTCATGATTAAAGTTAACTCATTACTAGACAGACAAATTTAAAGACTTGTCTAAAATCAAAGGTGTTGCAGACGACAATTTCAATTAAATGATATGTATCATTTTCTGGTCTTTCTTGGAAGAAAACCTTGTGGGAAATGAAGAAATTGCTTGTCACAAACATTTTTTTTCTTTTTCCATGATGTTTCAATAATAGTCCCTGAGCCAGAAACATGTTTGCTCCCCCCCCCCCAGGGGGAATTTTGTAGACATAGTTTTTCATAAAGTACAATATCTTAGAAACATTTTGAGCATTGTTTGCACTCTGGCCGTTGGGGCTTTTGGCTGTAACCCTTATCTAAAACCCTTAACCCTATCATTTTTTTCATTCAAATTTACAATACTTATTTGGTCATATTTTCATTGAATATTGTCCTACAGATGTCTAAAAGGTATCAAATGAAAGCTTATGACTTGCTCTTTCATTTGAAGTGATTTTATGCAAATTAGCTCATTTGCATATTCATGAATATTAATGATTTCCCTTAAAATTTCCATTTTTTGGCAAAAATTTGATAATTACTTTCTTAAAAAAGGCATTTTTGTCCAGGTGGAATTTTGTAAACATAGTTTATCAGTAAGAACATTCTATTAGAAACATTTTGAGCCTTGTTTGCACTCTGGCGGTTGGGGCTTTTCGGCGTGACCCTTATCTAAACCCTTAACCCTACCAAATTGTTCATTCAAATTTTGAAAATGAATTTGGTCATATCTTGGTTGAATATTTACACACAGATGTCAGAATGGTATCAAATGAAAGCTTATGACTTGCTCTTTTATTTTAAGATATGTTATGCAAATTAGCTCATTTGCATATTCATGAATATTAATTATTTTTCCTAAAATTGCGATTTTCGACCAAAATCTGGTAAATACTTTCCAAAACAAGACATTTTTGTGCAGGGGAATTGTGTAAACATAACTAATCTTAAAGAAAATCACATAAAAAACATTTTGAGCGATGTTTGCACTTTGGCTGTTGGGGCATTTGGCCAAAACCCTTATCTAAACCCTTAACCCTATGAAATTGTTCAGTCATTTCAAAACGTTTTTTATCATATCTTGGTTGAATATTGACCTACATATGTAAGAATGGTATCAAAAGAAAGCTTATGACTGTCCCAATAATTTGTTATAAATTGTATGCAAATTATCTCATTTGCATATTCATGAATATTAATGACATTACTTAAAACTGTCACCTTTTTAGCGGGTATTTGGTAAATACTTTCAAAAACATTGTGTTTCTACTCAAGGGGAATCATGTAAACATAGTTTATCTTAAAGAACATTTTATTAGAAACATTTTGAGCAATGTTTGCAATCTGGCGGTTGGGGCTTTTGGCCGTAACCCTTATCTAAACCCTTAACCTCATCAAATTTTTCATTTGAATTTTCAAAACGTTTTTGGTCATAGCTTGATTGAATATTGACCTACAGATGTAAGAATGGTATCAAATGAAAGCTAATGACTTTTTCTTTAATTTGCAGGTATTTTATGCAAATTGGCTCATTTGCATATGCATGTATATTATTGATTTATCTACAATTTGTGATTGTTTTCAAGTTAGATACCTACCAAAAGGTGGGATTTTTTTTCTTTCTCGTGAGTTTTTAACCATCTGATATCCATGTTCACTCTTTGAACAACATAATTATAAGCCTTGTTTGAGATCTTTTTGGTGTTTTGTTTGGAAGTAACTGCCATTTTAAAGTGTGCAATCCATCATACTTTGTTCGTATAAATCTTATTATCAATGTTTTGTATTTAGTTTCCATTTGATTTTTTAATCTTTTTTGTTTAAGTGCAAATAAGTTTAATTGATTCCATGTATTGTACTGGTGTTATTGCATATATCTAGTTTAGTCGACAGAATGCTATCCTTTGATGAATCCAAAATTGCCGCTAAATAGGACTTTGAACATAAACATTTTATCAAATGCCATATAATGATACAAAAGGTGTCTAACCTGCGGGACTTTATTCTAATAAACATATAAAATTGATCATATCAATTGTTTTTGTAATTTTTATGGCTGAATAGAGATCCTGGAATGTAGACAAATTGCATACATATAGCAGGATAACATTGTTAAGCAATTGTCAAGTCCCATTTTTTGCCATTCACATGGAGAAAACAGCATGATTTTGTTCAATCTGGAGAGCCCTTCCTTGTGTATTCCTCATAGCCAAGTCAATGTGTTGGCCGTAAGTGTATTTGATATGTGGCTGACAGATCAGGGACACTGGTGTTACCATTCCTTTATGCTCTATTGAGGTATTTTAACTTCAGATGATTTAAGCTTGGGGTGCCATATGTAAAGCCTATGTATCTGATGCATAAATCAAGAAATGTACTCGCTGTACGTAGGTAGCTAGAGTACAGACAATAACCGATTGCGATCAAAAGATTATTGCAGTTATTTACAATGCATTTATTTGTCTGTATCAGATCAGAACAGATGTGAACTGTGAACTGATCCATACTACCGACAGCCCATGCTGAATGTACATTCAAATTCTTCCGAACCTATACATATGTCTTATATGTACTTTCAGCATAGTATACTGACTGGCTTTAAAAACGCATCACTGAAGTTCATCCTGCAATAATATGCAAAATACATAATCGACTGTGTATCATTATATATAAAATAGTAGCTTGACATCTTCCCAACATTTCCTGAAAATTTCAGACAAAAAATCGACTTAATGACTGAGATATGACCATCTAAAGAGAGGTGGTGTGCGGAATTTGACAGTTTTCTCTATTTAAAAACAAGTAATTCCGCTCTGAGTATGAAAAACGTTCCACAATCGTGACCTCGTTGACCCTTGAGTTGAAACAAAATCTTTATTCGTTTGTGCTTGAATTATCTACCATATATTGCTGGAGAGTATTCAAAGGTTTTGGCGTCCGTTGTTCATCATGTCTAGGCCAAACGCACCCTGGTCTGATGATGACTTTCTGTAAGTATCAGTCATGGTCATAGTCACCAGTAGTCAAAACCACAATATCTTATGCGTTAATTCACTGTTATGGCAAGAGTTTGTCAGTAGCAACATTTTTGTATTACATTTTCAGTTGAAAACGTTGTTGTTAACCAATTACGTAATTGACGTTGACGTATGTTATTATTTTGACGTAAGCTCGTTTTAAACGGTTGATCAGGACATTGATGCTCAGCAACAATCCCTGTAGATTGGCTACGTTAACGAAAGTGAAAAATCGTCGATTGATTTACATTCAAACGCCTCACCCGTTCTCGTTGACGAACACCCCTTTAGAATAATTCAAAAAATTGTGTGTGCTCAATGAACTTTGGTCTCTTGGCTTTATTTTTTGTTTAATCAAATTGATTGAGAAATAAAAGTAACTCCTGACCATTTGGATATGGAATATGAAAACAAAATTCCAGTTGGTCACCTAATGTGCAGTCACGTAAACGTTATCCATATTTTGCACGTTGACGTCGTGCGAAATAACGTGGTAACTGATTGCAATAAATTTTTATTGAATATCGTGTCTTATTGGTTGAAATATATATCAGAAGTAAAAATATGATCCTATTGACTTTAACTACGAAAATATTTTGAAAAATATGTGATGCGTTTTTAAAGCCAGTCAGTATATAACCTCACAATGGATTGAAAATAGTTCCCTTGCGCTACATATACAATATCTTTCAATATGGCATATGTTTTCAAGGATGGCATTAGATAGCCATAGATATTTTCAGTTCAATTCTTTCCTGATATTTAAATGCAACAACTAAAACCTGGTTTAGATGAGCATATGAAATCCCATATTAAGACACTTACTTTTTGCACTGTTTTAGGACAATTTGACCAAAAATGATTAACATCACACTTGGTGGCAATCTTGGAATTACTTACACTCAGGTAGTTTGGCTAGGTTATCATAATGGAAACCAACTTAGATCAACACTAGAATGTCTATTTAATGCAAAGAATCATCAGCATTTATTGTACTAAACATAACAGGGTTACTATGTACTTAACATTACAGGGTTACTATATAACACATACTTTAACACTGTCAAATGGAATACATTTTATGGATTTTCCACAATAAATGTGGTTTTATCCAAAACATTTAAAGAATAAATAATATTCATGAATAAGCAAATGATCAAATTGCCAATATACAAACAATTAACTAGACTTCATTTGATACCATTATGACGTTTGTATGTCAATTTCTGATCAAGATATGACCAAAAACATATTGAAAATTTTAATGAACAATTTGATAAGGTTAAGGGTTTAGATAAGGGGGTTTGCCAAAAGCTCCGACTACCACAGTGCAAACATTGCTTATAATGTTATTTATATAATGTTCTTTAAGATAAATCATGTTTGCATAATTCCCCCTGAACAGAAACGTCTTTTTTCTGAAAGTATTTTCTAAAAGCATTTAACAGGTTTTCGCTGAAAAATCACAATTTTAAGGAAAATCATTAATTCTCATGAATATGCTAATGAACTAATTTGCATAGAAAATAATAGCACATGAAAGGGTCATCCATAAGCTTTCATTTGATACCGTAGTGACATTTGTAGGTCAATATTCAATCAAGCTGTGACCAAAAACGCTTTGGTAATTCAAATGAGAAATTTGAAGGGGTTAAGGGTTTAGGTAAGGGTCACGGCCAAAAGCCCTAACCGCCAGATTGCAAACATTGCTCAAAATGTTTATAATAAAATGTTCTTTAAGATAAACTATGTTTACATGATTCCCCTTGAGTAGAAACACAATGTTTTTGAAAGTATTTACCAAATACCCGCTAAAAAGGTCACAGTTTTAAGTGATGTCATTAATATTCATGAATATGCAAATGAGATAATTTGCATACAATTTATAACAAATTATTGGGACAGTCATAAGCTTTTATTTGACACCATTCTTACATCTGTAGGTCAATAATCAACCAAGATATGATAAAAAAAAACGTTTTGAAATGACTGAACAATTTCATAGGGTTAAGGGTTTAGATAAGGGTTTTGGCCAAATGCCCCAACAGCCAAAGTGCAAACATCGCTCAAAATGTTTCTTATGTGATTTTCTTTTAGATTAATTATGTTTACACAATTCCCCTGCACAAATATGTCTTGTTTTGGAAAGTATTTACCAGATTTTGGTCGAAAGTCGCAATTTTAGGAAAAATAATTAATATTCATGAATATGCAAATGAGCTAATTTGCATAACATATCTTAAAATGAAAGAGCAAGTCATAAGCTTTCATTTGATACCATTCTGACATCTGTGTGTAAATATTCAACCAAGATATGACCAAATTCATTTTCAAAATTTGAATGAACGATTTGGTAGGGTTAAGGGTTTAGATAAGGGTCACGCCGAAAAGCCCCAACCATCAGAGTGCAAACAAGGCTCAAAATGTTTCTAGTAAAATGTTCTTACCGATAAACTATGTTTACAAAATTCCCCTGGACAGAAACGCCTTGCTTTGGAAATTATTAACCAAATTTTAATCAAAAAATGACAATTTTAAGGAAAATCATTAATATTCATGAATATGCAAATGAGCAAATTTGCATAAAATAACTACAAATGAAAGAGCAAGTCATAAGCTTTCATTTGATACCATATTGACATATGTAGGTCAAAATTCAATGAAGATATGGCCAAATAAATGTTTGTATATTTGAATAAAAAATTTAAAAGGGTTAAGGGTTTTAGATAAGGGTTACGGCCAAAAGCCCCAACGGCCAGAGTGCAAACAACGCTCATCTTGTAGCATTTGGTATAAGCTTTCAGAAAATCATACCCTTCAAAATTCCCCCTGGGGGGGAGCAGGGGTTATTGGTGGCTCAAGGTCTATAAGCCTTTATCTTGTGGGCCATCAAAAGGCATCACTGTGTGTAAACCTGGCCAATGGCTGCAACTAAATTACATGATCTTTTAGTCCAACTCTTCCCCCCCATGTCATTGTAAATTATTATGTATTTGTACACTGATGACAATAAAATCTAATTTAAATGTAACATAAATAATTCCAAAGTTTTTTTTTAGTTTCAAAAACTTGAATTTTGTCCAGACAATAACTTAGATTATTAAGTTATTAGGCAATGAAAATTTTATTGGACAACAATAATCATTGTGTAAATTCGGTAAATACCATTTCCAGAATGATTTCTCTAAATTGAAACCAGTTGAAGACCACAAAAATAATGGCTGTGGAATTATAAAATTTCTGAATTAATAAAGATGACATTGAGGGAAAAGAAGAATTGCCAAAATCATCTATTATGATTCACTTATTATTGAAAGTCTGGCCCGCTGTGCTGTGAACATTCTAGCCACCTCTGCTAGAGCTAATATGGCATTGAAAGTGTTGAGGGAACAGGAAGCAATAAACTAAAATTGAATTACACTTACTATAGAAAGTCTGTAATATTGCCCGCTGTGCAGTGAACGTTCTAGCAACTCCTGCTAGAGTTAACATGGCATCCAAAACATTGAGGGAAACGGAGAGAATAAACCAATCCCTTTAAGATTTTTATGATTCACTTACTATAGAAAGTCTGTAATATTGCCCGCTGTGCCGTGAACGTTCTAGCAACACCTGCTAGAGTTAACACCCTTGTTTCTGCCCATTGTTTCTCAGCTGTGTCTCGAGAATGATGTATCAGGATATTTCCGCTGGTTGTCTCGTCTTTCGTGTTTGGAGCGGTACTCGATAACTTCTTAACATTGTCTAAAAGTGGGAATAAGACCTGGAACAAAGAACGAGTAAGAGGATGCACACATGCACTGACACACAAACACTGAAGCAAAATAGTAACAGCAATGTCAAGGCCTGGTCACATACACCACCCTGCGTCCTCATCAAGGCAAGGGCACATCTAAAACAGGAGACTGGTGCAGTATAATTGCGGAATCGTATGTGAATGGGACTTCAAGCTCCCCGCATAGCTGGCTTACAAAACCATCATGAGAATTTCCAAAATATTCCTGCAATTACAGATAGCATGGACTAAGATCAGCCTGCACATAAGTGCAGTCTGATCTTAATCCATACTACCTGCTAGCAATCTCAGCCGTGTCCCGAGAATGATGCATCCGCATATTTCCGCTGGTTTTTTCGTCTTTTGTATTTGGAGCAGTACTCGACAACTTTTTCACATTGTCTAGAAGGGGGAATAAGACCTAAAAGAGACAAGAAATGAATAAGGCTTAATGTTTTGTAATACTAATCACAAACCATTCTTACACAATCATGCAAAAAATCTAGTATTTGTAAACTTTCATATGAATAGCAGAAATCACAATGTTTAGACAAATTAATTGACTGTTAAACAAGGAAAATTCAGCATTTTTGGCCCTAGTCCACATGTTCCTTACATTGGATTTCAGCACTATCTAAGGTTCTATTAAACAATTAAGGGCATAAAAAGACAAACCAAGGGAAAATGAAGAATGATTTCATAAATCAAACAAACAAGATCAGCTAAATACATAGGGGACTAAAATCATTTATATTCTTGATGTATGTGGAAATAATTCTAGCAATATATCACTCCAAATTTTCTTTATGTGTTGACCTTTTGTACATTATTTTCCATATTTTTCCCTCCCAAAGGATTTGGTGTTTTTCTTAGTCTCTATTAACCAATTCCCCCCATAATTTTCCTAGAAATGTGAGATAATAAGTAAGAAATTCATGGAAAATGAAGAGAAAACAATTTTGGTCGGAATACTCAATAGCATAGATAGGCCTAAATGATAGACATATTTTTGTACCTTCCAATATTTTTTGCCTTATCTTCAACAAATCTTTTGCTTTATCTTCTAGCTGGTCTACATAACCTCTTATTCAAACTTGACGGAATTCATTTATTGGGGTTTAAAGCCTTTTTCCACTGCTATGTTCATATCACTGTGACTGAAGCATCTAACTGTAGATTCCTGAGTATTTCTCGCACCAGTACAACCACAATATACAAACCGAGCCTATAGCTGCTCTCTCACATAGATATTTTACACCCATTGGTGAGATCAAACTCACTAAGAAATAGAGTGCTAAGAAATGAATAATGGAAAATGTCCGTTGGTAGATTCAAGAGTGCCATGATAGTATGATATTACTACATCTATATTGACAACCTTGAAAGCCATGGAAGTAGACACAATTTCTACTTCATCTTCAAAAGATTGGAGCTCAAAATCCCCAAAGTTTTCATATTTCTCTCTTTATCGCTTGACAATTTATCTAAAAAATTTACAAGTGCCAGGATCAAAGAAAAGGAGCCCTTGAGACCACCATAGGACCTGATCTGTGAATGCCTTAGCACAATAAGAACAATGTTGCCATCCAAGAGTTGCTAAATTGAGGGTTCGATCCGCAACCGTGGTAAATATCGTTTCTGACAAAATTGTCACCCATCAATGGTTTGATATCGTTAACCTATGTGGGAGAGCAGCTGGAGGCTTGGTAAGGGTGTTGTGGTAGTAGTGGTATGATAAACAACAGGGCCCGTATTCACCAACATTTCTAAATTGATTTTCTAAAGTAGAATTACAATACAACCAATCAGAGTGGTCAATAAATTTGTCTGTGTTTTTCTCGGCCACTCTGATTGGTTGGTATGTAATTTTACTTTAGAAAATCAATTTAGAAACGTTGGTGGATACGGGCCCAGGAATCCATGGTAAGGTGCTCCAGCTGCTGCGATATTACCATAAATGAAAATGGTGTAAAACCCAATTAAACCAAACCAAGAGTTTCTTCAGATCACAATGAAGCCTTAGAAAACAACAATGGTCTTGGTCAGACTGGGCATACATGCAACCTGATCAGGATCCAGGCTGTTTTCAATTACCATAAAAGCTCTTTTCTAGTTCTAAACTCAAGCGTATTGCTGCATTTCAATGAAACCCTCGCAACAGCAGCTTGGCTTAGGCTGCTGTTACAACGTTTTTGTTGAAAGGTAACAAAATTTTCTCTCTTATAGTGATGTATCCATGTCATAAATTGACAGAAATGTCAAATAATTTTATATGAAACAATACCCTATGGAAATAAAGTGGTAAGAATCCTGGATTTAACTGTTTTCCTGACAATAAGGGCTTTTGACAATGTAAAACTTATCAAAGCGGCACCATATTTTAATTCTGACCTAAAATCAGGGCAGCTTGAGAAATCATTCAGGCTGAAATTAAATTCTGAAAGTCAGCATTTCCTCCTTTTGTCACAATATTTTCTGCGCTGAAATGAAACATTAATTATCAATATCGAATTTGTCATCTGCAGATGCATAGGAACTATAGGAATGGTCTAAATATGTACAATCTAGAAAGGGGTTAAAGGAAGTTATCTCTTAAAACAATTGTGGGAAAAGAAGTACATGTAAAAGCCGATTATGACATTTTTCTTTTTGCTTCCGGACAGTTTCTTCACCATTATTTAATAAATTTCTGGCTTTTCATTTACATTGATTTTGTACTCTGCAACTTCTTACATCCTTTCCCAAACAACGTCTGATTTTATGACTATTGTTAGGAAAAGAATTAACCCTTTCCTAAACAAAACTTGGTTTTGACCTATAATACATTAGGCTTAGGAAAATATTGAGACAAAAGAAGAAACTACTGATAGCCATCACTTTCTCCTTTTGCTTAAATATTTTCTGTGCAATATTTTACACAAATCTTATCTTTATCAACATATATTTTGTCATTAATTTGTAGTAGCTTTCAATTTGAACCAACCTTAAATTTCATCGTTTGGGAAAGAGTTAATCAGTATGTATGAAGCCTAGATTTCTCCCATTTCATTCAATCCCCATCGGGTCATGATAAATCACATTTGCATGAATCGCATGTGGAATTTCATTTTTTTCTACGGTCATCGTGAATAATAATAAGTTCATACAAAGCGACATTCGACCTCAGAGTCGGCCATCGAGGGACATAAGATCAAAGGTCAAAACCTGATTAGTCCATTTCTTAATTTGATAATGCCAGAAAATATATGATGAACAAAAAAGAAAGATATGTGGATATTTCCCTTGGAATATATCTCTTTACAAAACAATTCTTTGCTAAACTAGACGTCTTAACCCTTTCACAAATAAGGCTTGGGAAAATATTAAGACAAAGGAAGAAAATGCTTGCGACCAAGAGGTTCCAAGTTCGATCCCCTGTAGTAGAGGTAGTTCTTGTACTTTTCATTGGTCCACACATTCAGTGCGAGTACTGGTGCAGTTTCTAGGAAGCATAATTGACAGGGCTTAATCTAAGTTGTATGAACTTGTTTCCTAATTGATGTAAAATAAATATGATTAACCCTTTCCCAAATGGCAAAATATTTGGGTTGTAAAAATCAAAGGTTGTGGCAGACAACAAAATTGATGTTTATAAAGCTTGGATTTGTATATGAAATATAGCACAGAAAATATTGAGGCAAAAGGAGAAACTGCTTTTTTTGCCTTCCAATGTTTTCCCCAGTATTTCTATTAGGGACGTCAAAACCAAGTCCTGTTCGGGAAAGGGTTAAACCATCACAGCACATTGACGCCTTTTGACTCTCTCACAAGAAAAGGCATGGGAAAACCTTGTGGAAAATGAAGAAATTACTTATGACAAGCAATTTCTTCATTGTTCACAATATTTTCTAACACAAAATGGAAAGATTCTTAAAATTCCATCAACATGAAATTGTCATCTGCAACACCTTTTAAATTGGAACAGTCCAAAATTTTGCCGTCTTAACTAACCTGCCATAACACTTTCTTCCACGACTCCTGCTGCAATAGACCACCATGTCCCGATATCGTAGAAAACAACGTCTGACCCGCGCTCTTTCTCACCGCTGGTCGAGGGTCAACACAGAGATCACCGAGGCGTGTAAACAAACACATCCACAGCGAGTCAAACTGCGATATCTCTCCGTCACCTTTGTCATGCGATGATGCACTCGATGATGTCAGATCGGATTTGATTCTTTCCCGATTCTGGTAGAAGTAGTCTGATATATTCCACTGAAAAAGAATCAGGAATTATTGGATTTATCTTAATTGATTATGATACTTTTATTTATCTATTTTTCTCTCAGAAATTATATCAATTCCTTTTAATGAATTTCTATGAATTTCACAGGGTGGAAAAAATAAAATGATTTCAAAACAATTCATGGAGTAGTCAAACTAGAAAAAAAATTACGAAACAATGGACAATCAGCCTTTGTTTTTGTAGATCAATTTTGACCGTAAAATGCATCAATATTAATGTGGGACAACTTTGTTTTCATCGATAAGCGCCTTAAGAAAACATTGCCAAAGTAGGGTCATTACATATGCAGATGTCTCAGGTTAATCTGGGAGCACTATAACATTGACAACAACAATGTTTTTGTGGACTTGAAGACAACAATAATAACAGCATGCATCTGATCTATCAATGCAGAGCCACAATTCTTTTAAACTTTCTATTACTTGACAGCAAAAATTCTTTTTAACCCTTTCCCAAACAAGACCTGGTTTTGACATCCCTAATAGATTAGGCTTGGGAAAACATTGAGACAAAGAAGAAACTGCTGATAACCAGCAGTTTCTCCATTTGTCTCAATATTTTCCGTGTTGTTTTATACACAAATTTTATCTTTCACAATGTCTCTTTTGTTGTCAACAGCAGCTTTCAAATTGGATCACCCTAAAATTTTAGCTTATGGGGAAAGGGTTAAATCATTACCACATAGCAAATTTTAGACTGGTGTTGCAGGAGACAATTTCAAGTGAATGAAAAAATATATTTTATTTTGTCTTTCAGTATGGAAAACTTTGTGGGAAACAGTTTCTTTATTTTCTCTAAATGTTTATCGAAGCCATGTAACCTTGCGGGGTGTTATTCAATATGTGGGAATGGGTTTTAAATAATATATTTTCAAGAAGAACAAAATTACCAGTAGTCCTATAGCTGTCAGGCTAACGTTCAGCTCCTGTTTTTGTAGACCGAACTTGGCGGCGACGTCGACGACGACTGGCAAATAACAGCATGGAATAATGGGTAGAAAGTCAGTGACAACCAGTTGTAAACTCTGAAATGCTGTCTGAACCAATTTCTCTCTGAAATGGCAACGAATTTTGTGCTAAAAATAGACTTGGTTTACTGTTATGTTTTGATAAACAGTCGTTGTTGTTAGAAAATCTCGTAACTACGACTTGATTCAAGCCGTAGTTACGAGATTTTATAACAACACCCACGAAATACTATTTGTTTGTCCGAAATTACGTCACGGTTGACTTGATAAAACCGGTCCCTATTGAAATAGAACTGAAAAGTTACGATACATAGACATTAAAAATGTCAAAGATGTCTACTATGAAAGTACGAGAACAGCAAAATTTGAAGTAATGTTTTTTGCTGGGGAACCATGGCCTTGTAAAAGTAAGTTATTTGTAAAAAAATGATATTTATGGCTTCTTGATAGATCTTTTTATTGCATTTCTTTTTTCATTTCATCTTTTTATTTCATTTTCGTAAGAAAAATGTTACAATTTTTCACAAATTCAAACCTAAACTGACATTTAATTTTGTACTTTTATTATCAACAAGACGAAGCTTATCTTCTTAATTTACATATTTGAATTTCTTAGAGCAGATCTAAATCATATTATTTATTTCTCTTCGGAAAGGATTTTCATATTAAAGTGCAGGTGAAATTTACACAAAATTAGACGAAAATGTACTTTATATTTGATGGAAATAAAGCGTCCTTGAATAAATTCAAATATCAATTTTAAGCCATAGAAGAATCATTTCTAGAGAAAATAAAGTTTCTAATTCAAAATGTTTTGAGTGGTTATCCCATTGCTAAATGGATTAATACATACAATATGATAAAATCAAGTTGAGGTTACTTCAGAAATCTAAGGGATCATTGAAAATGCATTTGTGAAATATGCCATATTCTAAAAACATGTCATTTCATTCTGATATCCGAGTTAAACACAACTGTCCCTGGAAATGTAAATATCTAATTTTCGTAGTAACTTATATCTCACGATAAATGACCTGGCAGAGCTGCCCAGCCTATTGGCTAGGGCTGCTCTGCCAGGTCAATTATCGCGAGCTATACTGGGTTATCATTTGGAAGGCACCAGACAGACAGATGGACAGCTAGAGGTTAAAACAATATACCCCAAAATTTTGATGCTGGGCATAAAAAGAAACTTTCTGAAAAAAACAAGAGGACCATGATGGTCCTATATCGCTCACCTGAACCAAATTGATATGAGCAACACTTTTATTCAAATCAATTGATATTTATGATTTTAAGACTAAAAACTAACTTACCGGTATGGTCATGCAATAACAATATGAAAATCAAATTCATCAGAGATCTTATGGTTCCCAACATTGTGTCCAAGATTTGTCCAATAATTGTATATTCTACATTGTAAACAAAGTCGAAAACAGCAATTTTGTCAAATTCAAGGGCACATAACACTCACCTTTCTGCTCAGATCAGACTGAAAATCCTACTCATCCAAGATCTTATGGTCCGCAATATTGTGTACAAGTTTTGTCTTGATTGATTGATAATTGTAGATTCTAGAGTGTAAACAAGATCAAAAAAAGCCAATCAAAGCCCTGAAGGGCCTGAAAGTCGCTACAACAGAATTATTTGTAAAACAAGATTTGCTTTTCATGATCATATCAGAGAATGCTTTGAAGTATTGAATGAAATGTATGTATGCCCCCACAAGGGTAAACCTTTAACAATTGAAGTAGTGCAATTGTAGAATTAATTTACATCAAGAATGAAAAGGGAAAATTGGCAATAACTCCACAAACATTATCAGCAGAGTTATATTTTTGTACAATACACTTCTACATAATGACATCATCCACCTATGAAGTTGCACGAATCTACCTCGCATAATTTTTAGTAATGCTCTTGACAAACAATTAAATATGACTAGACAGTCCTGGCGGCCTGGAAGCGCTCCACAGGCCTGATTGTTTGTCTTGTTGAATGCAATTTCAAAGATTCAGGTTGCGCAAACAAGCAAATGCATGACCAAGCTGAAATCTACGAGCAAGTAAGATCATATGGTCAGTAAGATTTCTGTGAAAGTTATGTATTGATTAGTTAATACTAATGGTTGTAAAAGTGAAAATAAAGCCAAAAATGGCAATTTTGTCAATAACAAGAGCACATAACTCATATAAAATTCAGATCAAGCTGAAAATTATACAAAGGCAAGATCTTATAGTCACCAACATTCTGTTCAAGTTTCCTCTTGATTGACCAATATTTGTAGTTGCTAGAGTGAAAACAAAGTCAAAATAGAGTCGAAAATGGCAATTTTGTCAATTTCAAGGGCACATAACTCATGATGTAAAATTCAGATCAAATTGAAAATTATGCCAAGGCAAGATCTTATGGTAACCATCATTCTGTACAAGTTTTGTCTTGATTGACCAGTATTTGTAGTTTCTAGAGTGAAAACAAAGTCAAAATAGAGTCGAAAATTACAATTTTGTCAATTTCAAGGGCACATAACTCATGATGTAAAATTCAGATCAAGCTGAAAATTATACCAAGGCAAGATCTTATAGTCAACAACAATCTGTACAGTTTTGTCTTGATTGACCAATATTTGTAGTTGCTAGAGTAAAATCAAAGTCAAAATAGAGCCGAAAACGGCAATTTTGTCAATTTCAAGGGCACATAACTCATGATGTAAAATTCAGATCAAGCTGAAAATTATAACAAGGCAAGATCTTATAGTCACCAACATTCTGTTTCAGTTTTGTCTTGATTGGTTAATATTTGAGGATTTTAGAGTAAAATTAAAGTCAAAACCAGCTATTTTTGACATTCAAGGGCAGATAACTCAGGTTATTCTGATTCAATCCAAATTCTTTGAAGGAATCTGAGAGAGGGTCACCCAAGGATCATTCTTGTGAAGTTTGATTGAAATCCATCTGGTAGTTTCTGAGAAGAAGATTTTTAAAGAAAAAGTTTACGGACGGACTGACGGACGGACGGACGCACGGACGCACGACGGACACACCGCCATGACAATAGCCCGCTGGCCTGTCGGCCAGTGGAGCTAAAAATGAACAAAGGGCAAAAACCCAAAAATATGATTGACAGAGTATCAATTCTTACCTATGAAGTTTTATGCGATGTAAACAAGACCTAGATCTCCATTTTAAATACGCAAAATATATTTTGTCAAAATGACGATAAAGTTTATAAACGATGACCGAACTCGTGATTAGATCACATTCTATAGAAACAAATTGAAAAACAAGAGGGCCATGATGGCCCTAGATCGCTCACCTGAAATTTTTTGCCTTGTTGAAATAAACATTTTGACCTGTATAGCAGCAAATTAAGAATTTTGCAATAAAGCCCCTTTTCCTTAGTTTTTCAAAAGAATGAAACAAAATTCAGCCTCTTCAAAAGTGTTTGCTCTTTTGCTCTTTTTCTGATGCCGCTGCACTTAGAGCTTTGATATTAATCAAATTCTAATAAAAACTTTGAAAGCCCTTCACCCAAAGAACATTCATGTGAAGTTTTAAGAATATTGGCCAACTACATGTAGTAAGCCAGAAGATTTTTAAAAGATTTGGCTATTTTCCCCTTTTCTCATGCCACGGCAGTCAAAGACTTTGATGGAATCAAAGTCTCTCAAAAACTTTGAAAGCCCTTCACCCAAGGATCATTCATGGGAAGTTTCAAGAATATTGGCCAACTAGTTGAAGGCAGAAGATTTTTACAAATTTGGCTATTTTCCCCTTTTCTCATGCCACGACAGCCAAAGTCTTTGATGGAATCAAATTCTCTACACAACTTTAAAAGCCATTCACACAAGGATCATTCATGTTAAGTTACAAGAATATTGGCCTACTAATTAGGCAGAAGAAGATTTTTAAAAGATTTGCTATTTTCCCCTTTTCTTATGCCGCGGCAGCCAGAGTCTTTAATGAAATCAAGTTCTTTTAACAACTTTGAAAGCCTTTCACTCAAGGATCATTCATGTGAAGTTTCAAGAATATTGGCGTGCTAATTAGGCAGAAGAATATTTTTTAAAAGATTTGGCTATTTTCCCCTTTTCTCATGCCGCGGCAGCCAAAGGCTTTGATGGAATCAAATTCTTTTAACAACTTTGAAAGACCTTCACTCAAGGATAATTCATGTGAAGTTTCAAGAATATTGGCTGACTGGTTAGGCAGAAGAAGACTTTTAAAAAGATTTGGCTATTTTCCGCTTTTCTCATGCCGCGGCAGCCAAAGTCTTTGATGGAATCAAAATCTTTTAACAACTTTAGAAGCCCTTCACTCAAGGATCATTCATGTGAAGTTTCAAGAGTATTGGCCAACTGGTTAGGCAGAAGAAGATTTTTAAAAGAGTTAGCTATTTTCCACTTTTCTCATGCCGCGGCAACCAGAGTCTTTGATGGAATCAAATTCTTTTAACAACTTTGAAAGCCCTTCACCCAAGGATCATTTCTGCCAAGTTTCAAGAAGATTGGTCCACTGGTTTGGGAGGAGAAGATCTTTAAAGAAATTGTGGACGGACGGACGGACGACGGACAACGACCGATCACAATACCTCACCTTGAGCACTTTGTGCTCAGGTGAGCTAAAAAAATAATAAAATGAAAGAACAAAACAAGTTATAGAATATTTACAGAGAAACACAGCTTTATTTTTCATCCATATCTATATATACAAATTCATAATACCATAGGCTACAGCAAATCCATAGATAATTATATCGTTGAAATGAATGCTACATATGAAAAGCAGTGGAAGCTAGATCTATTTTCAAAATGTTAGATTGGTCCAATTTGTAGGTAATTTTGGGGTGTTTAGTGATTGGGAGTAAAAACGTCGTAACGACAGATTTCTGAAAGGGGCCCATGCTAGGTTTTTATGCTTCTGAACTATTCGGGAACTCATATTTGTACATGGAAAAACAATTTGCAATGCATAAAAACCTCAATCACGGCGAATATCCATCTTTCCTTTGCTATAGATCAATCCTTTACAAGCGTGTTTACAGATTCTATTTTTACTTCGAAACGAGACAAGGTCAAGGTCAACGAGACACATCCCCAGCAGTATTAACACACTGTACAACCGGCTGCGTCGATGACTGTGACCTTATTTGCGAGGGATGCGTGGAAAGGTTTATTTTGTAGAAGCAGTTAGCACTGAACATTTATATGCGTATTTATCAACTATAGAATACCAAAGATCCTTTCATTTATTCATAAAAGTAAATTAATTTGACCTACCATGCACCTGACATCAGATGCGGAATCTGTCTTCGTTGAGGACGCAGCCGGTTGTACGGTGTGTTGAATCTCGCTGAGCACAGATGACGTACCTCTGACGTAATTGCTTTTTGAAGGTTGGGCATGTGTAACCGTTACAAAACAAAAACAAAGGACAATAAAATGCGGATCTGCACGTTATTCATTGACTTGGATTTTTATACTTGATAAAGCTCAATGAGTGCTAACAATGGACCCCTTCAGGTTGGTAATTTCATACATTTATATCTGGTTTGTAATTTTTGTGCCATTTGCATTTTCGACAGCCTAGCAGGTCCCCCTTTAATCTGTAGTTGCGATGTTTTGGCTGCATGTCCCGTAAATTGACTGGAATTGATACTAAACTAAATAAAATTCTGGGTAAGAACGATTTTTTAAATGAAATATTTACCCATTTTGTTCTATTCAGATTTCCCAATTTCAGAAGATGTCACAGAAATTCATTGAATAAAATAGATCTATACTTCATAACGCATTCCTCACTTAACTAAAACCCCTCAAAATCACACTTGTCCTCCCTGGTTGAAGTAAGATACTTTCAAAATACTGAATTTTACAGCTGGGGGGTCATGGACCACAGGGCCCCCGATGGGTCTATGGAAACGCCCTGGCCATGAGTCCATGGGGCCAGAGCCCCCCCCCCCCCCCGGGAGCTCTTGAGAAATAGCGTTTTCAAACCCCTCAGGAAGGCGTTCATGACACTATAAATACTACCATCTTTTGATGAAAGTTTTCCAAATCATTTATCACTCAGTTCAAAATTATAACTCAATATGATGCACTTTTTTACATCATTTTTTTTTTTCAATTTCGAAATAAGAACTTATACGTTCTAGTATGCAATGGTGACTCAAGGATTTTTTTCCGAGCCTAAATGATGGCATAAAATGTGTAAAATGTGTAATGTTACATTAAAGTTATACAGCTTAAAAATAATTTTCGGATAATTCCAGGAGGGAGGTCCAAAACACACCCCCACCGACCCCCTCTCGATCCGCCCGTGGTATGACATGGCAAATTTCAAAATATGCACATATTTCACGGTAGTTGCAATAATGTAACCGATACCATTTTGAATATTGATCTGGGTTGCGGATAAAATTCCTTCCTATTAGTTGCATGGGCGGATCTAGAGGGGGGTCGGGGTCCGGACCCCCCCCTGGAATTGACCGAAAATTAAATTTTGACTGTATAATTCTATTGTAACGTTACATATTTACTACATTTAAGCCATAATTTGGGCTTGGACCCCCACTGGAAAAAAATCTTTGGCTTGGACCCCCTCCCCCTGGAAAAAATTCCTGGATCCGCCCTTGAGTTGCAATGGAGCAGGTACTGGAATGATTCATTCCAGCAAGTTTAGCAAAGTCAAACTTCAAAATAAAGCTGTTGAATGTAGTGAGAATGTTAAATGACAACAGGTTAAACCATTTTTCTGTCAATCCATCTTAGTTTTATGTCGAAATCACTTTCAAATAAAGTTTAATTTAATTTTGAAGCGGACTAGACTACCCACCCATTTTATTCTACTGAGACATGGAATTTCTGTTGGAAGAAAAAATATCAAAACAATTCTTGTTGATACTTTTATACCAAAATTTTGACATGGACTATGTTCTTATCGGATTTACTTCTGATAAAATATGTTGGCATTTAAAAACGTATACAAGAAAATGTGTTTTACACCTGTTTGCTTTACTCCAAAGAAGCAAGAGGGAGGACTCGTAGCCACCAACCAATACCGGTTATCAAATGTGTGGCTACGATATCCCAGCTAATTTCACGGTGTCACTACCATTGGCAATTCAATCTTGATTTCAAGATTGTATTTATTTTTCGGATGCATCAAGGCAACTATTACTTAGCTATATTGATCTTTGCTGTTGTGTTTCCACACTCTGACACTTGCACTTTTGTGAGTTTTGTCATCCCTCTTGGTGACCGTGATATTTCTCAAGATTGATATCATTTAGGTACGCAATATTTTACAGTCACGGAAATGAATAAACTCTAGAACTGTTTATTGCGGCAAGCCTAAAGTCGTGATTAATCGATAATTTGAGCCTCTAATAATGGTTTATTCACGAATTAATTTCCCCTCTCTTCACAAAAACTATTTTATTTCACGTTGATTATTCGGTGATTAATGATAAGAAATTTAATCGCAGAAACGTCGACTGAATCGACGGACGCTCGACAATTTAATTTGATTGTAATTCATGTAGATTTTATGATGTAACGTAGAAAATTATACATCTAGGTTTAGTAGGTTATTTTGTTTTTGGTCAGCAAGCGATAACGTCATGATGATACGAAGAAAATGATACCTGTTAGTCTATTATCCAAACCAAAAATTCACCGGTAATAATACAACTAACATATTTTGAAACAGTTTCCGAAATAACTGAGCAGATGTTGGCGGTGTTTTTGAAGTCAAATTCCAGCCCAGATTGAGTAGACGCTACGTCATCAAGACGTCATATTGTTTTTTTTTAACAAAAGGGATCCGACTGTATCACGTGCTTATTCATCTGCGAAGCATGTCAATCAACTAGTAAGTCAATGGATGGGCGGGGACAATTCTCTTTTTCAACCAATCTGTATTTACAAGCATTGCTTCATAAAAGATCTAGAACTTAAAGGGCAATCGTCAGAAAAGAAGCTTTACCCCGAGTCTCTCCCTTAACCCATTACCACACAATGACTCTTTTTGACTCCCTACCATACAATGGCTTTGGAAAACATTGTGGAAAATGAAGAAATTGCTTGTGACAAGCAATCTCTTCATTTACCACAATATTTTCTACAATAAAAGAATAAAAAAAAGTTATATTTCATTCACTTCAAAATTTCGTCTGCAGCACCTTTGAATTTGGGACAGCCTAAAATTTTGCCGTCTGGTAATGGGTTAATCGGTCACCCTTTAGTGAATATTTATTAGAGTGTTGACCTCTACATTTTTAAATTTTAGAGTAGATAGATTTAAGAGACAGTTTAATTTCATAAAGAGTTTTCAAAAGAAGAAAGAAATTCAAAGGGTAGACTATTTAGTGAAAAGAAAATGTCTTGCAGATGTAGATCTACATGACTCGTGCTTATACTTGCTACTCTCTTAAAACAAAGTACATTACCTCTTATGAAATGATATGTAATTAGTAATGTATTTTGATGATCTTAATCAATAGACATCGGCTTTGGAGAGTAATACTTGCCGACGTTCGTCTATTTAACCTCTCTCTTAAATCCTTTCACAAACAAGACTTGATTTCGACGACAATCATGGGAACAAAAAGATTGGAAAACATTGAAAAGAAGAAATTGTCGATAACTAGCCATTTCTCCGTTCCCCCGAGATACTTTCCATGATGTAATTCAATCGTTTTTTAAGAAGTTATGTCGTATGCATGCAGCAGCTTTCAAAATGGAGTAGTCTAAAAAATATTTCTGTTTTGGGGTAAACAAAATGACGAAAATTGAACATGAATGTAAATATCCATGAATTACACTTTGGGTCTAACGATTATCCATACATACACAAGAATCAAAACGTGTGGGCTGAAATATTTATTCTGATCTGAAACGAAGGTAAGGTTTTAGCTGCGATCTTTCGGGGGAACCGTATGATCATACAAAATGCCCGTGACTTGCAAAGCTGCTTTTGTGCCGTCTATGATCGCCTACCGGTCGCGAGATTCAACCCTGCAAATCAACAATTTCATTTCCGTAAATCCGGCGACGGAAAACTCTTTGTTTAAAGTAATCGTCGGATATGCACATCTTGCATATTTCGGGACCGTCAACATCACAGAACCAGCCGAGTAGTTAAGTCTCGTTTCTTTGATGTGGTCCCGTAGGTTTTCCCATTGATAAGCTGGCCAGGTGTGTAATAAAATGTTTTTTTTTCTGGTCTTCCCGGTATTGACTAAAATATTCATGAACCTGCAACACTACCCAGAAGAAGCTTTGAACTCGCCCTGGATTTTGTATTTTGGTCCTTGTCGAGTTGAAGGGCCTTGACGCGAATCCCGATCCTACTTACAACATAGCCACTTGCCCGTAACTCCAAAATCCAATCATTCTGATCATTTTTCTGTGGCTCATAGGGACTGATCCGAATAACCCTCCATTTCTGCAATTTTGGACCATCACAGATCTTTGTCTTGTTTTTTCGCCAGTCTCTCACTAGCTTTTCACTTATGCCGAAATCACTTTCAGCCGCAAAGTTTTTCGAATTTTCGGCAAATTTGACCACACGATTTTTTAAGCTATTGTCATCACCAAGTAATTGCAGATTAAAACAATATGCAGTTACGAGGTTTTCGAAGAAAAGTGACGACTGCTTGTTGTGTACAATTATGTCGTGTGTTAATTTAGGGCATATTGATTGCAAGATTACACGCTTGAAATGGCAGAACGATGCATATCAAGCAAGGCACCTTGTTAAAATGGAATTTATTATAAAAAGAATCAAGCAAATGAGTATTCCGTCGTTGTCGTATGTTTATTGTCGCCGAGTCATAAAGTCGGTGTCTATTGCACTATCTAAGGGAAGTAACTCTTTCATGAAAACTGTCTAATTTAAACCTGATTATTTCCCTTAGACCAATATACCTCAGAAAACGGAATTATTGCGCGCGATTTATTTTCTCCGCCAAAAAAATAGTTCTACATAAAACGTATAATTTCCTCGTTCAACAATGATTATTTGGCATGTCAGTTTAGAAATTGTAGAAAGTCGAATTTCAATATTAAATCAAAGTGTGGACAAGAAATCAGAGATCTACTTTGTCTCAAAACAGAAATGCAGAAGAAGTTAAGAGGTCCGTCTTTGACCTTATTTGACCTGTCCAGAAAAACTCGTACGGCAACAGTAAGTCGCAGCGCGAGCGCTAAGCGACTTAAAAATGGCAATTTTGTCAAAATAAAGGGCACATAACTCTCAACTTTCTGATCGGATCAAACTGAAATCGCAATAATCTAAGATCTTATAGTCCCCAACATTGTGTCCAAGATTTGTCTTGATTGATTAATATAATTGTAGATTCTAGAGTGTAAACAAGGTGGAAAACAGCCGAAAATGGCAATTTTGTCGAATTCAAGGGCACATAACTCTCGACTTTCTACTAATATCAGACTGAAAATCAAACTCATCCGAGATCTTATGGTCCCCAACATTGTGTCCCAGTTTTGTCTTAATTGATTAATAATTGTAAATTCTAGAGTGTAAACAAGGTCCAAAAGAGCTTAAAATGGCAATTTTGTCAAATTCAAGGGCAGGTAACTCTCAACTTTATGATCAGATCAGACTGAAAATCAATCACATCCAAGATCTTATGGTCCTCAACATTGTGTCCAGGTTTTGTATTGATTGAATAATAATTGTTGATTCTAGAGTGTAAACAAGGTCGAAAACAGCTGAAAATAGATGCTAGAGTGTTAACAAAGTCAAAAGTAGCTATTTTTCGCATTCAAGGGCAGATAACTCCGGACTTTCTGGTCCGATCAGACCAAAAATCGAACTCTTCCGAGAACTAATGGTCAAACATATTTTGGCCAAGTTATGACAAGATTGCCTTATATTTGTGGATGCTAGAGTGGCTTATATTTGTGGATGCTAGAGTGTTAACACTAAATTGTTGACAGACAGACGGACGGATGGACGGACGATGGACACAAAGTGACCACAATAGCTCACCTTGAGCACTTCGTGCTCAGGTGAGCTAAAAACCCTTACCCTTGATCATTTGTTACGGCCCCTATGACACCCAGAATAAGGGGCCATCCATGGTTGAGTGTGTCTCCATTGTTGTGCAGAATCTGAAACACACATTCCAGCTGTTTTTGTCGAATGTCCGGGTGTGTAATGATAGATAGGTCTTGAAGAGGTGCCAAAATGCTAGCCTGCAATTTCTGAAAAAGAAAATTTTATCAAACATAACTATGTCCATGCTTTGAATCTCTTAAGGTGTCCATAGCCACCAAAATAAGGGGCCATAAAGTGTCCATAGCCATCAAAAATAAGGGGCCATCCACACATTCTAGCTGCTTTTGTAGAATGTCCGGGTGTGTAATGATAGATAGGTCTTGAAGAGGCGCCAAGATGCTCGCCTGCAATTTCTGAAAAAGAAAATCTTATCATACAAAATTATGTCCTTGCTCAAAATCTCTTAAGGTGTCCATAGTCACCAAAAACAAGGGCCAATCCACTCATTCCAGCCGTTTCTGTCAAATGTCCGGATGTGTAATGATAGATAGGTCTTGTAGAGGTGTCAAGATGCTCACCTGAACTTTCTGTATTAGAAGATTTCATCATACATACTTGTGTCAAAACCTTCTCAAAACCAGTTTGTGACACCTAGTATAAGGGGCCATGTAATTTAGTTTGCCATGCAAACAAAACTTATTCACTAAAGCTTGCTTTGATCTATTTAAAGAAAGTTTTTTTTCAATGTCTCTTAACTGCAACTTTCTTAATTCTGACACATATTTCCATTAAACAACTTATTGCCAGGGTCCAAAGTTACTAATACAATTGCCAGCATCAGCAAAAGTGTTGTCAGAAATAGTTGATCATTTTTCTTTATCCAAATTGAAGACATTTTAATTAACAAGAGGACCCTGAGGGCCCTAAATCGCTCACCTGAGTTATGTTTTAATAATGCCAAATAACTTTGCATATGTTACGCATTGTTGTCCCAGGGAAGAATTTGGCCATGTAGTTTCAGAGGACATGTTGTTTACAGAAATTGATCAGCTTTTATGACATTTCCCATTTTCTGATGCCACGGCAACCAGAGTTTTTCATAGATTTCTATTCTTTTAGCAATTTTTATAAGGGACCACCCAATGAACAATACTGTCAAGTTTGGTTGATTTTGACCAAGAAGTTAAGGAGGAGATGTCGTTAAAAGAAGTTGTTGAGCTTTTGTGAAAATTCCCATTTTCTGATGCCACGGCAACCAGAGTTTTCCATTGATTTCAATTCTTTAAGCAATTTTTATAAGGGACCACCCAAGGAACATCTCTGCCATGTTTGGTTGATTTTAACCCAGAATTTAAGGAGGAGATGTCGTTTAAAGAAATTGTTGAGCTTTGTTAAATTTACCATTTTCCGATGCCACGGCAACCAGAGTTTTTCATGGATTTCAATTATTTTAGCAATTTCTATAAGGGACCACCTAAGGAACATTTCTGCCAAGTTTGGTTGATTTTAATCGAGAAGTTAAGGAGAAGATGTCGTTTAAAGAAA
The DNA here is from genome assembly GCA_963680895.1 of Fragum sueziense. Taxonomy (NCBI): domain Eukaryota; kingdom Metazoa; phylum Mollusca; class Bivalvia; order Cardiida; family Cardiidae; genus Fragum; species Fragum sueziense. The sequence goes on along the minus strand of OY804597.1, from coordinate 53,250,141 downwards.
TAGTTGAATTTTTGTGAAATTTCCCATTTTCCGATGCCATGGCAACCAGAGTTTTTCATGGATTTCAATTATTTTAACAATTTTATAAGGGACTACCCAAGGAACATTTCTGCCAAGTTTGGTTGATTTTGACCCAGAAGATAAGGAGGAGATGTCGTTTAAAGAAATTGTTGAGCTTTTGTGAAATTTCCCATTTTCTGATGCCACGGCAACCAGAGTTTTTCATGGATTTCAATTCTTTAAGCAATTTTTATAAGGGACTACTGAAGGAACATTTCTGCCAAGTTTGGTTGATTTTGACCCAGAAGTTAAGGAGGAGATGTCGTTTAAAGAAATTGTTGAGCTTTTGTGAAATTTCCCATTTTCTGATGCCACGGCAACCAGAGTTTTTCATGGATTTCAATTATTTTAGCAATTTTTATAAGGGACCACCAAAGGAACATTTCTGCCAAGTTTAGTTGATTTTGACCCAGTAGTTTAGGAGGAGATGTTGTTTAAAGAAATTGTTGAGCTTTTGTGAAATTTCCCATTTTCCGATGCCACGGCAACCAGAGTTTTTCATGGATTTCAATTATTTTAGCAATTTTTATAAGGGACCACCCAAGGAACATTTCTGCCAAGTTTGGTTGATTTTGACCCAGTAGTTTAGGAGGAGATGTCGTTTAAAGAAATTTGTTGAGCTTTTGTGAAATTTCCCATTTTCCGATGCCACGGCAACCAGAGTTTTTCATGGATTTCAATTATTTAAGCAATTTTTATAAGGGACCACCCAAGGAACATTTCTGCCAAGTTTGGTTGATTTTGACCCAGAAGTTAAGGAGGAGATGTCGTTTAAAAAAATTGTTGAGCTTTTGTGAAATTTCCCATTTTCTGATGCCACGGCAACCAGAGTTTTTCATGGATTCCAATTCTTTTAGCAATTTTTATAAGGGACGACCCAAGGAACATTTCTGCCAAGTTTGGTTGATTTTGACCCAGCAGTTTAGGAGGAGATGTCGTTTAAAGAAATTGTTGAGCTTTTGTGAAATTTCCCATTTTCTGATGCCACGGCAACCAGAGTTTTTCATGGATTTCAATTCTTTAAGCAATTTTTATAAGGGACCACCCAAGGAACATTTCTGCCAAGTTTGGTTGATTTTGACACAGTAGTTTAGGAGGAGATGTCGTTTAAAGAAATTGTTGAGCTTTTGTGAAATTTCCCATTTTCCGATGCCACGGCAACCAGAGTTTTTCATGGATTTCAATTATTTTAGCAATTTTTATAAGGGACCACCCAAGGAACATTTCTGCCAAGTTTGGTTGATTTTGACCCAGAAGTTAAGGAGGAGATGTCGTTTAAAGAAATTGTTGAGCTTTTGTGAAATTTCCCATTTTCTGATGCCACGGCAACCAGAGTTTTTCATGGATTTCAATTATTTTAGCAATTTTTATAAGGGACCACCCAAGGAACATTTCTGCCAAGTTTGGTTGATTTTGACACAGTAGTTTAGGAGGAGATGTCGTTTAAAGAAATTGTTGAGCTTTTGTGAAATTTCCCATTTTCCGATGCCACGGCAACCAGAGTTTTTCATGGATTTCAATTATTTTAGCAATTTTTATAAGGGACCACCCAAGGAACATTTCTGCCAAGTTTGGTTGATTTTGACACAGTAGTTTAGGAGGAGATGTCGTTTAAAGAAATTGTTGACGCCGTGACGGACAGACGGACAGACGGACGACGGACAAAAAGCGATCACAATAGCTCACCTTGAGCACTTCGTGCTCAGGTGAGCTAAAAATCAGTTTAAAATAACTGACCTTGTGCCATCTTTTTCTTCAAATTTTAATCAAAACTGCTGCTTGACAATATGAGGTTCACAAAGGGCAATCAGAATTTTTTACTTCGATAATCCCACATATCAGTTTAATTAATCTAATTTTTGTTCTAGAAGTGTTTCCTAAATTGGTCCTTTTGTGTTTGGAACAATATCTTATTATCAAATCGAAATTTTTGTTCTAGAAGTGTTTCCTAAAATGGCCCTTTTGTGTTTGAAACAATATGTTTCATATCAAAGCGAAAAGATTTTCGCACCACAACAGACAAGAAAAGAAATGCAAAAAGCGGATTCTAAAATCAACGCTATCATTTTTCTGTCTGTTTATTTTTGTTTCATTTGTGACATGTCATGCGAAAAGGGACTTGGTGGGAAGTACATTTGACTAAAGTTAGGGCAGGGTTTTCCCTATGCATAAGAATTTGGGGGTCGTTGTGACCCCTTTGCCTCAAAGTTTGGGGTCAGTTTCCGATTTTGTGGGTCGAATTTTAAAAACTCCTTAGGACTCAAGTATCATAAGAAAATTTGAACTTTAAATTTGCATCATTAATGACCCTCAGGTAAATTTCTAAAGGGTCATTTGTTTTGAAATTGTGACAATGACACACAATTTGTGCACCATGGAAAACCCTGTTAGAGAAACAGATCAGACTGACGGCAGAGGCAAATCATATGTTTTATTTGGAAAGTGAGCATTACAGTACATCTAGCGTGTTTTTTGCCTATTCTCGTGCATCACCGCCATTCAGTTTTGGGTGGATTTGGGTGGAAAAACATGATAGCGTGTTTTTCCTTCCAAACATGCAGAATCATCAGAATTTACCACCTAAATTTTCACCGGACCACTGTGAATGGCGCTGACTTGTGTGGACAAGCTTGGACTTTACCTGGCATTTCCACTACACTGGTGGAAAATCACGGTGATCGAAATGATCACCGCAATTTTCCACCCGCCACCACGATTTGCGTGGTGCACGGAATTGGATTGCGGAAAAAACGCTGTGGTTGCGATGGAAAATCGCGGTGATTTTCCACCCGAAATTTTTTTATCAACAATGGCTGAGTGTTTTAGGCAAAAAACATGCGAGCTGTACTGTATGGTAAGATAGGAAAATCCATCTGGATCCAGAAAATCAGTCTACGCGGATTGCACAGACCTTTCCTTGTGTAGATACCTTTCACTCTTCCCAAAAGGTCCCTATTACCGTGTCAGGTCACATTATAAAACTGGGAGTGAAAGAACTCCGATATCAAAGTCGGGTGAAAAACTACATTTACAGTTCGGTTTGACGCCCTCATATTTCAGTTGTTGTAACATACCACTTTACATCATTTTAAAGTCTTTGTGTATCGGTTAACCATTACCAGACTGCAAAATTTTAGATTTGTCAAACTTCAAAGACATTGCAAACTATAATTCAATGTGTATGAAATGTTACATTTTTGGTCTTTTTTAAGTAGAAAACATTGTGGGAAATGAAGAAATTGCTTGTGACAAGCAATTTCTTCATTTACTACAATGTTTTCCAAATCCTTTATCTGTCAGGGTGTCAAAAAGCATCAATGCATGTGAAAAATTTAACAGAAGGATCCAAAGACTATCTAAAATTCAACAAAAACCATCAAAAGCTTATCAAAATGAAATTCTTTTTCATCACTTTTGTAAATTTCCTGATATAAAACTTGCCATTTTAATTTCAATTTTTTGTTAAATTCAATTACATAACAAAAATCCATCTCTTTTTTCTCAGAATTACCAATTTAAATTGAAAAAGATAAAGCCGTTTTTAAACGGGCACTGACAAAAACATAAAAGACATTTTAAGATTACCATTTTTGGAAGTTTCATAACGAATATATCAAAAAGCAATTTCACAGTGAATAATTTGTTAAATTTACAAAATAGATTCCATAGAGACCAAATTTTAATGCCCGTTGTCGTCATAAATCATGCTTTATGACACAATATTTCTGCAATAAAAGATAGAACTTGAGAATAATTAGGGATGATCGAGACTTTACAATTTGCTGATAATCTAAATTTCTGACTGAACTCTCATAAAACCCTCTACAAGACGACAGAATTTATACTAGTGCAATTTGAAATTAAGTCGCATATCGCTGCTTTTCAACAAAAGCCTCGAGTTTGAGTTTATTGGGGTTTTACGCCGTTTTCAACTACCAGGGTCATATCGCGGCGGCTGGAGCACCTAACCGTGGGTTCCTGGTATTTCTCGCACCAGTACAACCACAATATCCAAACAGAGCCTCCAGCTGCTCTCTCACATAGATGATTCACATCCATTGGTAAGAGACAAATGACTTTTGTCAAATGTCAGAATGGATACTGGCCGAACAAAAGCCTCGATAACTGCAGCTTGTTTTTGTTGAAAAGCAGCAATATGATGAGCAAAATTTCTTTTATCTCACCCTGAAATTGTTTTTAAGGAACAAAATGCTCACAAAAATAAAACTACACAAAATTTCAAATCTTTTGTAGATAAGATTTGTGCCGTTTTATGGTGCTCAACATTTAATAATGTTGTAAGTTTTCAGTTATTATTGTGCAGCTAAAACACCTAACCATGTACTTGAGGTGTACTTGAGGTATGAGTATAATAAACCTCACATCACACCATGTCACAGGCCCGTAGGCACAGTGGGGGCTGGGGGGGGGGGATTAAGGCCCCCCCCCCCCCAAAGTTGGCCAAAAATGCCAAATTTTCCCTATTCTACTCTGAAAGTTTAGGGAAAATCCAATTTAGCCAGTCCAATATTCAGACACAGGGGCTTCAGCCACCCCAATATGAAATTGCTTCCTACAGGCCTGATATTCTTGTCTATATCTATAAATACTGACTAGAGACACAAACTTACTGTGTTTGTATAATGTAAAGGTGGTTCATGGTTATAAGCCAATGCGGCCTGCACTAGATATGTGATGGCCTCGGCTCCCCAGGCATGCAGCCTTATATTAGTCTACACTACCTGTATAGCTCACAATATATGACCTGGCAGAGCATCTCTAGCTAATTGCTAGAGATGCTCTGCTAGGTCATTTATCGAGATCTATACAATTTATTAAATATGAAAGACTCCAACTTACTGTGTTTGTATGAAGAGGTGGATCATGGTTATATGCCAATGCTGCCTGTACTAAGTATGTGATGGCCTCCGCTCCCCAGGCACGCAGTCCGCTGTGAGGGTGCTGACTGACCTGAAGAGACAATAGAAATAGAATTAGCATTCTGTACATTCTCTGCCACAGGCGTAGCTAGTCAAAAATAAAGTGTGCGCAAAACGCATGCCCAAAGTATCAGGGGAGGTTTGATGGCGGGCTCCATACTGGGGTGGGTCTTGCAGGCATCTCCAACAATGTTTATGAAAATTCAATGTAAACTGACACGATTTAAAAACGCAAAACACGTTTTCATTAACCTCTCCTTTTCTATTGCCTCGATCGGCACCATATTTTGGGACATGTATGAAACATTGTATACGCTTTTCGCCCCAGTAATTTTGTCGTGTTATTGGTTAACTATCCGGACATCTGAACCGACCATCACTAAATGCTCGTGTGTCTCGTGCATTCAGACCACGTGTTAAATCACTAAGATTTTTTGTGTACAAATTGCCACTTTGATTTACTTATTGAAAGTATACGAGAACAACGAAAGAAAATTGTGTATAAAATCCTTAGGCTTACTTTGCGAAAAAGGAACCGAGTTTTTTGGCCTTTGGTTTGCCGTGTTTCACAAATGAAGGTAGCTAGACGCTTTAATGTAGCCGAATCGACGGTTCCAAGGTCTTTGAGACGTGCAAACGACACAGAAAGATTTACGGACCACCCACGTCCCGGTCAGCTGCGTGTAACAACTGTACGTCAACATAATTGTATACGTCAACGTCACTAACGCAACAGATTTGTGACGGCTCAGTCTACAGCAAATTCTATGGTTGGTAATCACGGGCGGCCTATACATCGCGACATGGTGATAAATCGCCTGTGAAAACACTGGGTTCGCTGTCGTCGATGTTCAATGCCAGGCTCTTGACTCAACGTCCATTTTAGCATAATCTGACGTCCATTCAGGCATTATTCGTGGCTTTAAATGTCATTTTCTGGCCTGTTATGTTAACAATTGTAACATTTACAATTTTACATGGCTATACATCGGTTTTGTAAGATGCAGGAGATACCATTTGTTAAAGTACTTTTTTCGTTTTTAAATCGTGTCAGTTTAGATGCTTTATAATGAAATACATACCAAATGTCCACCTGGAGCCACGAATGGAGCCATGAATTGTCTGTCACAAGTAATTTCTTCATTTTCCACAATGTTTTCCCAATCCCTTCTTAGGAAGGAGTCAAAAGTTGTCGCTGTGCAGTAATGGGTTATAAGATTTTCAAGTTTATTCACAATCAAGAATCACTATAAACGATTCCTCTTCAATTAAAATTTTATCATAAAATCAACATCTTTACAATCAATCTTAATTAAAACTTCAAAGTTTGAATTTCAATCACTATCTTTAAATTTAACTTTGAAATCAGCTGCACATCAGATAGATTATACTTGCAGTTCTTTTATATGCATTGCTGCCTTGATGATAATGCATTTCATCCTATTTCAAACTCTTTTTCCCGACATTACCTGATTTTAAATTGATTTATTGGGGTTTTACGCCTTTTTCAACTACTAAGGTCATATCGCGGCGGCTGGAGCACCTAACCATGGATTCCTGTCATTTCTCATACCAGTACTACCACAACACCCATACCGAGCCTCCAGCTGCTCCCCCACATAAGTTCACGATATCAAACCATTGATGGGTGACATTTTTGTCAGAAAGGGTATTTGCTGTGACCGGATATCGAACCCGGGACCTCTCAAATGAGAGGCAGATGCGCTATCAACTGCCATGGCCGCTGCCCTGATTTTAGTATTTCATTCCTAATTTACATCAATTTACGAGGGATCAAAATGCAGGGAGGGGGTATAAAGATGTTGCAGATGACAATATCAAGTGAATATATGTTTTGGTCTTTACGGATAGAAAACTTTGTGGGAAATGAAGAAATTGCTTGTTGCAAGCAATTTCTTCATTCTTCACAGTGTTTTCCCAAGCATTTTGTTGTGAGGGAGTGACCGTCAAAAGGCGTCACGTCTGTAAGTAATGGGTTAAAACTTCAGAGTTTGAATTACAATCACTATCTTTAAATTTAAGCTTGAAATCAGCTGCACACCCGATAGATCGATCTATATAAATATACTTGCATTTTAAATTTTGTCTTGATGATAATAATGCACATTATCCTGTAAACTTTTAACCTATTACCTTCAAAGACAGGAAAATAGTAGACTGGTCCAAATTCAAAGATGTTGTTGCAGACAACAATTTCTACGGAATGGAATTTCACATTTTTTGTTGATCCAGACCAAAAATCTCCAAAGCCATAATTGTAATTTTCTGTTTTACAATGAAGTCAATCTTGCCTTTGTCAGTCTAGTCCCTATTTGTTGAAATTCTATAAAACCATATTATCCCATATCCACATAGCGCCTTTTGACAGCCTTCAAGATAAAGGCTTTGGAAACCATCATGGAAAATTAAGAAAATGCTTCTGAAAAGCAATTTCTTCATTTCCCACAATGCTTTCTACCAAAAGTGACATGTAAAATTTCAGTCACTTGAAATAGTTGTCTGCATATCTTTGAATTAGGCTGGATCAGTCTAAAATTTTGCTGTCTGGTAATGGGTTAACCATTGTTAGTCTGAGCTGTCCCTATTTGTTGAAATTCTATATAACCAAATTATTCAAGCCGTGCACAAATTGCTAATCTGCACCTAAAATAGTATACTTTCCCTGTAAAATCTGCACGGATTTGTCTACTTCATCAAAATGACCAATAGGCTCATTTCCTGAACAGGTTCTGTTGCGGAAACGTATAGTTGATAATGACTGATCTTGTATTTTGTCAAAACTTGGTTAAATTTTAGCACAAGTTCATAGATTTTAAAGTCTATAGATTTATAACCGAATTATTCAAGCTGTGCACAAATTGCTAATCGATCTGCACCTAAAATAGTATTTTTCCCTGTAAAATGTGCATGGAATTGTCTTTTCCATTAAAATGACCAATATTTCTCTGTTTTTCCACAAAAACCTCATAACTGCAGCTTAATACAAGCTGCAGTTATGAGGTTTTTTTTGAAAAGCCACATTTTTTTCTCTGTAAAATGTGCACTGAATTGTCTACTCCATCAAAATGACCAATAGGCTAATTTCCTGAGCAGATTGTGTTGCGGAAACTTATAGCTGATTATGACTGATCTTTTTATTTTGTCAAAACTTGGCTAAGTTTTAGCGCAAGTTCATAGATTTTTAAGGCCAATAGATCTATATTGCTGGATTATTCCAGCCATGCACAAATTGCTGATGTACTCCTAAAATAGTATATTTTTCCTGTAAAATGTGCATAAAATTGTCTGCTCAATCAAAATGACCAATAAGATAATTTCCTGAACAGATTCTGTTGCGGAAACTTATAGTTCATTATGACTGATTTTGTATTTTGTCAAAACTTGGCTATTTGTTTTAGCACAAGTTGAAGACATAGATTTTTAAGGTCAATAGATCTATAACCGAATTATTCCAGCCATGCACAAATTGCTAACCTGCCCCCAAAGTAGTATATTTTCCCTGTAAATTGTCCATGGAATTGTCTTTTCTTGTCTTTTCCATCAAAATGACCAATAGGATAATTTCCTGAACAGATTCTGTTGCGGAAATTTATAGCTGAATATGACTGATTTTGTAATTTGTCAAAATCTTATCCTTGACCAAGTTTTAGCACAAGTTCATAGACCCAAACAAGAAGTTTTGATGTCTCCATTAGAATAAGCTTGGGAAAACATTGACAGACGTCAAACTAGAAGACCTGAAGGTCTTGAGTCGCTCCACAGGCCTGAGTTTCATGTAATATTTAATCCAAGTTTTGATTAGATTGTTCAATGCTTGTGTTTCATAGAGCAAAAAGAACGTTACAAAACTAGATTGTTCAAAATGTTTGGTTCTTCAAGCAAAGAAAGTAAAACTATATGTTTGCCATTTGAGAAAGGGTAAAAGGAAATGGTAGAACATTCCAGCTTAGGATGATACTAGCAATTAAAATTTTCCATCTTCCAAACAGATCTAAATTAACAGACCATTGATTACTCCAAAATATTTCATATTTCTAAAGATAGATTTTGAGCTAAAAATAGATTGGGGAAATACCATATTCCAAAATGAATGCAAATGGCTGGTGAAACCTGAATTTCTAGTCATATCAAGTCCAAGTTTTGATTAAATTTTTCAAAACTTGTTGCTCTTAAAGCAATTACATAGTAAATAGAAAGCTGAAAACACATTCATAAAAGATCAATTGGTTACCAAGCTTTGTCTTTATTAGAGTGAGTTTGGCTGTTAGAGTGAAAAAAAAGTCACAATTAGCAATTTTGTCAAATTGAAAGGCATATAACTGAGGATTTTATATTCCTATCTAGCTAAGAATCACACTAAAGCAAGATCTTAACTTCACCTACATCTTGATTAAGTTTTGACTTGATTGTTCAATATTTGTGGATGTAAAGAGTGTAAAATCGAAGTCGAAAACAGCAATTTTGTCAAATTCAAGGACAGAAAAATCATGTTTTAAGATTCCTATGAAGCTGAAAATTACACACATGCAAGATCTTATAGCCAGTAAGATTACGTGAAAGTTTCGTATTGATTGGTGGATATTTAAGGTTGTTTGAGTAAAAATAAGGTCAAAAATGGTAATTTTGCCAATTTCAAGGGCACATAACTCAAGACATAATATTCAGATCAAGCTGAAAATTGCACTGAGGCAAGATCTTATCAGCACCAACATTCTGACCAAGTTTTATCTTGATTGATGAATATTTGTAGTGGCTAGAGTGAAAACAAAGTCAAAACAACCATTTTTTTAATTCAAGGGCAGATAACTTCAGACTTTCTTGTTCAATCAGAATTAAATTTAGGAATCTGATAGAGGACCACCTAGGGATCATTCCTGTGAAGTTTGATTGAAATCCATCTAGTGGTTTCTGAGGAGAAGATTTTTAAAGAAAAAGTTGACGACCGGACTGACGCACGCACGCACGCACGACGGACACAGCGCCATGACAATAGCCCGCTGGCCTGAAGGCCAGTGGAGCTAAAAAATATTGTCCAAGAATCTATCAAATTTCAGCCCAATAAGTAGGACAGAAAACATTGAGGAAAAAGATTGAGGAAAAAGACAAGAGGACCATGATGGTCCTTAATCGCTCACCTGACCCAAGTCTGAGCCACAGTCTTGTTCGAGTCAATTAACATATGTGACTGAGACTGAAAGCAAACTTATGGTCACCAATATTGTATCCAAGTTTCGTCTCGATTCGTCACATACTATATCGTCGTTGTAAATGCAAAACCTTGTATCTCGTTTGTGGAAAATTTTAAAGGGGATGAAAAACAGTGTAATAACTTTTCCCAAATTGAAATGTTTTACTTGCAATTTGGACACATTGTTCATAAATAATGTATCATTGATACTGATTGGAAAAAATATCTCAAAACCTGCGAGAATTGTCTAAACTGGACACACAAGTTTGTACTTTGAAAATCGCAAGAATCGACATACGAGGTTTTGCATTTACACCGACGATATGTAGTTATAAGAGTACAAAAAGGTAAACAAGAGGCCCAGGAGGGCCTGAATCGCTCCACTGGTTAAAGTGGAAGAATTATCCCATGATTTCTTGTAAGCCTTACACAGCGGCAGCCAAATCTTTTGAAGAGAGACTCAAAGAACATTCTTGCAAAGTCTGGTTCAAATTGGCCTTATGGTTGATTTTTAAAGAATTTTCTTATGAATTCTCTGATAAGCCCCTTTCTCCCTGCCACGGCCACAATTTTTTGACAAATATAAAAATTTGTGAACAAATTTTAAAAAGAACGACTAAAGGCACATTCCTGCAAAGTTTGGTTCATTTGGGCACACAGGTTGATTTTTAGGTCGGGAAATCTCTTCGAGATTTTCCTAACTATAGCTACGCAACGCTTGTAACGCTTTTCTACGAAATTCTCGTATCTGCGGCTTTGTTTTTTGTGCAAATACGAGGTTTTCGATATCACCTGGCCGCCGCATAGTCGTTTGTCTGAGTCCGCCGCGAAAAAGTAGACCTACCCTTGAACAATTCAAAATTGCTCAAATAATAGATCATCGTTAATAGACTTTCATTTCCTAATTGTTTTATCAAAACAATGCAGCAGTTTGCTCATAAGTGCGAAAACTATCAACCTTTCTTTTTTTGGCGAAAAGGTTGATAATTGGTGTGGCAGACTAGAGCAGACGAAAATTTTATCACCAAAACAAATAACTGCGCCACATTTCGTTTAATCGGACATTTCTGTAAAGCACTCGTAGAGACATGGAAAATCTATTTATATCATGAGTCTAGCCAAGTTCAATCGCTATGCGCATAATCGCTAGAGGCATTTTACAACACATGCATTGTATCGGGTTGTATGTGTACACTTCGTTGTACGAACTTTGGGCCGTCTTGGGTACCTACAACGTAATTTTCGTGATATATTCATCCTTATTTATCCAGGCTTGGGTTTAACGGGTATTTAATAATCTTTCTTCGACCTGGGTTTGAGATATAGGCTATTTAGGCACATAACTCTCAACTTTTTTTATCAGATCAGACTGAAAACCAAACTCATCCCAGAACTTATGATCCCCAACATTGTGTCCAAGTTTTGTCTTAATTGATCAATAATTGTAGATTCTAGAGTATAAACAAGGTCGAAAACAGTCGAAAATGGCAATTTTATAAAATTCAAGGGCACATAACTCAAGACTTTGAGGTAAGATCAGGCTGAAATTCAAACTCACCCGAGATCTTATGATACCCAACATTGTGTCCAAGATTTGTCTTGATTGGTCAATAATTGTAGATTCTAGAGTGTAAACAAGTTCGAAAACAGCCGAAAACAGCAATATTGTCTAATTCAAGGGCACATAACTCTCGACTTTTTAATCAGATGGGACTGAAAATCAAAGTCATCCAAGATCTTATGGTCTCAAACATTGTGTCCAAGTTTTGTCTTAATTGATAAATAATTGCAGATTCTAGAGTGTAAACTATGTCAAAAACAGCCGAAAATGGCAATTTTATCAAATTAAAGGGCACATAACTCTCATTTTTCTAGTCAGATCCGACTGAAAATCAAACTCATTTGAGATCTTATGGTCTCCAATATTGTGTCCAAAATTTGTCTTGATTGGGAAAAAGTTGTAGATTGTAGAGTGTAAATAAGGTCGAAAACAGTCATAAACAGCAATTTTATCAAATTCAAGGGCACATAACTCTCGACTTTGTGGTAAGATCAGGCTGAAATTCAAAGTCATCCAAGATCTCATGGTCCCAAACATTGTGTCCAAGTTTTGTCTTGATTGATGAATAATTGTAGATTCTAGAGAGTAAACAAGGTCAAAAACAGCCGAAAATGGCAATTTTGTCAAATTCAAGGGCACATAACTCTCGTCTTTCTGGTCAGATCAGACTGAAAATCGAACTCATCTGAGATCTTATAGTCTGCAACATTATGTCCAAGATTTGTCTTGATTGATAAATAATTGTAGATGCTAGAGTGTAAACAATGTCAAAACTAGGTATTTTTGGCATTCAAGGGCAGATAACTCCTGACTTTCTGGTTCGATCTGACCCATAATCGAACTCATCCGAGATCTTATGGCCATACATGTTTTGACCAAGTTTGGTCAAGATTGGCTTATATTTGTAGATGCTAGAGTGTAAACACGAAATTGTGGACGGACAGACAGACGGACAGACAGACAGACAGACGGACGACGGACAAAAAGTGATCACAATAGCTCACCTTGAGCACTTTGTGCTCAGGTGAGCTAAAAATACATGTTTTTAAAGCTTTGTCATCAATTAAGTCAACAAAAACATTTTTTTTATCTGTGAAAGGGTTATATTTTGCAGTTTGGTCACTGTGGCCTCTTAGATAATTCCACAATAAGACTTCCAAATAAACACATAATACCCCAGAGAAAAGACCAAGTCTGAAAGCATAATAATTTTATTAATTTAAGAAGCCGTTGCAGATGACAAATGGACCTTGTTTAAGACAGCATTTGTGTATGATATAGCACAGAAAATATTGAGACAAAAGCAGAAACTACTGGTTATCAGCAGTTTCTTCTTTTGTTTCAATGTTTTCCTAAGCCTTTTCTATTACGGACTTCAAAACCAGGTCTTGTTTGGGAAAGGGTTAACTTAGCCCATTACCAGACTGCAAAAAATTTGTACTGTTCCAACTTGAAAGCTGCTGAAAGATGACAAAATGAACATCAATAAGTATCACAGTTTGGTGTATATTATGGTCCAGAAAGTATTAAGGCAAAAGTAGAAAATGATGATTATCAGCATGTTCTTCTTTTGCTTCAATCTTTTCCCAAGCCTTCTCGACTACGGATGTCAAAACCTGATCTTGTTTTAGAAAGATTTAACCCTGCTACAATGTCACATTATGCGGTCTGAATTTGATATACATTCCAACGCACACAACAAGGGCAACGGCTAGAGCACCTAACCATGGACTGCGTGTATTTCTCTCACCAGCACTACCACAATATCCAATCAAGAGCATCCAGCTGCTCTCTTACATATATTATTCACACCAATTGGTATGAGACAAATACATTTTGTCAAATATCTGAATAGATATTGGTCGAGTCAGGGTTTTAACTCACAACCCCTAGATTGACAGACTCCAGTGCACAGTTCCCGTCACTGAGCTATCAATGCTAGGCTTTGCAAATGATAACTAAAAGTGACTAAAAATCATCTATATTGTGTATAAGTTTTCAATTTTCAAACAAAGTTCTGTGAATTTTTTGCCTGTCCAAGTGTTAATTCTTATGATGTTGAAGCATTGTTAAGATGTCTGTACCATTCATTCTTTTCTTTTGAGAAGGTCATTCCACTAAAGTCTTAACAGAAAACGTAATTCTTTTATTCCCCAAGAGCCATAGTCCAGACTTGGATGCTAATGAATTCTCTAAATATTCTATTAACTAACACTTTTCAATGACAATGGAAAGCTTTTTCTTTTTCAAACCTTTCCTAAATGACAACAAGAGTGCCATGGTCACAATATAAGCCGCTCCAGAGACTAAGTTTTAAGGGGGCATAACTCAGGCAAAAATCAATGAACCATAAAATTCTTCCTTCATGCACATCTACCAATTGAGGTGATAACATTGACAAAGTTTCAAAAAAATCCAGCCAGAAACTTGGGAGGAGTTGCGTTGACAAGAAAAGTGGATGCCAAGTGATGCCAATATACGTACGCCTCCGGCGGCGTATAAAAATTTAAGATTCAAAAATTGAAAGGCATTAGATATGACACAGAGTTATCAATATCACTTTTTTTTGTCTGCTGCAGCTTTCAATTTGGAGCACCTTAATACATATTGTTTGGGAAATGACTAAGGAATTTCAAAACTTGAATAGTACATTCAATGTATAGATACTGCTGTATTATATAAAACATTTTTTTATAGATAAAATTGCAGAAAACTGCATGAATTATAGTTCAATTTTCTAGGTAAAGTATTTTTTTCAAGTTTGAAACGGAAATAGCAGGGAAAGATAGATAAGATGTCATCAAAAATTCCTAAAATATGTCACGCGACCATGTCTGCAATCATGTAAGGAAATTCTATGGAACTTTTATATCAGTAGATCATTGCTCTTTGCCTGGTGCATTTTAACCCTTTCCCAAACAGCAAAATTTTGGACTTTCCCAATTTGAAAACCGCTGCTGGTGACAAATTTGATCTTGTTGAAGATAAGATTTGTGTACAATAAGGCATGGAAAATATTGAGGCAAAAGGAGAAACTGCTGATTATCAGCAGTTTCTTCTTTTGTCTCAATGTTTTTCCAAGTCAGTTCAATAAGGGACGTCAAAAGCAGGTCTTGTTTGGGAAAGGGTTAAACTGTGACGCATTTGACACATTACCAGAAAGAACATTTTTCCAAATTAAAAAATGATTCAGGCAACAATTTCATGTGAACAAAATTTTGCATTTCACGGTCTTTCTGCATAGAAAGCATTTTGGGAAATGAAGAAATTGCTTGTTACAAGCAATTTCTTCATTTGCTAGAATGTTTTACCAAACTAGTTTTTCTTTTCAGGCATCACAAAAAGCATCTTCATGTGGGAATGGCTTAAAGTTTATCTTTAAAATTGCGGGCATCAAAAGGCATCATTTTGTGAGAATGGGTTAAGTCAATATTTTCTGTATTTTTCATGTCAGAATGCCCTTATTTTATCTGCAAATTAACAATAATTCACAGGAAAACAGCATTATGTTTGTTTTTTTCTCCTAAATGTCAAGTTTTAATTCCCCATATACATCATGTTCATGCAGCAACTTCCATGCTAATATGTTAGATCACAGATAAAGACTGAACATTGTTTCTGACATTTTAACTTCCAGTTTTTTTGTGATAATTCTTGCAATTACATGATCAAAATGGATTCCTGTTGTTACTCAGACATACCAGTACTAGTAACCACACCATCCTAATCGAGTCTCCAGCTGCTTGCCCACATAGGTTAACGATATCAAACCAATGACCGCGACCAGGAATCAAACCATTATAGTCCTCATGAGTGAGAGTGCGTTGCGCTACCAACTGCTCCATGGCTGTGGCCTCGGGAGGACCCAAGATAATCAGAGAAAGACAACTGGAGAGCAGTTGTGTAAGAACAGCCCCTGCGACAAAAGTTCAAGAAGGCATTTCTAGTTCTATAACTGTTCTAGAACATTCTAGAACATTAAATGACACTTATAGAATAGTTCTAGAAGTGCCATTTAACCCTTTTCCAACCAACAAAATTTTAGGGTGGTCCAATATAAAAGCTGCTGCAGACGACAAAATCAATATTGACTACCAGTAAAATTTGTGAGTAATACAGCTCAGAAAACATTGAGGCAAAAGGAGAAAATGCTGATAATCAGCATTTTCTTCTTTTGCCTCAATGTTTTCCCAAGCAAATTCTATTAGGGACGTCAAAACCAGGTCGTTTTGGGGAAAGGGTTAATGTTCTAAACGTTCTAGAACAGTTCTTGAACTTAAATGAACGTTTCGCAGGGGTGCCATGCATGCCTCAAGTCAGTGCTACCTGGAAGGGAGCACAATGATGTGGACAAATGCTTTTACCTTTGCTTGGTAAATATGAAAGTTGATGATGATGATGATGATGATGATCTACTAAAAAGATTTTTATCTATATTTGCACTGAGGAATCTGATGGGAGATGGGGGTGGGGTATATGGGTGGTGGTTCTAACCCCCCCCCCCCACACACACACACACACACACACTTGATCCTTTTGAGCGCACTTGTTCTATAAGTGATCAGCTGCATGCCAATTTCAACTTAAGACAGACTAAAAATTTCTCTCCTCCCCCTTTTTGGGGAGGGGGCATTACAAATCAAGAATTATTCTTAAAGATAGAAGGAGCAAAGGCAAAGTTTATATATCTTTTTATTACAATTGGCAAACATGTTTGGCACCTTTCAACAATATTTTAGGAGTCAGCATTTAATGAGCATCTTGGTTACGCAAGATTACAATGCCCTATATTTTAGCACGGATCTAGAAAAACAGCCCTTGCAGCATTTCAGACAACCATCTCCCCGCATTAGCATGTGCCTAAATACAGCCTGGTTAGGATTAAAACTACTCTAGAAAAGTTGCTACAGATCATGGACTAGTAATTCGAGACCAACATGGATCCAGATCAGACTGCGTGTATATGCAGGCTGATCTGGGTCCATGTTGGTCTCAAATGCTCTGAGGAACTTTTTTTCACATCCCAACTCATTTTTTACATCCAGTACTTTGTCTGTTTTTGTAATTAACAATATCATATGGGTTACAGGCAATAACAATTTATATTCGCCACACCAAAACAAAATGATATTCATCTTCTGTCAAAACAAATTCCCAGCATACCCACTTTTTATGCAACTTGGGATGTAATTATGATTAAGTATTTTCGTAAGGGTGGCAAAGCATATGGAGAAAAAATAATGAACCCAGAATATAATGTAGAAAACAATTCAGAAAACAGTGCTTGATGCAAGCACAAACACTGGCAAAGAGTTCTTCCATATATCAAAATATAACAGTTGAGACAAACTCAAAACAAGACGTTAAAATATTTCCTTGCAACAAGAAACAGCTTGTTTTAAGCTGCAGTTAGTCTACAAGTTTTTCTATGAAAGGAAGCAAATTATCCAAAATAGTGGCCGTTTTTAGTTTAAGTAAAATAGGTAAAAAGTTCATCAGGCGCATAAAGTTTCCATTCTAGTAAAATTGGACAAAATGTACAGTCTATAGAATTTTGTACTTTCAATAGTGCCTCTTTTTACATGAAGCAAATGTAGCATCACATAAATTTGCCTACATTTTCACAGAGAACTTGTACAATTGATCTGAAAAAGCTCTGGCTCCAAAATTGTGACATTTACAATCTATAAAACATCTTGACGAATTCAAAACATAAAACTTATCTCACCACAACTCTTTCAATATGAATATGTAAAAGAGAACAGTGAGCAATTTTGACACAATATTTCATCAAACTTTGACAGTTTTAATAAATACTGCTTTTTGTTATGCAAATTTCAAGCATTTTTAGAACTTTGAACAGAATTAATCTCTATGGTTATTATTCATATGCTCTGTGAATAATTGTTTGTATCTTTTCAAATGAAAGATTGTTTTGCATAAAATATTGCAAGGAACAAGTATTTCATATCCATTTTTGTATTGTTTTGTTTTGATTTTGTATAAAAGTTTCAAAATTAAAAAAGAACCGTTGCAGTTGTTTTGATAAACAAAACATTACTGTTGTCGTCCAGCAAGATTAACCGGGGACATCTGCATATGTAATGACCCCACTTCGGCAATGTTTTGTTAAGACGCTCAACTAACGGACTTTGCACACGAAAATTAAGTTATCCCAGTTTAATTTGGGTGAACAATAAATTTCTCGTTTAACATTAAAAACATTGTAGAAAACACTTTGGTAAACATAATCATACACCATAGATCTAATGCAAATTCTGAATCCCAAATGCAAATTAGAGTAAACTTTTAAGTGACAAGAGCTTCGCAGAGCGGCGCATTTACGCCTGAGAGGGGCTTGTCAGTAAAAATTGGCCATTTTTTCAATTCAAGGGCAGATAATTCAAACATGAAAAGTTATCAAAATTTTGTTTGCACAACAAGACACCATAGAGATTCATTGTGGCTAACACACAGGAGAAAATGGGCATTTTTCCTTAAATTCAAGGGCAGATAATTCAAGAACGAAAACAGTTATCTAAATTCCATAAGCGGTGTGCACAACTAGACACAATGGAGATTCATTGTGGCAAGTTTGATCAAATTCTGATCAAAACTGTAGGAGGAGTTGTGCACACAAGAAAATGGGCATTTTTTTAAATTCAAGGGCAGATAATTCAAGAACGAAAAGAGTTATCCGAATTCCATAAGCGCGGTGCACAACTAGACACCATGGAGATTAATTGTAGCAAGTTTGATGAAATTCCGATCGAAACTGTAGGAGGAGTTGCGCACACAAGAAATTGCTAACGGACGGACAGATGGACAGACAGACGGACAGATGGACGAGCGGGGCCATAACATAATACGACCCTTCGGGCGTATAAAAACAAAGCATTTTCTTGTAAATATGAGTTTCTTAACAAAATATTTTTGTTTACAAAAACAAAAGATAAAGAAATCACAAGGGTCAGAAAAATACAAGAAAACAATTTTTGTCCGAGACACCAATATTGACTAATATTGACGAGTTTTAGACATGCAGATGTCTGACAGTGAGACCGATTGCGTGACAATTTTAACAATTTCTAAAACACCATTATTTGTCTATTTTCACTGACATGTCCTCCATTTAAATTGTGGATATGTTCCTTTTAAAAGGAAAATAAACTTCATTTCTTTTTTATTGTTGTTCGTTTTCTTGTATTTTTATGGTACCCGCAAAGTGCTTCACTGGGACAATTTGATGGGTTAACACATAATTGTTGTAACTTGTAAGTGAAATATTGTATAGTTAGAGCCTAGGCAGCACGTACAGTCGTTAGAGTCTGAGTCCATCAACCCAAGGTTCTTGGTTCAAACCCCGGCTCAGTTTGGTTTGGTTTATTGGGGTTTTACGCCGTTTTCAATTGCTATGGTCATATGATCGCGGCGGTTGGAGCACTTAACCATGGATTCCTGTTGTTTCTCATACCATTGCTACCACGACAACCTAACTGAGCCTCCAGCTGCTTGCCCACATAGGTTAATGATATCAAACCATTGATGGGCGACATTTTTGTCTGAAACGATATTTGCAGCGGCTGAAACCCTGTCTCGGCCTATATCCTTTCTGACATTTGATAAATGTCTTTTGTATTTATTCAATGGATGTAAATCAGATGTGAGAGAGGAGCTGGAGGCTAGGAAAGGGGATGTTGTAGAAGTGTTGGTGAGAGAAATTTTCTCTGATTTCACATTTCACCATGACAGACCATCTTTTTGGCCTAAAACCGAAGATGTTATGATATAAGTGCTTTACGATGTTTGCTGTCAAAAAAGTTGTTGAAAAATTTATATGTATATACAATTAGTTTTCTAAATTGCTATAGCTTACAATAAATGTCCTGGCAGAGCATCTCTAGCTAATTGCTAGAGATGCTCTGCCAGGTCATTTATCTTGAGCTATATCTTTAAAATAATGGTGCCCACATTGCACCATTTAGCATGGCAGACCATCTCTTTGGACTTCTACAAAAGATGTTATGATATAAGTGCTGTATGGTGTTTGCTGTCAACAGGTTGCTAAAAATTGAGTTGTAAAATTTGTTTTCTAGAATTGCTGTATTTAACACAATGTTTCCCAGATTGCACAATTTAGCATGGCAGAACATCTTTATGGACTTCTTTATAAGATGTTATGATATAAGTGCTGTATGATGTTTGCTGTCACAAGATCAATGATCCACATTGTTGTTATTACAAATATTTATGGTTTTTACACAATTTCATCTTACAACAGACACATAAAGTATATTGGGATGACATCTTTGTAAAAGGAAATGTCATTTTGGGGCAATATAGAGATATTTTGGATGAGTTTATAGAACATCCTGATTGCTGCGTCTTGCCAATGGTAATCAGTTATGGTGTTTTGCAGTGACGCTCATGCTTATGATATGCCTTTGATATATTTAAGTATGTTAATGCAGAATACATGAAATTACAAAAATGAACAGAAAGAAACCTTGTAACAACTTTTTCTGATTATTTGACCAAAATTAAGTCATATAATTTATGACTTTAAAAAAATACTTTCAAACTGTACAAATCATTGAATCCGACCAATTTAGATTATAATCATTTGAGGCAAACATTATTTTGGTCTTTCTGTCACAAGCAATTTCTTCTTTTCCCACAACATCTTCCAAAACCTCAATCTTGTGGGCGTCAAAAAGCGTCATTTATGAGGTAATGGGTTAACATCAGGTCATAATAACTCAAATAACCGTATTAACGCCCTTTTTGCGGTCGTCATACTTGTGAAACAAACACATTTTCAGACTTCGAGACGAACCGAGGGAGGTGACCTCACACGACAATTTAATAACAAAGTCGTGAATATTCGAAAATCGACAAATTATAGCGTTTTGGAAGATGTTAAAACTGTCTACTTCCGATTTCTCCGGAGACGAAAAACAATTTCACTTCTGTCAAAATTGTCGTCTAGGTATCATGGGATAATTATACAGTCTTTTTATTTGCATGTTTGGATGTAAATATAAGATAATTTGTTTATTTGTTTCATTTGTAACGTTTTATCAATTTATAATTCAACCACAAACATTGAGATGTCAATGTACTTTTAGATTATGAGCTCCCCTATGTGAGAGGAGTGGTATTTACTTCCATGTTTGGAAAGGCCTTGTTAGCCCAAAGTTTTCACTCTAAAGTTTTCACATTATTTATACTGTTTGATATTTCTTGAACATATCGTTTCCTATTTGTATGTTCGACAACTTAGCATATGGGTCCCTTTAATAATTACCTTTCAAGAACAATTATTGTTTTTTCTATGTTCTGTTAATTAAATTGCAACTTAATTATATAGCAATTAACCTCTTTGTGAACTCTGAAAAGTTAATCAAGGTCCTAATTATTGGCCAGTGTTTAATCAATCCTTTCCCAAACATAACAATTTTAAGGCGGTCCTATTTAAAAGCAGCTGTGGTCGACGAAATTTATGTTAAAAACGAATGGATTTGTGTACAATACAGCACAGAAAATATTGAGGCAAAAGAAATAAATGCTGATTATTAGCATTTTCTTCTTTTGCCTCAATGTTTTCCCAAGCTTATTCTATCAGGGACGTCAAAACCTGAGGTCCTATCATTGGCCAGTTTTTAATCATTGAGCTCATCACCTTGTCCAAAATACTTCAAAGAAGTCACTCTGCATGAAGCTACTATTTTCACGGTGGATAATCACGTGATGCAATATTACTGAATATCTTCAATAACTTTGTTAATACGGGACCGATTTGAATTCGGTTTCAAGCAGAAAATGTGGACAGACGTCACACATTAGATGGACATGGTTGATTTTTGAAAAAACAACTGATAAAAAAGTTATTGAAGATAAACCAAAATTTTGGTTTATCTTCAATAACTTTTTTATCAGTTGACTTTTTAAAAATCTACCACAACCATGTTATTCCTGACATTTTCCCACCTTTTTCTGCTTCAAACCGAATTCAAATTGGTCAAGTATTGACAAAGTTATTGAAGATTATCGGAAATTCTAAGTCCCATGATTATACACCGTGATTTTGGTAAATCAACTCTCTCAAGAACTTATCTATATCAGGTATCAGTCACACAAAACAAGGACTGTATCAGCTGTTATATGTTTCTGGAGTACTCCAGTCACAACATCATGGACAGACTGATGAACATATTAATTCATAGGCTGATAGAGATCTATGTCCACGGTGTATAATCATGTGATACAATATTTTCAGAAAATCCACAATAACTTTGTAAATACTGGACTGATTTGAATTCGGTTTGAAACATAGAATGTGGACAGACGTCACACATTAGATGGACATGGTTGATTTTTGAAAAAAACAACTGATAAAAAAGTTATTGAAGATAAACTAAAATTTTGGTTTATCTTCAATAACTTTTTTATCAGTTGATTTTTTAAAAATCTACCACGACCATGTTATTCCTGACATTTTTCCACCTTTTCTGCTTCAAACCGAATTCAAATTGGTAGTGATGTCGTTCTCTAATAATTTATCAATATTTCCTGAAGCAACTCATGGAGAGCAATATGGATCATGATCAGACTGTATTTGGGTACAAACTGATCTGGATGAATGATGTACTTGCCAATGCCTTTAACTCTTTCGCTGCCAAATTTCCTGGAACTGTGCTATTGTGACCCTACAGCAATCGGTCAGCCCAGGGGGTCGTCTCGCTAAGTCAATAACACCAACTAATTACATAGATTTTAATTAAGTGCAAAAGTTCAAAGTAAAAACGACAAGATATAGTCTCAATGCTCAAGAATTTCAATCTGATTATACTGCGGGCCCCGGCCTATTTATATCCAATTCTAAGCAGGTCTAGCCAGTGACTTGGCTGGGGACAAGGATGCAGCAGCCAGGATAGCCTGCACCACAAAATCAAATTTAAGACTAACTTTGTTACACTATTTCCAGTGCCATCTTTTTTTAAACTTCATAACAGGGCTTAATTATCAGTTTATAGTATAGTAAAACTCATTATCTGATTAAAATTAAGCTGAAACCCTCAGGAATTATTGCACATAAACTATTTTGTTGAATAGTATACTTTGTGTCAGGCAGTTTGATCAGATGACCCTGACCTTGACCTTGAATGACTTAATTAAGCTATTGTTTTGGAGTCGCAAAAAGGCGACATTGGCAGTCTCCTAATAGGTCGCTTATCGGCGACATTGGCAGCGAAAGAGTTAACGTAGAGCCCTTTTCCAGATCCTGGCACATCTATATAATACTGGCATCTTCACAAGCCAAGGGTTCTACCTCCACTTTGTTCCTTAGTTCGTAAGGAACAAAGTGGAGACAGAACCCTTGGCTTGCGAAGATGCATAATAGGTAATCCCTCAATAGTTCTTGCAACACATTGCATCTTTGCAAGCCAGGGATTCTGTCAACTTTGCTCCATTCATATTGATGGTGAAGGTCTGATGGTAGCAAGGGAATTCTGACTTTATTACAGCTGCAATATCCAGACATGACATGAACGTTGTTCTATATAAAGTGGTTGTACATATAGCTTGTTATTTTTCCAGCATCAGAATATATGGTCATTATATGTAATGGAACTTGGCAGAAATCTGAGTGAAAAGATTGGATATAAATGCATATAGGTCCCTCTAAAGTTCCAGAAGCTTTGGTCTTTATACCGCATTCATAAGAACCAATAGCTGCTTTTCAACAAAATCCTCGTATCTACAGCTTGAAAGCTGTAGATACGAAGTTTTTGTTGAAAAGAGAGACAAAACTCTTTTATTGTAGACACATCTATATTAAGTGGTTGTAGTTTATGTCCTTGTATGACATAATGATTATAGGTTGTTATTCGTCCAGTGTCAGAAGATATGGTCATTATGATGCCAAGAAACCAGACAAGTCCGCAACTGAAATGTCAATCATCTAACATACTGAGATTTGATTAGCTAAATACGAAATAAGAGAGTATCAGTTACAATATACAACATTTTTTTTCATTAAGTCCATTTTCCTTTGATATTAACGCAAATCCTGACATATGTGAAGAGTCATGTATCTAGGAACATTTTGAGAAAATTTCATCTGAATCGTCCATAAATCTGAAAGCATGTTGTATTAACAAGATGAGGATGTACATACATACAAACAGATGGATAGACAGACAAAGAAGATGACACAATGTTCATATAAACAACCACCTTTGAAAGATCTTCTGAAATTGTTGTTGTTGTTGTTTCATCAGATTCTTTGCTGTGATTCTATCATGACAGCATGCATGGATCTTGAGTCAAAGTCAATCTAGATGGTTATAAAAAACTCTAATAAACAAAGTTTTGGAGTGTTTTTTTTTTTCATCAATTCATTGCAGACAAAATATAAAGTCACTTCTCAACAAAAACCTTTTAACTGCAGCTTGTTTTAAGCTGCAGTTACAAGGTTTTCGTTGAAAAGCAGCAATAAAGTGTTCCTCATAAAGCAGCCCTATAGTTTATGTCATTATGTGACATAATGCGAGGTTGTTATGTCCAGACTGTCAGAGAAGATGGTTATTAGAATGTCACAAAACTAGGTGGAAAAGGCAACTGAAGTACTCTATCCAAAAACATAAAAGTTCCAATATAATGAAAGCAATACATTTGTATGCTCTCTCTGCAAATAGAGATAATCAACATTTTCTTCTTTTGCCTCAATATGTTTTCTGAGCTATATTACTTACATATTTTACCATTAGTAACATTCATTTTGTCGTCTGCAGCATCTTTCAAATAGGAAAATTCTAAAATTTTGTCGTTTGGGAAAGGGTTATAACTTATGCAGACAAAAGTTAACCTTAAGTATTCTTCTGAATTAAAATTTTGTCAAACAGCTCTTGGTTTTGACCTACATAGTAAAAATTGTTGGACAAATTGAGAGAAAAGAAGAAATTTCTGAGAGTTGCTATAAAAGACATACAAAAAGTGTGACTGAAAAATATCACTGATAGGCAATGGACACGGTGGGGATTGTGCATGATGGGATGGATAACGAATATGGAGTATACGGACAAATTTTGCCTCGCTTCAGGTAAGAAATTGTGCAATAATTTTCTTATTTCTGCTCCAATTTTCAAGCGGTTTGTTGCATGTACCCCACATTAGTGAGCTCTTTCTTCGGATATATGACTTGTTTGTAGAATCTTTGTACTTTGTCCAAACATTGATCCCAACCAACCAGAAAAACGACAAAAAATGCAGGCCCTTTTTCTAGTTGGTTGGGATTGGTTTTTGAGAAAAGTACAGGGAAATTCCAGATAAATAATACATCTGAGAAAAGGGCTCAGTAAGACGGAGTACATGCAACAAACCGCATGAAAATTGACGCAGAAATAAGAAAGTTATTGCACAAATTCTTACCTGAAGCATGGTTAATTTGGCCGTAGTCGTTACCATTTCGCTTTCTGGTCGGTTGGGACAATATTTCGGAAAAAGTATCATGAGTTATCTCATATGTCATACATCCGATGAAAGAACTCGATAAGGCGGGGTACATGCAGCAAACCGCTTGAAAATTGATACAGAAATAACAGAGTTATTGCAAAATGTCTTACCTGAAGCGAGGCGAGTTGGCATCAAATTTTGCCCCCCCCCCCCCCCCCCCCCCCCCCCAAAGAATGGCCAAAAATGCTGAAGTTTCCTTATTTTACACTGAAAATATAAGAGAAACCCAGTTTAGCCCCCCAAAGAATGGCCAAAAATGCTGAAGTTTCCTTATTTTACACTGAAAATATAAGAGAAACCCAGTTTAACCCCCCCCCCCTCAATTTTCAGACACAGGGGCTTCAGTCACCCCAATATGAAATAGCTTTCTACGGGCCTGATTTCCAAGTGTCCAGCTGCTCATCCCGCTATGATTTATGATAATCTACCTATTGCTGGGAGACATTATGTCAGAAAGGATATTGGCCATGGCCATAGACAGAAATCTGGACCATGTGATAGGGAGTACAACAAACAAACGTTTGTGCCAATGGCCATAACAAAAAGAGGAAAATACTGCACGTCTGCAGGTCTATCACTTATTGGTGTGTCAAGTAAACAGGAAGATGGTTACAATTTCTACCAGTAAAGTACATCTTTTGAACCAGATAACAATTGTGAGAGCCTATTCAAATTGTGATATATTCTGTCCTAACGAACCTCGAAACAAGAGGACCCTGAGGGCCCTAAATCGCTCACCTGAGTTATGTTTTAATAATGCCAAATAACTTTGCATATGTTACACATCGTTGTCCAAGGGAAGAATTTGGCCATGTAGTTTCAGAGGACATGTTGTTTACAGAAATTGATCAGCTTTTATGACATTTCCCATTTTCTGATGCCACAGCAACCAGAGTATTTCATAGATTTCAATTCTTTTAGCAATTTTTATAAGGGACCACCCAATGAACATTACTGCCAAGTTTGTTGATTTTGACCGCGAAGTTAAGGAGATGTTGTTAAAAGAAGTTGTTGAGCTTTTGTGAAAATTCCCATTTTCCGATGCCACGGCAACCATAGTTTTCCATGGATTTCAATTCTGTTAGCAATTTTTATAAGGGACCACCCAAGGAACATCTCTGCCATGTTTGGTTGATTTTAACCCAGAATTTAAGGAGTAGATGTCGTTTAAAGAAGTTGTTGAGCTTTGTTAAATTTACCATTTTCCGATGCCACGGCAACCAGAGTTTTTCGTGGATTTCAATTATTTTAGCAATTTCTATAAGGGACCACCTAAGGAACATTTCTGCCAAGTTTGGTTGATTTTAACCCAGAAGTTAAGGAGAAGATGTCGTTTAAAGAAATAGTTGAATTTTTGTGAAATTTCCCATTTTCCGATGCCATGGCAACCAGAGTTTTTTCATGGATTTCAATTCTTTTAGCAATTTTTATAAGGGACCATCCAAGGAACATTTCTGCCAAGTTTGGTTGATTTTGACCCAGTAGTTTAGGAGGAGATGTCGTTCAAAGAAATTGTTGAGCTTTTGTGAAATTTCCCATTTTCCGATGCCACGGCAACCAGAGTTTTTCATGGATTTCAATTATTTTAGCAATTTTTATAAGGGACCACCCAAGGAACATTTCTGCCAAGTTTGGTTGATTTTGACCCAGTAGTTTAGGAGGAGATGTCGTTTAAAGAAATTGTTGAGCTTTTGTGAAATTTCCCATTTTCCGATGCCACGGCAACCAGAGTTTTTCATGGATTTCAATTATTTTAGCAAATTTTATAAGGGACCACCCAAGGAACATCTCTGCCATGTTTGGTTGATTTTAACCCAGAATTTAAGGAGTAGATGTCGTTTAAAGAAGTTGTTGAGCTTTGTTAAATTTACCATTTTCCGATGCCACGGCAACCAGAGTTTTTCGTGGATTTCAATTATTTTAGCAATTTCTATAAGGGACCACCTAAGGAACATTTCTGCCAAGTTTGGTTGATTTTAACCCAGAAGTTAAGGAGAAGATGTCGTTTAAAGAAATAGTTGAATTTTTGTGAAATTTCCCATTTTCCGATGCCATGGCAACCAGAGTTTTTTCATGGATTTCAATTCTTTTAGCAATTTTTATAAGGGACCATCCAAGGAACATTTCTGCCAAGTTTGGTTGATTTTGACCCAGTAGTTTAGGAGGAGATGTCGTTCAAAGAAATTGTTGAGCTTTTGTGAAATTTCCCATTTTCCGATGCCACGGCAACCAGAGTTTTTCATGGATTTCAATTATTTTAGCAATTTTTATAAGGGACCACCCAAGGAACATTTCTGCCAAGTTTGGTTGATTTTGACCCAGTAGTTTAGGAGGAGATGTCGTTTAAAGAAATTGTTGAGCTTTTGTGAAATTTCCCATTTTCTGATGCCACGGCAACCAGAGTTTTTCATGGATTTCAATTATTTTAGCAAATTTTATAAGGGACCACCCAAGAAACATTTCTGCCAAGTTTGGTTGATTTTGACCCGGTAGTTTAGGAGGAGATGTCGTTTAAAGAAATTGTTGAGCTTTTGTGAAATTTCCCATTTTCAGATGCCACGGCAACCAGAGTTTTTCAGGGATTTCAATTATTTTAGCAATTTTTATAAGGGACCACCCAAGGAACATTTCTGCCAAGTTTGGTTGATTTTGACCCAGTAGTTTAGGAGGAGATGTCGTTTAAAGAAATTGTTGAGCTTTTGTGAAATTTCCCATTTTCCGATGCCACGGCAACCAGAGTTTTTCATGGATTTCAATTATTTTAGCAATTTTTATAAGGGACCACCCAAGGAACATTTCTGCCAAGTTTGGTTGATTTTGACCCAGTAGTTTAGGAGGAGATGTCGTTTAAAGAAATTGTTGAGCTTTTGTGAAATTTCCCATTTTCCAATGCCACGGCAACCAGAGTTTTTCATGGATTTCAATTATTTTAGCAATTTTTATAAGGGACCACCCAAGGAACATTTCTGCCAAGTTTGGTTGATTTTGACCCGGTAGTTTAGGAGGAGATGTCGTTTAAAGAAATTGTTGAGCTTTTGTGAAATTTCCCATTTTCCGATGCCACGGCAACCAGAGTTTTTCAGGGATTTCAATTATTTTAGCAATTTTTATAAGGGACCACCCAAGGAACATTTCTGCCAAGTTTGGTTGATTTTGACCCAGTAGTTTAGGAGGAGATGTCGTTTAAAGAAATTGTTGAGCTTTTGTGAAATTTCCCATTTTCCGATGCCACGGCAACCAGAGTTTTTCATGGATTTCAATTATTTTAGCAATTTTAATAAGGTACCACCCAAGGAACATTTCTGCCAAGTTTGGTTGATTTTGACCCGGTAGTTTAGGAGGAGATATCGTTTAAAGAAATAGTTGAGCTTTTGTGAAATTTCCCATTTTCCGATGCCACGGCAACCAGAGTTTTTCATGGATTTCAATTATTTTAGCAATTTTTATAAGGGACCACCCAAGGAACATTTCTGCCAAGTTTGGTTGATTTTGACCCAGTAGTTTAGGAGGAGATGTCGTTTAAAGAAATTGTTGACGCCGTGACGGACAGACGGACAGACGGACAGACGGACAGACGGACAGACGGACGCCGGACATTGATAGATCACAATACCTCACCTTGAGCACTTCGTGCTCAGGTGAGCTAAAAAGCAAATCATTTGAATAGAGCAGGAGAATTTAATGAGATCCCTCATTATGTAACTCACTGGAGCTCATTATAGCAGACGACCCAATTTTAGACTGGTACTTATTATTATTAACCCTTTCCCAAACGGAAAATTTTCAAAATTTCCATTTCAAAAGCTGCTGCAGACGACAAATGGACCTTGTTTACGATAGAATTTGTGTACAATATAGCAAAGAAAATATTGAGACAAAAGGAGAAACTGCTGGTTATCAGCAGTTTCTTCTTTTATTTCAATGTTTTCCCAAGCCATTTCTATTAGGGACGTCAAAACAGGTCTTGTTTGGGAGAGGTTTAAAGCAACTCTAGAATTGATCTGCAAATTCATTTTGATTGATTGATCGATTGGGGTTTAATGTCTCTTTCAACTGCTATAGTCATATTGTGGCTGGAGCAACTGACCAAGGATTCCTGTTCTTTCTCATACCAGTTACTACCACAACATCCTTACCAAGCCTCTAGCTGCACACCCACATATGTTAACAGATAATTTCATTTTAACCCATTACCAAACAGCAAAATTTTAGCGTGATCCACTTAAAAAACTGCCAAAAATGACAAAAGGGAACTTATTAATGATAAAATTTGTGTAAAATATGGCACAGAAAATATTGAGACAAAAGGAGAAACTGCTGGTTATCAGCAGTTTCTTCTTTTGTCTCAATGTTTTCCCAAGCCATATCTACTAAGGACGTTAAAATCCGGTCTTGGTTGGGAGAGGGTTAAAGAGAACAAGAGGTGCTTGTGAAACACAAATGCCCCCGAAATGGCCATTTTTCTAAAATGTTAAGTTTTCGTGTAAAGGGTTGATAAGGGTTAACGGATGACCTTGAGGAAGGTCATATTGTATGGAACAGAAAGATATCATTGAAAGGATGTTAAATACCAAACTTGAGCTTTGTATGTCAAATACTTTTGGAGAAAAGGCAATTGTTATGTTTTTGGACAGACAGACGGACATGAGTAAACCAATATGCCCCTGATCTCTCGATACAGGGGCATAAAAAGTTTGAAGAGCTACAGCTTCAGTTCTGAGAAATTTTCTTCTAACGAGCCTGTAATAGATGAAAATAATCTACATTTTGAATTGGGCGGAAGAATTTAATGAAGACAGTGCAATATGCAATTTATTCCAAATTCTCCTAATTCTTAGGCATTCACTTTTTCAGAACCATAAGGTAGCAATTTAACCCTTTTCAAAACAGCAAAATTTTAGGGTGCTCTAATCTGAAATCTGTTACAAACAACAAAATATGTGTTGATAAAGACGATATTTCTGTAAAATATTTCAGAGAAAATATCGAGGCAAAAGGAGAAACTGCTGGTTATCAGCAGTTTCTTCTTTTGTCTCAATCTTTTCCTAAGCCTTTTCTATTAGGGACGTCAAAAGCAGGTCTTGTTTGGGAAAGGGTTAAATTGACAATTCTGGGTGAATTTCCTTCTGAACCGGGCATTAGATCAAACCTAGGGTAATTTATGAACAACAATTTTTAACAACAAATTTGTCAATGAAAATGCCCTAACAAACATTTTCTAAAGAATTCAAAGGTAAATTTTTAAGCGTCACTCAGAATGTAAACAATTTTTTTGCAAAACCAAAATCAAGCCTGTATTATGCTATACATATACTCTGAAATTATCAAATAAGAAGAAGCCAAAAGGATATAATACCTCAAAATATGTGCAATATTTTTACATGGAAATGGACTTTAGCAAACATTTGAAATCAGCAATTCAATTAAATTTCATATTTCCAAAAACAGGAATTCAATGAGCCACAATTTCTACATGGTGAGAAACATATCGCTGGTCACGTTCGTAAATGTCGTAACTGCAGCTTATTTAAGCTGTAGTTACAACGTTTTTGAATGTGACGACAATATACACCGTTAACATCCTTTATTGTCCCCAGCAGCGCAATGATAAAACAAAGATTCATTCCCCCAAGGAAATTATGCCGATAAATTATCCCGAAATGTGATTATTATGTAAAAATTGTTGTCACATCTACTGAATTAAAACCATGCGGGATTTGAATTAGGTCACAGATGGCGGTGCATGCATTTTTCACGAGGATTTTTGGAACTTTTAACAGTGGTTATAATTCTTCTCAGAATCAATGGTTTTGATAGTCCTACGGAGATACATTTGCAATTCAGCGATTAAGCCTATCCGAAATAATAACATATGGATCTGAGCAAAGGCAAAATTGAAGACAGAAAATATTTTGCCATTAATATATAATTTAAAAAATTAAACGAGACTTACCTTGGTTAAAGTCGATGTTTGATTTTAATTCTTTGAGTAAAGAATTAAGTGAGGGGCTTAAATGAGATGTGTTGCGCATGCGCGGATCAGGTTTTGAAAGTATTTTTCACATTATTTCCTAGAGAACAGTATGCAATCCTGCATGTTAATTTTTATTTATCCCATATGATGGGTGGGAGGGTGGCATTTAAGCCCGTCACTTAATTCTTTACTCAAAGAATTAAAATCAAACATCGACTTTAACCAAGGTAAGTCTCGTTTAATTTTTTAAATTCTTTTTCGTAAAAAATTTCCGTTCGGTTCTTAAATGAGATTTTAAAACAATAATGTGTAAAAATACCTGTTATTGCAGAACTCCATGTTGGAAATTATCTCTGTTTGTGTCAATCTTCTTGTCATAGAATCTTGCAAAGGTGGTTTCTTTTGACCATCCTGCTTTCCGTAAAATGTCTGTTATAGGAACATCACTACTTTGAGCTTTTGATACAGCAGCTGCCCGCACACTGTGTGGTGAATATCTTTTAATGTCTATGTTAGCCTTAATCATAGATGTTTTAATCCAACGCGATATCGTGTCTCTGCTTACATTTTTGTACGGTTTAACATAACTCACTAATAGTCTACTACCTGTAGACTTTTGCTTATCACGAATAGGTTTAGTACGTAGCAAATATTCTTTTAAAACAGTATATATACAAAGCCTCCTATCTGGAGGGTATGCTTTGAAACGAACAATTGAACTCGTAAAACCAGGTCGACTTTGCTTTAACCCTCTCCCAAACAAGACCTGGTTTTGACGTCTTTAATAGAATAGGCTTGGGAAAACATTGAAACAAAAGAAGAAACTGCTGATAACCAGCAGTTTCTTCTTTTGTCTCAATATTTTCTGTGTTAGTTTGTACACAAATCCCTTCCCTTTTAACGTCAATTCTGTCTTCTGCAGCAGCTTTCAAATTGGATCACCCCAAAATTTTGTCGTTTGGGAAAGGGTTAAGTGACCATCTAACTGAAAAATGAACTCAGATTTTAACTTTTGATAACCATTAACACTGATTAAATGTAACGTTTGGACGCGTGCCCCTTGTATAAGGGCCATTAACATGGTCAACTTCAAAGTCAGATCTTTTAAAGTTAGTAATTTTACTGGAGAAAGCGTTCTCAAGTGATTTAAGACCTTATCAACATCCCAGGTTGTTGTATATCGTGGTTTGGAAGGTCTCAACTCAAACACTCCTTTCATGTATCTGATGATTAAAGGGTGACAGCCAATGCGAAAACCGTCTATTGAAATACCAAGGGAAGATAACGCACTACGTGCTGTGTTAATACTCTCATATCCTAGTCCATTATGAAACTGTTGTGTTAGAAATTCCATTACTTCTTCCAAAGGTGGCGACATTGAATTAACTTGTCTCTGAGTACAATAGAAGAACCATCGTTTGATAAAAATGTTGTATTGTTTTTTGGTTCCATATCTCCATGATGACATGAGAATGTCTGTAGTTCTTTCTGAAAAGCCACGTTGTCGGAAATTATCCCTGACACTTTGCATACAATTATTCTCATTTTCTTTTGTAATGGATGAATCAGATTTTTCCCTGGTATTCGCAATAGTCCTTTCTTTTTCCGAATTATCACTGGATTGTCTGTCAACAATTCTATCAGACGAGTAAACCATGGTTGTGTGGTCCAAAGAGGGGCGATTACAATTCCTTTCGCCTCTTCTTCCCTGATCTTTTGAAGGCACCGTCCAATCAAACTGAAAGGAGGAAACAGATAAATGTATCCTAATGTATTCCAATTTAGAGTAAATGCATCTACATAAGTGCTTTCAGGGTCAGGTTTCCATGAACAAAACATAGGAACTTGATTGTTTATTCTGGAGGCAAAAAGATCAATATCAGGTTTTCCCCACTTCTTACAAATGTTTGAAAAAATGTTTTCATCTAGCTTCCATTCCAAATTATCTTTGAATACTCTTGAAGCTTTATCTGCTTGTGTATTATTTTTCCCAGCAATATGAGCACAAGTGATCCAAATATTTTGATCAATTGACCAATTCCAAATAGACTTCGCCATTTGATTACATGTTGATGATTTAATACCACCCATATTGTTAATATATGTCACTGCAGTAGTGTTGTCTGAGAAAATTTTAACGTGTTTGCCTCTAATTTTTTCCTGAAAAGCTCTAAAAGCATGAAAAATTGCAGTTAGCTCTAAAACATTGATATGATTTCCTTGTTTAATTGGGGTCTTAAAAAATCTTTCCTAGCCAAATTTATTTGCTTATTACAGTGTCCCAAAAGAGCAAGTGAACTATTAATGTCCTCTATTGTAAGGCCGAATTTCTCCACAAATTCCGGTTTGGGACTGTCAGACTCACTTTGGTTATCGATCAAATCATGCTCCATTTTCGCCATGGAGTCTACCACTTTTGTCAGAATTGTGGCTGCTTTGACAACCGATGCCTCGATATTTTGCATTTTCTTGTCCACACCGCGCGCCGAGGCGGACACTGCATCCCAAATAAGGGAATTAGTCTGAACAACCGAGAGCCCTTCACAATTCCCGGGCCGAGCATTGAGGTCGTCTTTCACCAGATCATGATACCGATCTTCGTCGATACCGTTTCTGAACAAGTCTGTCACACTGTCAGCCAAGGACTGATCAATATCCTTATCACATTTTTCATTTGCTTTAAATCTCTTGCACATCGAAGCAAATCGACTTTGCGGTTGAGAACTTGTTTCATCATCATCACAAGATTTCCTTTTTGTTGTTAAATCCCCTGGATTCTCAAAGTCTTGTGAATATTCATATGGACCTTCACCATAGAAGTCATTGTTTTCCAATTCCATGTCATAAGAATTAAGCCTATTTATCACTTCGGCCATTTGGCTGTTTTGTTCACTGATCTTTTTATCTTGATCAGCCATGCGAGCATTTTGCTTTTGTATTGTCCCTTGAAGACTTGAAATTGCCGCCAGCAATTTGTTGTTGGTTTCGTCCATCACCAATTTCACGGCATCACTTTCGTTCTTTTTTGTACTCGAGCCAGAACTCGATGCACCACTAGTCTTTTTCCCCGAAGCCCGTTCGGGTTTGTGCTTATCATTTGTCTCATTCCCAGCGGAGGACATTTTCTTGTAGAACACCACGTGCTCGTATCCAAAAATTTTCAAGCTTCGACCGCGTCGAACTTCGAACACCGAAAATGGCGATAATTGTCGAAATATTGTTCTACGAACAATTGTACGCTCAAGTCTGTTCCACGAACAAACAACTCAAATTATTTTCGTGTAAATTAACACCGGTAAATCGATCTACGATCAATTATTGCGGTTAAATTATCGCCTCGATGTTCACACTTTCCGCCATTTGCAACAACTGATCCGCGCATGCGCAACACATCTCATTTAAGAACCGAACGGAAATTTTTTACGAAAAAGAATTAGGCAACATACTCTTTTGATATTTTCAGTCTCATGTATGTATTCCATGTTAAGCAACTCAGGACTAACATTTTGATAGCATACTGGCATGAAACCAAAATTCACTCAAAAATCTGAGTTATGCATCAAAATGACACAAATGATATCAGACAGCCGAATATTACAGATAAATTGTTCAAGACGAGTGTTTGCATTGCATGACTAAAACTGTAAGAGACGGCAAATACCCCAGGAAATTCGTCAAGTCAACGATTACGTGATTTGTCTGTTTCCGTGACAAAATGATTATTCACATGACACCAGACATACGAAAATTCTCACAAAGTCTTGATCTCGGAAGACTTGAAAATAACTTGGGGAAATTTTTGAAGAAGCAATATAAAATTTTGTCTGTGGACGTCATGCAGTCTTTGAAAATCAAATTGGGAACAAGACTTGTAAAGATGTCTGTAAATAACATGCATATAGCAGGATTCGACTATAATAGATTCACTATTAAACGAGAATAATTTCAGTTGTTTTGATAAAGCAATTCTACTATAATTATTCTCGTTTAATAGTGAATCTAATTTATACAAGCATTAAATTTTCAATAATTTTCTCTTTTTAACTCATTCTTTTCCAGGTCTGGAATCTAGAAATCATTTTGAAAAACATTCATTTGTCTGCATATTTCATTGCCACCTTACTGTATCATTTTGCCTTAACCCTTTCCCAAACAGAACATGGTTTTCACACTCCTTATAATAAAAGGCTTGAGAAAACATTGATGTAAACTAAGTAAATGCTGATAATAGAAATTTTCTTCTTTTGTCTAAATATTTTCTGTGCTATATTGTACACAAATCAAATATTTGTCAACAGCAATTTTGTTGTCTGCAGGAGCTTTTGAATTGAGCATTTTTTGTTTGTTTGGGAAAGGTTAAACTGCATCATGGCAATAGAAAAACCCTATAAAAGACTAGAGAGCCAAATAATTGACCAACTAGACAAAGTCTATATAGCATCGTTAGAGAAGAAAAACCTATCTCCGGTAAATTCTGGACGTCCGCATGATCCAATTTCCTTCCCGATATTAGAGCGGATAAATCTTGTCATTCACGGAGACCAGTTTGGTCGAGCGTTACTTCATAAAAGTCCACGATGATTTCCTGCGTTAAGTCTCGGTAGGATTATCTGCGATTATCGTTTTTATCTTGTCTTTCTTGTCTTCGGTGACCCATCATTAAATCTATCTCTGAACCCTTTTCCAATCGCAAGTGTATGTCATTAATTCAATTCTGAACTGCTCCATTCTAAAATTGGTTGCAAACAGCTAATTGTATGCTGATAAAGATAAAATTTATTTCCAATATATCTGAGAAAATATTGAGCCAAAAGGAGAAAATGCTGTTTATCAGCATTTTCTTCTTTTGTCTTCATATTTTCCCAGGCATAAGCAAAAGCCAGTATTGTTTGGGAAAGGGTTAAGTGATAGCCCAGGGATCATTTTGGTCATCAAATGTTGGAAAGATA
Source organism: Fragum sueziense (assembly GCA_963680895.1). NCBI lineage: Eukaryota > Metazoa > Mollusca > Bivalvia > Cardiida > Cardiidae > Fragum > Fragum sueziense. The sequence goes on along the minus strand of OY804597.1, from coordinate 53,213,930 downwards.
GACAAAACAAATTAATGCACAGCATATAGAGACACATTTACCAAATTTTTTTGATGAGTATAGCAAAACTGAGTTTAAGTTTTGTTTAATGCTTTTAAATCAAAATTAATAAAAGACCATAAATAATTAATTGCCAACAGTAACTGTCGTGGACAACCAAAGCAATATGTTACATAATACAGAAAATTTGAAACACACATGTACATCTAAAATCCTGGTAATCTGAGCATATTTTTCTTTTCTCTAAAATGCTTGTCCAAATAAATCTTCAAAAAGGACCATCAAAGACATTACTTAGGAGAGGATTACAAGAAACATTCATGTCTTTTCACAAACATAAAATATTTTGTAAACATTAGATCTCAAATGAAGTCAAATTTCTTGGATGAACAGAGTTTTCGTAATTGCTTAAACAATTTCGGTAATAGCAATATCTTGCCAGATGGCATCAAAGCCCATTGTAATAACAATTTTGACATGTTTGCAGCAAGCATTTCAAAACACATCTGTAAAATGAAAACAAGTTTCCACAAAATTGCGGAATCAATTATAATGCATGCTGTGCCTTTGAAATCAGTTATTATTTCTCAGTACAGAGATTCAGCAAATTGACTCTGTTCTCAAATCTCTAACATTGAAATCCAGTATAGGCATAATTCTAAAACTCTCCCACTTTTAACAAAGCATTTCTTCTGAGAACAAAGTTTAACCCTTTCCCAAACAAGACCTGGTTTTGACGTCCCTTATAAAAAAGTCTTGGGAAAACATTGAAACAAAAGAAGAAACTGCTGATAACCAGCAGTTTCTTCTTTTGTCTCAATGTTTTCTGTCATATTTTACACAAATTCTATCTTTAATAACTTCAATTTGTCATTTGTGGCAATTTTGAAGTGGATCACCCTAAGATTATGTTGTTTGGGAAAGTGTTAAACACCAAGTATCAGTGGATGCTACAGCTAGGATATAGAAACTTGAGCATGTCATATTTGTGAGCTGATAAATAACTAGAAATCTATCTCTAAAAGTGATAAAATACCCTCACCCACCCACTACATTTGTCCGGCCAAGTGTTCTTGTTGTAAACAAAGGGGAATAACTCACAAAATAAGCAAGGTAGAGTTATGCCCCTTGTACACTTCACTTCTTAAAGAGATCTATATATTGTGCCGATTTTCGGATTTGCCTTTTTTCGAATTTCGGCAAATCCCTGCAGAACTCATTTGCCTAATTTCGAAACTCGGCGAAATAGCTTATTTATAATTATTTTAAGGTATATCGGGCCATTTTCTGTGCAGAACTCATTTTCAAAATATCCGTTTTTAGGGAGGTATCACAGTTTGCACTTACAAAATCATTTTAAGCACTTTTTATTCCAATAAAAGTTCGGTACCGAACAGCTAAAGTTCCGTACCGAACAGAACATACGGAACATTCTTCTTCCGTTTGCGCGGAAGTTGATTGGTACCCTTAGCATTTCGTACCTTATCTTTTATCAGAGATATAGATAAACATTATATTATATGTCTCTGCTTTTATCAATTTGTTTACACGTTCAGCAGTACATCAAAATTATAGATAATATTGCCATTAAAATCATATCTACACTCGACTCCATTTATTTAAGTTGAAGTTCCACATTTTTCCGGAGCCTGAATTAGATCCATTGCTTTGGGCTTTCTAACCACCGAAATTAAAATGGTTTCACTAAGTTAAATATCGGCATTTTAGAAATGGTTCTTTTAAAGCAAACAAGATTCATTATGAAGCTTTTCATCTGCTAAATATATGTGATCTACCATAGATCTGCATACTTATGTTAATTAATTTGATATGTTCTAATTTCATTTAGACTTTCAAGATAACTAACTCAAAATAGTGAGCTGATTGTAAAACCATTTAAACAGGGGAGGCCCTTTCTGTGAAAATACCATATTCAGCATTTTTCCCTGCATTTTTCCCTGCTCAATAAGCTGTAGAGGCCAAACTGTATCTTTGAGGGCTGTCAAAACAGCCGAACAAGCCGCTCCTCCCTACAATGCTAGCCAGAACTAGTGACCGACCCAGCCAAACAAGCCCATCCTTCCCACCATGCTGGCCAGAACTAGCAACCAACTCAGCCGAACAAGCCAATCCTTCCCACCGTGCTGGCCAGAACCAGCAACCGACCTTTCCGAAAAAGTCGATTCATCCCACCATGCTGGCCAGAACATGCGACCGAACTTTCCGAACAAGCCGATCCGTCCCACCGTGCTGGCCAGAACCAGCGACTGACCTTTTTGAACAAGCCGATCTGTCCCACCATGCTGGCCAGAACAAGCGACCGACCTTTCCGAACAAGCCGATCCGTCCCACCGTGCTGGTCAGAACAAGCGACCGACCTTTCCGAACAAGCCGATCCGTCCCACCATGATGGCCAGAACAAGCGACCAACTCAGCCAAACAAGCCACTCCTTCCCATCGTGCTGGCCAGAACAGGCGAATGACCTTTCTGAACAAGCCAATCCGTCCCACCTTGCTGGCCAGAACAAGCGACTGACCTTTCCGAACAAGCCGGTCCGTCCCACCGTGCTGGCCAGAACAAGCGACCGACCTTTCCAAACAAGGCGATCCGTCCCACCATGCTGGCCAGAACCAGCGACCGACCTTTCCGAACAAGCCGATCCGTCCCACCATGCTGGCCAGAACAAGCGACCGACCTTTCCGAACAAGCCGATCCTTCCCACCATGCTGGCCAGAACAAGCGACTGACCTTTCCAAACAAGCCTTTCCGCCCCACCATGCTGGCCACAACAAGCGACTGACCTTTCCGAACAAGCCGATCCGTCCCACCATGCTGGCCAGAACAAGAGACTGACCTTTCTGAACAAGCCAATCCGTCCCACCATGCTGGCCAGAACCAGCGACCGACCTTTCCGAACAAGCCGATCTGTCCCACCATGCTGGCCAGAACAAGCGACCGACCTTTCCGAACAAGCCGATCCGTCCCACCGTGCTGGTCAGAACAAGCGACCGACCTTTCCGAACAAGCTGATCCGCGCCACCGTGCTGGTCAGAACAAGCGACCGACCTTTCCGAACAAGCCGATCCGTCCCACCATGATGGCCAGAACAAGCGACCAACTCAGCCGAACAAGCCACTCCTTCCCATCGTGCTGGCCAGAACAGGCGAATGACCTTTCCGAACAAGCCAATCCGTCCCACCTTGCTGGCCAGAACAAGCGACTGACCTTTCCGAACAAGCCGGTCCGTCCCACCGTGCTGGCCAGAACAAGCGACCGACCTTTCCGAACAAGGCGATCCGTCTCACCATGCTGGCCAGAACCAGCGACCGACCTTTCCGAACAAGCCTTTCCGTCCCACCATGCTGGCCACAATAAGCGACTGACCTTTCCGAACAAGCCGATCCGTTCCACCATGCTGGCCAGAACAAGCGACCGACCTTTCCGAACAAGCCGATCCGCCCCACTAGTCCTAGTGTAAATGACCAAAATGGCCCAGTTCAAAAAGGCCCACTTTTTAAATTGATGAAAAATACCCAAAAAAAGTATATTGCATTTGAAATTAAATATGATTTATGATAGATTAATGATTGGTAAATTGATGATTTAATGTCCGGCTTAAATGCATTGGAACAATAAAATCAGAGCGAGAAATGGATCTTTTACTATTATAATCATTCTAATAAGTACGCATGCTTCCGCTTACAGTACGACCTCGCAAAGTCATGATGACATCATTTATCCTGTGACCTAATTCTATCAGAAAATTCAGACAAAATGTTGCCGTATTTCTTTCTCGCATGTGGATAAACATCAATACACCAGGAGACAGGTTTTGTTTTGGTAATGGCACTGTACTTTCGTTTTCGTCTGGGATCCACAGATGAAGTTTTTACATTCTGGTGTACACGTTTACAATGCAGTGGCGTATCCAATGGGTGGGGGAGTTTTTGAGGTTCAAAGGAAATCCCTCTCAGCGGCAGATCCAGACTTCGTAAGGGGGTTCGAAATTACAAAAAGGTTGTTCGTTCTCTTATTATTATAAAATTATGACTGATTTCTTGCATGAAATTGAAATAATTAGGATTCAGAGGAGGTTCGTTTGACTCCCGCACCCCCTCTGGATCTGCCACTGTCTCTGCAGCCTGATTGTTTTATTTCAATGCAAAAATTCCGTCAAAATTGTGTAATACTTGGAAAACGAGCCTTTCTATCTGTAAATTCTAACCCCATCACAGAAATTCTTGATCCGCGGCAGCAACGAGTACGTAGGAAGCATCAAAATCAAAGTAAACCATAAAATAATCATTATGTCGTTGTTCGATTCATTTCTAATAAATCGGCGAGGAAAAAACGAGAATAAATCGACAGAAATAGTTCTGCATGACACTGTCGCAGTAAACCGTAAATAATATCAACATTTCGGGCGTTATTTGATTCAAATATCAATAAATCGGCGAAAAACTCGACAGAAATAGTTCTGCATGACACACGGAACTTACTGAATCATAATTTCGAAAAATGGATGCCCAGTTACGAAATTAGGCAAAGTTCCGTGCCCAATTTCGAAAATAGGCATGCCCAATTTCGAAAATAGGCATGCCCAATTTCGAAATAAGGCAAAAAACTAAGATTAGGCACAACATATATACCCATTAAATTTCATGATCATAGCTACAATACTTTCAAAGATATGCTCTGGACAAGTATTTTGTACAAGGACCGACAGACAGACAGACAGGCTGATTCTAATATACCTCCTAAATCATTTGAAAAACATCCATTTTGCTGGATGTATAACAAGAGGACCATGATGGTCCTAAATCTCCAACTAAAAGTTTATCAGAACTTTTTAAGGGAATTGACTTATAACCATGTATTATGGTATTACACATGCATATGCCAAGTTTCAAAGCATAATAAATAGAATTGAAGCTGTTTGACCAAACAATTGACACAGAAAATGACTACATAAATCACCGAAGTATCATATTTCATTATGCTAAAGCTAACACATCAATTTATTACATCTATTACAAAAATATTCATTGCCGGTTTTCAATCACTACGATAATGATTTTATAATACCGTTAATGACTCGTAAAACATAGTAAAATCCTGCTACATGGTGTTAGAGCTTTTGTCACCTTTCCCTTGGGATCTTTCTTGCTGTATTACTTCATCATAATTTCCGTGATAAAAATCATTTGTATCATATTTTGTCTTGTTCAGAAAAATTGCAAAACAAGAGGGCCATGATTGCCTTGCATCGATCACCTCGAGAGTGCATTGAGACATTGATTCATATCAAACTTTCATAAATATTTCTAACCTAAAGTTAGATTTAATGCAATACGCTTAAATTCATGTTGAGCTTTCGTATTTCATAATTCAAAAGTAAAAATATTGTCGCTTTTCTACAAAACTTCTTAACTGCAGCTTAGAACAAGCTGCAGTTACAAGGTTATTTCCATAGAAAAGCATCAATATCAATTTATCACAAAATTATTAATGGAGAGTTTTAAATTACTACAGATAATGATTTTATAATACTGTTTATGACTCATACAACATTGTAACATCTAGCATGACGGTGTTAGAGCTTTTGTCAACTTTCCCTTGGGATCTATCTTGCTGTATTATTTCATCATAAATTCAGCAATAAAATAGTTCATATCATTTTTTCTTATGCAGTAAAATTGCAGAACAAGTGGGCCATGTTAGCCTTGCATCGATCACCTGAGAGTCCCTTGAGTCAGTGATTTATATGCAGCTGGACAATTCACCAATATTTCCAATGTATATCAATGCACATTAATTCTTTTTAAGCTTTCATATAACATTTTTCAAAAGCACACATATCAACTTACTACAAAATTATCAATGGAGAGTTTTCAATTACTATAGATAATGATTTTATAATATCTTTAATGACTCGTAAAGCATTGTAACATCTCCGATGACGGTGTTAAAGCTTTTGTCACATTTCCCGCGAGATTTATCTTGCTCTATTATCTCATCACAACTTCTGTCATAAAATAATTTGTATTGTATTTTACTTGTTTATTCCATAAAGTGACAGATGAAACATTTCAGCATTTACAACAGTCATAGAATTACAGAAATTATTTTGATATATTTATGTTATTGTGACTTATATTTGAGGTTTCACGTGATCATGGGTTTATACTTTAACCATTACCATACGGAACAACTTTGGACTGTTCCAATTTGAAATGTGTTGCAGACGACAATCACAAGTGAATGGAATTTTAAATTTTTTGGTCCTTTTGGGTAGAAAACATTGTGGGAAATCAAGAAATTGCTTGTTACAAGCAATTTTTTCATTTTCCACAATGTTTTCCAAAGCCATTATCTTGTTGGGAGTCATTGTATGGTAATGGGTTAATGTGTACAAATAAATTGAAATGTAAGGGTTGGCACAGGGTTCAACATTAACTTTTTTAGTTGCCAGACAGTTTGTCCTGTTGCTGTCAGATACTGCTTACCCTGACCAAATATGCACTGCAGGTTTTGAGGCAGCAATATCCAATCTGAGCCTCAAGCTGCTCACTTACTTCGATTGTTCGCATCCATTGGAAAGAGACGATAGACTTTTGTTAAATGTCAGAAAGGACATTGTCCAAGCCCTGGATTTTGGACCTGCAACCCCTGGATTGATATCCCCCAACATTATCGACTGAGCTACTCAGTCGCTTGGTAGGGCTTGTATAGGAAAGGGAATAAAATAGCATCCTGGTGAGAGATGGGTAACAATATCAATTCTATAATCTCTATGCAATAAATCCTAATAGAAATAATGTTTTGTCATTCATCCCTAGAGACTTTCGTCACTTTTCAACTAAAACCTCGTAACTGCAGCTTGTTTTAAGCTGCAGTTACGCGTTTTTTGCTGAAAGGCATTGATTTGCTCCATTCCCTCACTTTTCTATTGCATCCATTTTGTTGATATGTAGTTATATTTCCAGAACATTGTATCTGCACATTGAAATAGCTGCAGTTACAACAGTTTGGAAGAAAAGTGTCATTATCATATTGTTCTACTGATATTGTGCTTTTTTGTAAATTATCTTAAGTGTCAACCGCTCCCTAATGATGATAAAACTTATCAATAAATGATCGATAATAATAAGCATTTGAATTTTTCAATCTGCTTCATCATCATAATTTTCATCTCTTTAATTGCTCTTTTTTTCCTATCCATGTATTGCGTAATCTGCAAAATTTAAGATTTCAAACAAATAAGTCGCTGCTTTTCAAGGTGCAGTTACGAGGTTTTCCCTAAAAAGCCACAAGGTCATGTATTGCATAATCTGCAAAAGGTTTCAAACAAACAAGTTTAGAATTTCTTTCATCCGGAAGGGCTAGTACATAAGCACTCAGAATCTAGTGCTTAATTTTTGTTTGCTAAGATTAAAGGCTACCATTTATACAATTTATAGTCATTTGTACTTCCTTTCTTATGATTTATCAGCCAATTTCATTTTCTTTGGCCATAAAGAATAATTAGACTTCCTCAAGATGTAAGGGAATTGCTCCTTAAGCTTGAAAGAGTTTAACATAGTTAGTTATAATAACTGGAATTTCTATTTTAATCAAATGCTTCTTTAGGGCATAATGTAAAGGCATTCTACATAACCCTTTCCCAAACAGCAAAATTTTAAGACCAAACACAATTGACCAAACGCCAATCGACAGATCGCTCCGCCCAACATAGAATTTAATACAAACAATGGACATGTGTTTATAGGGAACGATTTTATCCAGTTAATCGTGAAGTAAATTCGGACAAACAAAATAGTAGTTCGTAGGTGTTGTTATACAATTTCGTAACTACAGCTTAATTTAAGCCGTAGTTACGAGATTTTATAACAACACCGATGGTTTATCAAAACATACAGTAAACCTAGTCTATTGTAAGCACAAAATTCTTTGCCATAATGGCATGTCGATTGTTTTGATAGTCAGTCGATAAATCGATACAATAACATGTGCAACGAAGAACAATTGGGGCATGACATATTTCTGATTGTCCATTGGCTTATCAATGTTTTTGATTGACAGTCGGCGTTTGGTCAATTGGAAGAGTTATAGACATCAAAACTAGTGTTATCTGATTCAGGAAAAAACCTTTAAAGAAAAGGAGAAAATTACGGTAATCGGCATTTTCTTCTTATTGCTCCATGCTTTTGAAAGCCTTATAATTGATAAGGGAAATCAAACAAGCTGTAACTCAGTTTTGGAAAGGGTTTTTTAAATCATTCTTAAGCATTGTTTTTTTTCCACAATTTCGTTAATCTAAATATGTTTATAATTAAACAAATAATAAGGGATAAGACTAAATGGAAATGATTACCTAGAAAATGATTCATTATCAATTTCACAGAAAAACAAACATAGAAATAATCACTAGATATGTTTTTAATTGATAACATAATACCAAAATTACTCCCAAGGAGGTCTCAATTTTCCTTTTCTATCAAGGGCCCTTTCCCAAACATTTCTTCGCTTTTGATGTCTATCAGAGAAAGGCTTTGGAAAGCAATGACACATCACAGAAAAGAATGAAATGCTGGTATCCAACATTTTCTTCTTTTCCCTCATTTGCTTTCAATGCAACAGCATAGTCACATCGCAAAATATTTTCACAAATATTTTGCAATCTGCATAACCTTTTCAATTTGGACAAATGTAAATTGTTTTTGCGTTGGAAAGTGTAAATCCTATCTCAAACAAGACCTGGTTTAGGCATCCTTTAACCCATTACCACACAATGACTCCTTTTGACTCCTTACAAAATAATGGCAATTGAAAACATTGTGGAAAATGAAGAAATTGCTTGTGACAAGCAATTTCTTAATTTTCCACAATGATTTCCATCCAAAAATACACAAAAAATAAAAATTTCATTCACTTGAAATTGTCGTCTGCATGATCTTTCAATTTGGACCACCCTAAAATTGTGTCGTTTGGTAAAGGGTTAAAGAATAGCCTTGGGAAAACATTAAGGCAAAAGATGAAAATGCTGGTAATAAGCCTTTTGTCCTTTTGCCTTAATATTTTCTGTGCTTATTTTAATCAAATCTCTTCTTTGTCTTTGTCAACACCCAAATTATAGTCGGCAGCAGCTTTCAAAGCGAACCATCCTGAAATTTTGTTGCTTGGAAAAGGGTTAGGAAAATTATAGAGAATCATTATTTTTTTCTGTAATGTTTAATCAGCTGGAGGTAAATGGTCTTGATGGGCTCCTTTGGCAACAATGTTTTCTCGAGTTACGCCTTCTTAATGAAAGGTTAAATAACTTTCGATGTTTGTTACACTTAATATGAATCATAGTCAGGTGGCATAACACCATTATATTTCCATACAAGAGCTTCGCAGAGCGGCGCATATACGCCCAAGAGGGGCTTGTCAGTAAAATTGGTCATTTTTTTCAATTCAAGGGCAGATAATTCAAACATGAAAAGTTATCAAAGTTTTGTTTGCACAACAAGACACCATAGAGATTCATTGTGGCTAGTTTGATTAAAATTTGGTTGAAACTGTAGGAGTTGCGCACAGGAGAAAATGGGCATTTTTTCTTAAATTGAAGGGCAGATAATTCAAGAACGAAAACAGTTATCTAAATTCCGTAAGCAGTGTGCACAACTAGACACCATGGCGATTCATTGTGGCAAGTTTGATCAAATTCTTATCAAAACTGTAGGAGGAGTTGCACACACACAAGAAAATGAACATTTTTTTAATTCAAGGGCAGATAATTCAAGAACAAAAAGAGTTAATTGAATTCCCTAAGCGGTATGCACAACTAGACACCATGGAGATTCATTTTGACAAGTTTGATCGAATTCCGATCAAAACTGTAGGAGGAGTTGCGCACACAAGAAAATGCTAACGGACGGACAGACAGACAGACGAGCGGGGCCATAACATAATACGGCCCTTTGGGCGTATAATAAAATAAAATCAGTGTTGATGACAGTATAAATTCTTTTGTTTGATTGGTGTATGCCATTTTTAACAATAATTTAGTCATATTGCACAGCTAGAGCCCCTAACCATTGATTCCTGGTATTTGTTTTAACAAAACTATCACAATTTAACATTCTATTGTCGGTGGGAAGTCAAAACCTCGTAACTCCAGTTTATTCAAGCTGTAGTTACTAGGTTTTGACTCCCCACCAACGATATCCTAAGCCTTTGCTTGTGCCACTTGAATTATTTTGATAAATATGATGGGAGTACCTGAAATAACATCTTTGTGTAATTTGGTTGTAATCAATTCGGTGAATTAAAAGATTTTCTTAAAAGGGAAACTTCAAGACAAAACCCAATTGCAAAAATCTGCTGTAGAGTCTGGCTAAAAAGTATGGTACCTATCAGCAATGGGTCTCTACTTCAGATATCGCTGACTATTTGTCAATCTCTCCGACTTTGTGTCGAAAATATCCGTGACTGAATCAATCCTAAGTTCCAGTTTATCTTGAGGCAATCTTCTTGGATTATGAAGATAATTCCTACTTTATCTATTATTGAGATTTATTTGCTCTCATCAGTCTATAGGAGAGATGTTTTTTTCCATTCTGTTAATCATTGCAGGCTAATTACTTTCTCTTACATTTTTTGTGCTCATTATCAGAACCTTCTAGTAAAGAAACCCATCAGCAATAATATCATTGTTCTTGATATCTTCATTTTCATGACACTCTAAATTCTCTATTACTGCACATTACAAACAACATTTTGGGTATCACAGGCTTTTCAAAGACTTAAAGCAGTCTGAGGGTTCTGGCATTCATCTCCTTTATAACCATCTAAAACAAGACCCAGTTTTGACATCCCGAACAGAAAAAGCTTAGGAAAACAATGAGGCAAAAGAAGAAAATGCTGATAATCAGCATTTTCTCCTTTTACCTCAATATTTTCTGTACTATAATGTACATAAATCCGATCTTTATTAATATCAATTACGAGGGTTGTCCTGAAAGTTCGTGGACACACAATTTATTTTGCTTCATAATACTTTGTTTGTGAAATAATCTTTATCACATGAAAGCTAAACATCTATCAAGTACTTTTCCAGCAAAAAGAAATAAATCTAATTTGCTATTATTTTGCAATAGGACCTAACACGACCCTGCATAGGGGTACCCGGACCACGTCAAATTTTGAGCTTTTTTGCTACCCATGTCTATGTTTTATAATTTAATTTAACGTATGAAATTGGCGGTAAACAGAATAATAAATGTATGAAAATGTGACCTAACATTCCGATTCCATATTGATGTGATTTCAATGTTATCGCGTTAAAAATTGACATTTGAGGACGACTTAAAGAAGTTTGATATGGAAGGAAATCTGTGAAAAAATGACGACGTCGGACGTTTGGGCGGAGCAGCGCGTTCTTGTGAAAATTTTGCGTGGAACTAGGAAAACGCATGCAGAGACTATGACATTTGTTAATTCTTCTACGAAGAGACCATGTGTGCCGTATTATCTCGTTTGCAAATGTCACAAACGTTTCCGGGGAAGCAATAGCTGATTCGAGGTCTCAAAGATCGAGTATTATAACAGATTGAAATGTTAATTTGGTGAGTGACGTCTTGAATGACGATAAGCAAAATACGGTAAGATATATCAGGGGAAAATGTATACTGTCAAAAAAAAATGTTAACGAAATCCTCACAAAACATTTGAAAATGTAAGCAGTGTGTACACGAGGGTGCGTAGAATGATTTCTGAAGAAAATAAAGCCGCACAAGTCTTCGTGGCAAAGTTATTTCTTCGTCCCCGGAACGACGTAACGTCATGGCGTGCTCCGGGGTGCATCAACCTTCTTCACAAAAACATATGTAATTCTGTTAAAAATGGAGGGATTTTGTTCACATTTTGACATGTTGTTTCTAAGATATTGTTTAATGACATCATGTGTGTGTTATGAAATATTCTTTTCTCATTTTTATATATCAAACAGTGTCCACGAACTTTCCGGACAACCCTCGTATGTTGTCTACAGCAGCTTTGGAAATGCACTGTTTGGGAGAGGGTTAACAATATCTAATGGCAAATTGCAACATGAAAGTGGACGTAAGTACTATAAACAAAGATTAGGCTGCTCATATGTCTTGCCATTTATAAAGCAGGTTCATTATGGTGTCTATATAAACTTTCAGTAATAATGTTTCATTTCTCTTTGCTATTTGTCAAAAATATCCGTGACTGAATCAATTCTAAGTTCCAGTATATCTTGAGGCAATCTTGGATTATGGTGATAATTCCTACTTTATCTATTATTGAGATTTATTTGCTCTCATCAGTCTATAGGAGAGAAGTTTTTTCTCCTACTCTGCTACTCTGCTAATTGCAGGCTAATTACTTTCTCTTATGTTTTTTGTGCCAAATATGATTCTCAATGACAGATAAATGTATCAATAGCACAATACTGAACATTTTCACTTGTCTGTATTTAACCCATGCATTGATGCTCAAGAACATGATCGAAGACTTTGGAAAACCTTGCGGGAAATGAAGAAATTTGTGTTTTCTGCCTCAAAATACATGTACCAAAGAAATGTACAATTTCATTCATCTGATATTGTTGTCTGCAACATCTTTGAATTTTGACAAGTCTACCATTTTGCCATCTGGTAGTGGGTTATGCAGTGTTTCAGCCAGATATGTTTTGCACCTTGAGTATCCATCCCAATATCTTTTCTATCCTGGCGCGTTCATCTACGCAAAACTCGATTTTGGGGGCCAGAACAGATTTTTTGCGCCAATCTTGGCATGCCACTACGAGAAACATGAGGGAATTATTATTTTTCTGCAATCCCGCAATGACGCATCCTGGCTGAAACACTGGTTATGTTAGAAAGGCCCCCTTTTTCCTCATCATTGCTAAAATATTTCCAAGTGACCTAAATCTATAATGCCTGCAATCATTTTGTTCAACATTATTTCCAGAATAAGTGTTTTATCACCTCTATCCAACCATAATAATGAAATAGTAATAACTAGTTAACCCTTTCCCAAACAAGACCTTGTTTTGACGTCCTTAATAGAATAGGCTTTGGAAAACATTGAAACAAAAGAAGAAACTGCTGATAACCAGCAGTTTCTCCTTTTGTCTCAATATTTTCTGTGCCATATTTTACACATATCCTATCTTTTATAACATCCATTTTGTCATATGAGGCAGTTTTTGAAGTGGATCACCCTAAAATTTTGTCGTTTGGGAAAGGGTTAACAGGCTACAATGTCAATCAAAAGTCAGGGCAAGTGAAGAGTACAAATTACACAAAAAATTAGGTAGAGAAATACTTGTGACCTGTATTCTCTTAACCCATTCCCAAACGACCAAATTTTAGGCTTTTCCAAATTCAACTAGAACTGTCGCAAAGCTGACAAATACCCCCCACTAGCGCGTTGTCACTGAAAAAGTGCTAAAGTTCAAAGTGGCATAACTCTGAAACTACTGCCTGGATCAAGATGAAAATTACAGGTGCACAACTTCATATGATGGGAAACAACCTGCTAAAATTTCAGCAAAATCGGTCAAAAACTGTGGGAGGAGAAGAGGACACAAAATTATGTCCACGGACGGACGGACGGACAGACGGACGGAGGAACAGACGGACGGACAGACGGACGGACAGACGGACAACCTGAATCCAGTATACCCCCCCATAACTTTGTTGTGGGGGGTATAATAACTTTGTTGTGGGGGGTATAAAGATGTTGAAAACGACAATTTCAAGTTGAGGAAATTTAAAATCTTTTGGTCTTTTTGGTAGGAAACATTGTAGAAAATGAAGAAATTGCTTGTGACAAGCAATTTCTTCATTTTTACAATGTTTTCCCTAGCCATTTGCTTTGCGAGAGTCAAAAAGACTCACTGTGTGGTAATGGGTTAACATTTTTTTTCTTAGAAAGTTCTCTAACTTATATCAGGCACTGCCTCTTCTAATATTCCCAAAATAGGGGTTTATACGATATTTGGATGGTCAAACATACCTGCCGCCCTTGTTCAAATCAATTTTCTGAAAGTGACTTACCTGAAAATAATAATAATAATAATAATAATAATAACGACTTTATTTATAGAGGCTACACATTTGGTTGCCCAATCTTCCATGTGGGCCTCTCTGTCAAACAATATTTACAATAACATCAATTTACACATAATTTATACACACAAACAATTAAAATCTTATAATTTAAGACATATTTTAGACTTGAAAATGTTCTAATTGCTTGTCCATGTCTGTTACTGATCTTTTTCAAAACTAAAGGAATAGAAACTATTTTACAAGCAAGCAGGTTGTGTACACTAGGATAAGACTGCATATACATGTAGGCTTATCTTTGTGTACACAGCCAGCCTAGTTCTGAATTTAAAGATCATCATGGTAAGGGTTAACCCTTTGCCAAGCGGCCAAATTTAAGGGTGATCCACTTCAAAACTGCCACAATTGACAAAATGAAAGTTATTAAAGATAGAATTTGGGTTAAATATGGGATATTAAATATTGAGACAAAAGGAGAAACTGCTGGTTTTCAGCAGTTTCTTCTTTTGTTTCAATGTTTTCCCGAGCCTTTTCTATTAGGGACGTCAAAACCAGGTCTTGTTTGGTAAAGGGTAAGTAAGGCTTAGTAGTATTAGTAAAGCAAATTACACAAAACAACAGATAATTCCTTTCACTGGCAAGTAAAAGTGCAAACATTCAGAGTAAATGAATTCAAATCTTATAGGATTAGATAAAACAAAGAAACATTGTGGTAATAGCATATTTTACCAGGTGCTGATTAACTCTTTCACAAACAGCAAAATTTTTGGTTTGTTTAATTTGAAAGGGGTTCTGATATGTCAAAATAAACAATATGTTAATTAAAAGGAGAAATTTGTAGTTTATGGTTTAGAACACATTGTGGAAAAAGGGGAATTGCTGGTAATCAGCAATTTCTACTTTTCTCTCAATGTTTCCAAACTATTTTCTGCTATGGATATCACAACTAGGTTTTGTATGGAAATGGATTGACTTATGTTTTAAGCAACATTTTAATTTGACGATAGCCCTCCTGGATATTTGTACTGCAGATAACGTGATTTGAATTGCTTTACAGTGTCAGAATTCCTCACAGAAAATGGTATTTCATTCCAAATTTTTGGACCTGAGTAATTGAAAGACTTACGAAAGCTTTCCCGTTTTGGCTTTGGTATATTTAAGCAGTTATTTTCTGAAGATCTTAGTCTAAAATTATGTGTAGTACCAGCCTTGGTACATTTGTCTTGAATGTATTTAGGGGCCAAATCTGGCTTAGATGCTTTAAACATCAAAATAGCCTTTTTGTAAATCACACGGTCACTGAATTTCATCCAACCTAGTTTTTTAAAGAGTAAATCTGATGGAGTTTCCAAGGATTCATCAAGGATAGTGCGAGCTGCACGCTTTTGAAATTTCAAAACATCATCAAGAAGATCTTTACTACAATTGCCCCATATTGAGCAACAGTAGTCTAAGTGTGGTAATATATAAGCATTAAAGTATAATTTACGAACATCAATGCTTAGAAACTTTTTGATTCTTAATAAAAGATAAAGTAAGGAATTACATTTACCTAGAGTAGATTTAACTTGGAATTTCCAATTTAACATACTGTCAACATGGACCCCAAGTAGTTTTTGGGTATCAGTATATTCAATAATTTGCCCTTGTAGTTCAATTTGAATATCATCTGTATCATTTATATTTGTCAACGCACTTTGCGAAGTGGATATATACATAGCTTTTGTCTTTTGAATGTTGGGCATCATGGTATTTGATTCACACCATGATTGAATTGACTGCATGTCACTACTTAAGATAGCATGCACATCATTAATACTATTTCCTACTGCAGTAATGGAGGTGTCATCTGCAAACATGTCAGTGGTAGCAGATTTGATATGCAACGGAAGATCATTAATATAAATTACAAAAAGAAGGGGGCCAAGTACAGAGCCTTGGGGCACACCTGCTGAAATATCTTGAGCACCAGACAATTTTCCTGAAATGCAGACTTTTTGCGATCTCTCTGTTAAATATGACCGGAACCATGACATGGCTTGATCAGATAAATTGTAACACTCAAGTTTCTGAAGAAGTAACCTGTGATTCACAAGGTCAAAAGCTTTGGTAAGATCAAGGAATATGGCTCCAACAGATTTGTTATCATTGATAGCAGATAACCAGTTGTCAACAATAGCTGTCAGGGCAGTTTCACAGGAGTGGTTTGTTCGAAACCCAGACTGACTGGCATAAAATAGATTGCTTGCTTCAAAATACTGTTTAAGGTGGTTGGACACATGCCTTTCAACTATTTTTGTTAGAACTGGTAAAATTGAAATTGGTCGGTAGTTGTTTTTGTCCTGTTTAGAGCCTTTTTTGTGCACTGGTGTGACTTTCGCCAGTTTAAATTGTTGGGGAAATTTACATTTTGATATACTTAAGTTAAATATTTTAGTAATAGGCTGACAGATGATGTTGGTACTTAATTTAAGAAACCTTGGACCAAGCCCATCAAGACCAGTAGACTTCTTTGCATCTAGAGCATCTATTTGCTCTTTAACATATTTTTCTGTCATTAATGGTATTTCAAAACACTGCTTATTCTGAAGCAATGGTTGAACATGGTTCTGCAGAACATCTCTACAGTTTCCATCTAGATTTTCCATAGATGGAGCATTATTAAAAACACTTGTAAAAAATGAATTAAAATAGTTTGCTGCAATTTCTGGGTCTGTTATTGGTGACTCATTTTCATCATGAATAAAATTTGTTTGACAGACTTTCCTTTTACCAGATAATTCTTTGAGGTTATTCCAAAGTTTTTTAGGGTTTCTTTTGTTATTATTGATTGTGTCACTATAATAATTCTTCTTTGCTTGCATAGTTCTGGACTTCACCTCTTGCCTCCAGAATTTAAGTTGAGCAGAATCATTATTTTTCTTCGCTTCATCTCGCTTACGACTTGCTATTGAAATATTTTCACAGATGACAAGACAAGAAGACAAGATGAAATAAAATTATTTAACCCATCACCTTTCGGCAAAATTTTAAGGCAATCCAATTTGAAAGCTGCTGCAGACAACCAAGTTAATGATCACAGCAGGCCAAAATGTTAATGTTATAGCCAAGAAAATATTGAGGCAAAAGAAGAAACTGCTGGTTATCAGCAGTTTCTTCTTTTGTCTCAATATTTTCCCAAGCCAATTCTACTAAGGACAAAATCCGGTATCATTTGGGAGAGGGTTAATCCATTACCTTTCAGCAAAATTTTAGAGTGGTCAAATTTGAAAGTTGTGGTAGATCACAAAATGGATGTTCCCCCACCATAGCAATCAATCTATCAACAGGTACTATCAGAAATACTGTACATATTACACAGTGGTTAATCATGTGACTCAGAATTTCAGAAAATCGTCAACATCTTTGTTACTACTTGACCAATTTGAACTTGATTTGAAGCAGAGGAGATGGAAAAATGGCGGGAATAAGCTGCATGTGATGGATTTTTGAAAAATCTACTGATGAAAAAGTTATTGAAGATAAACCAAAAATTTGGTTGATCTTCAATTAATTTTTTATCAGCGGATTTTTCAACAAGAGCTGTCCGAAGACAGCGCGCTCGACTTTCTAAGTTGCTTAGTATAAAGGGGGCATAACTCCAAATATAGTGGAGCCAGGGTCATGGGCCCTGGTAGTATGGTAGAGGGTGTGATGGTGAATAAGTATTCCAAGTTTGGGTTGAATCCCTCTGATAGTATGGAAGTTATTGATGTTTGAAAAAACTTTAACCTTTGTTGCAACACCGACGCCAACGCCTGGGTGACAGTATAAGCTGTCATTTTCTTCGAAAAGTCGAGCTAAAAATCAACCTTGTCCAACTTATGCATGACGTCTGTCCTCCTTATCTGCTTCAAACTGAATTCAAATTGATCCCTTATTAACAAAGTTATTGAAGATTTTCTAAAATTGTTGTATCATGTGATTATCCACCGTGATATATTTCAATAAAATAATTTGATTTGTCAATCAATAGTACATTTGTCAATTCTTAGGAAGATTGAATATGAAGAATCTTAGAAATCAAGTAGTAATGGGTTGGGAGTTGATGCTGTTTAGTCTACTGTGATCTTTTCTTTTCAACATTCAGCATTTAGGTACTAATCTTTCATCCAGGACCAAAAACCTTAGCTCTGGCAGATGAGAGACAGAGGAAACAGGCTTAATTGTCTATAACTATGGCACTTGTTATGTCATAGTACCAATCATATATTTCTTCACCTCATAGCCTTGTCAAAATTCAAACAGAGCCACATAAAACAAAATCGTCACTTTTCAACGAAAAACTCAATAATTGCAGCTTCTTCAGGCCCGTAGGAAGCAATTTCATATTTGGGGGGGCTAAAGCCTTTGTCCTGAATATTGGGGCGGGGGGGGCGGGGGGGGGGGGAGCTAATTTGGATTTTCCCAAAGTTTTCAGTGTAAAATTAAGAAAATTCCGCATTTTTGGTCAACATTGGCCCAAGTTCTAGAAGTGTCATTTAATGTTCTAGAACATTCTAGAATAGTTCTTGAACTTGATGAATTTTTTCGAAGGGGAAGATACCATAGCACCAAATCCAAGACAAATATAATAACTTTCTAACACACTATAGCACCGAATCCAGGACAAATACAATAACTTTCTAACACCTTGTTCAACAATTTTGCAGAATTATGTGAAATTCTTGAAGTATTCTAGAGAGCAGTCATAGTAAGTACAACAAGATGTGTTTGTGAAACACAAATGCCCCGAAATGGCAATGTTAAGTTTTTGTGTAAAGGGTTGATCAGGGTTAGTGACATCTTCGCAAGCCAAGGGTTCTACCTCCACTTTGTTCCTTACGAACCCTTGGCCGCTCGCTTCTATAGAAATCGAAAGTACCGCCGCGCTACCTTTCGGTGAAAAAGAGTCACGGCCCTTTGCATTTGCTATTTCTGGCCAATCAAAAGCCTCGTACTAAAACGTGTTAGGCGGTGCATCAAATACGGATATCGATTTTTCCGTCAGCCGCATTGTTTTCGTTTTGACAAAGAGGGCTTGTAAAGTGTGTTTTGATTGGATAATGGGAAAGTTATCGCGTCCAATGAAATCGCAAGGCGGTACTTTCGATTTCCATAGAGGAGAGCGGCCAAGGTTTCGTAAGGAACAAAGAGGAGGTAGAACCCTTGGCTTGCGAAGATGGGTTAGTGAATGACCTTGAGGAAGGCCATATTGCATGGAACAGATAGATAGAAAGAAGATTACATACCAAAATTTTGGAGAAAAAGGCAAATGTTAAATTTTTGAACAGGGGACAGACCAACAGACTGACGGATGGAAAGACAGACGGAAAGGAGTAAAACAATATGCCCCCGATCTTTCAATACAGGGGCCATAATAAAATCTTTTTCAGCACAAATTTTGCTATCTCATCATTTTCGTCCAAAATATCTTGTCCTAATTTACAGACTGTATCAATAATCAAATTATTTAGTATCCGTCTCAATTCCAATAAAAACCCACAAAAGTCCATTTGCTTTTATCCGTAACTCGTAAAACATATCATCGCCTTGAGCCTTTTTGTCTATGAATGACCAGAATTTTGTCGCTTTTCAAGAAAAACCTTGTAACTGCAGCTTGTTTTAAGCTGCAGTTACGAGGTTTTTGTTGAAAATCAGTGGTATGGTGACCTATTAATGAAATGCACTTTTATAAAATAAAATATCTTTTTTTTTTGTTTCAATGTAAACAGCTGTTTCAGAAAACAAAATATAAACTGATAAAGATTATATGATCTGTGCACAATACAATAATAGAAAGCATTGAGACAGAATGAGAAAATGCTGATTATCAGCATTTTCTTCTTTTGCCTCATTGTTTTCTCAAACTTTTTCTATTAAAAGCTTCCAGAGGCTGCATTGTTTGGGAAAGGTTTAGGTCTTTTTGTCTGGAAATAAGAATAATATGTTGACCTAATAATGAAATTGCACTTTAATATTATTACAGTAACATTGTCATATTTCTTTTACCATAACATTATGTAATATGATATCCAGAGATAATGTAATAATATTTATGGTTTACCATATTTATTATCACTTTATAATTCTGTTCATATTCTTCTTTTGGCCAGCTCTAAAGATCTTTACCAGTTTTCCATAATGCCATAATGATAGAAAGAGAAATTCAGAATGCACCCTATCCAGCACTTGATATTATAATTATTATCTTACATCTAATATCTTTGCTGACCTTTCACATTATAATCTGCAATAACTCACAAAATTGAACTAGAAAACAAGATGTGCTTGTGAAACATGAATGCCCCCGAAATGGCAATGTTAAGTTTTTGTGTTAAGTTTTCAGTTTAAGGGTTGATAAGGGTTAAAGAATGACCTTGAGGAAGGTCATATTGAGTGGAACAGATAGATATCATTGACAGGTTACATACCAAATTTGAGCTTTGAATATATAATGGAATACTTTTGGAGAAAAGGCCAATGTTAAATTTTCGGACAGACAGACAGACGGGCACAAGTAAAACAAGGGCCGTCAGAGACGGACAATGCTCCCCGAATAAGGCATTGTCACAATAAATGTATGCCATGGAGAGCACTTTATTGTTAAGGGCATCTGATTTGCTACTCAAATATGAAATTTCATCAAATTCTGAAAAACTGTATTTTACCTCAAGTCCCCTTTTCCCATGACAAGGCCTCAAATCTATCAAGAGCTGTCCGAAGACAGCGCGCTTGACTTTCTAAGTTGCTTAGTATAAAGAGGGCATAACTCCACATATAGTGGAGCCATGGTCATGGGCCTTGATAGTAAGGTAGTGGGTGTGATGGTGAATAAGTATCCCAAGTTTGGGTTGAATCCCTTTGATAGTATGGAAGTTATTGATGTTTGAAAAAACTTTAACCTTTGTTGCAACGCCAACACCGAAGCCGACGCCAACGCCGACTCTGACACCCGGGAGACAGTATAAGCTCTCATTTTCTTCGAAAAGTCGAGCTAAAAACTGGGAAAAGTACATTGGCATTATGTCATAGGGAGTTCACATGGTAAGTTTCATTTGATTTGGCCCGAGGGTAATGGAGAAATCACTTCGGACGGACGGACGGAATGACAGACGGACAGGACGGACAGACAAAGCGGCGACTATATGCTCTCCCTTCGGGGATCATAACAATATGCCCCAAATCTTTCGATATAGGGCAAAAAAATGCTTTAAATCCACAGCCTGACACGAGACTTGAAAATAACTGAATTTTGAAAAATACTCCATATTCCAGGCTTTGTTAAAATTTGATAAAAGATGATTTAGGGACTATAATGATGTATATGTTTTGTCTAGCACAGTATATTATATCGCTTCTGTGCTCACAAAAGGCTTTTTTGCATGTCAGACTTAATAAATCATAGACACATACTTTACCATCTGTTAGAAATGGAATGAAAGATCATTCAAATATGAGATATATCATACCAAGATATTACTATATGAAACTATTGTAACAAGTGCATATATTTACATGCACTTTCAATAGGTGTGCAAAAGCTAATCAAATATTGCTCTGATCAACTCCTGCAATAATTTTCACAGCTTTATTAAAATTTGATGAAAGACGGTGTAGTCAATACAATGATGTATATGTTTTGTCTAGAACAGTATATTAATGTCTCCAGTCACACAAAAGGCTTTTTTACATATCAGACTTTATCAATCATAAATACATATTTTAGCATCTATAGCATTATTTACAGTCAAATATCAGACACTATTCTCATCGAACCTTTACCAAACCAACCTGATTTTATTCTTTACTTTAGGCCGCAGCCATAGCACAGTTGGTAGGGCATAAGACTCTCATAATCTCCAGCCGTGGCAAACATCCATTCTGACAAAATTGTCATCCACAAATGGTTTGATAATCATTAGGCTTTGTGAGGATGTTGAGGTAGTACTTGTATGACAAACAACAGGAATCCAAGGTTAGGTGCTCCCATCACCATGACATGACCATTTGAAATAGGCGTTAAACCCTAATCAATCAATCAATTTTTTTCTCTAAATGCTTTTCAAAGCTTGTTTAATTAAGTGACCAGACCAATCCGGTTCAGGTTTCAGCAAAGGTTGCCAAACTTAAAACTTCCTAATCAAGTTTGTTACAATGTTAAGAACCCTAAAATGAAGTTCTGACAGATTCGTGCAAAGTCTATAACATATTGTTAGCCATATTGAGGATAGGCAAACACAAAAAATGATGTATGACCATGGATATAATGTTGTCTCAATAACACAAAAGGTCGTTTTGAAAATCAGACACTATAAATCATAAAGGAGTCGCAAAATTGTTACTGTAAAATATTAGAACTTTGTACCCTAGACTTTTTAGGTATAAAATACATGACCCCTTTCTCAAACAACACCTCTCAAGAAAAAGTTAAAAAAAACAGTGAGGAAATCGAAGAAATTGCTTGTCACAAGCAGTTTCTTTATTTCCAACAATGATTTCTTCCATAAAAGATGTGAAATTCTAAAATTTCATCATGTTCAAAAACTCTGCATCAGATTCTGCAACATCTTTTAATTTCTATCACCCTAAAATTTGGCATCTTGCAATGGGATATGAAAGGTTGTAAGTAACTCCAAGGATAATCGACATGGTGGATAATCATGTGATACAATATTTTCAGAAAAATCTTCAATAACTTTGTAAATACTGGACCAATTTGAATTCGTTTTCAAGCAAAGAATGTGCACAGATGTCACGCATTAGATGGACATGGTTGATTTTTGAAAACTGATAAAAAAGTTAGTGAAGATAAACCAAAATTTTCCAAAACGTCCAGCATATTCCTGGCATTTTCCCACCTTCTCTGCTTTAAACCGAATTCAAATTGGTCAAGTATTAAAAAAGATATTGAAGATTATCAGAAATTCTGAGTCACGTGATTATACACTGTGATCAAGCCCAAAAAGATGTATCATCATGCAAATAATATTGTCTAAATATCATAAAAGGTCGTTTTGAAAATCAGACGCTATAAATCATACAGGATTCCTAGAATTTTGTTGTAAAATATTAGATCTTGTGGTCTCCGACATTTTAGGCTTAAAGTGCATTCCTGTTTCAACTCTAAATTTGAACATTTGCATGAGTAATGCATATACGATGACAAAAATCATACTCAACTTTAAAGTAATTTCAAATATTTGCAAGTGACTTATTTTACTTTTTCTGTGAATGGTTTATGCAGTCAAGTATCCAAAGCAGAATTCCTTTTGTTCATGTCTAGTATGAATAATGTCTTTTTCCTCGGACCAATTAAATCTGAATTTCATGTGTCTTCTATTAGATAGGTAGTTTACCTGTTCCAAGACGGCAGAATTAATAGAGTTGTCCAAATTCAACATTCCACATTTTTTTCATTCCTGGGTAGAAAGCATTGTGGGAAAAGTAGAAATTGCTTGTTTTCCACAATGCCAAAGCCTTTATCCTATACCCGGGTAGTCAAAAAGCACCTATGTGATGTAACTGGTTCACAAGTAAGCATCAATCTATAATTTTTTTCAAATGTTTACAAAAACTCTGAATTTTCTACAATCCTTACCCCAGCAATTTCTTTGTAACTTGCGACAAAAGGCGTAATCATGTAGTAATGATTTAAAAAGCGAGCATTCAGATGTATATATCATTGGCATTAATGCAAAACTTTGTATCTCATTTTTCGGAGGGTTTTTAAGGGGAGTCAATTATTGTCTGAACCGGACATACAAGGTTTTACTTTAAAAATCGCTAAAATTGAAATACGAGGTTTTTGCATTTACACAGATGATATCACACTATGTAGGTTATCAACTACAAAAGATATTATCTAACCTCACAGAACTCTCAGTGGACATCTATGTGCTGATAAGCGAGACAGGCTTGACTGAATTTTGGCAGAAAGATGGATATGAATGTTGATGACCCTTTCCCAAATGAGACCATCTTTTGATGTCCCTAAAAAAGAAAGCTTTGGAAAACATTGAAACAAAAGAAGAAACTGCTGATAATCAGCAGTTTCTCCTTTTATCTCAATATTTTCCATGCTATATTGTACACAAATCTTATCTATATCAACACCGTTTTGTTGTCCACAACAGCTTTCAAATTGGACCACCCTATTTTTTTTGTCGTTTAGGAAAGGGTTAAAATGTTGTTTAACAATGTATGTACAAGTGTACTTTCTTATCTTTTATGTAGTTTTTTCTGGTAAAAACATCATTCTTGGCATAATTGCTCAGTTAGAAATTACCAAGAGGGTCATGATGGCCTTAGTTGCTCACTTATGGAGAGTTGATTCACCGAGATCTTCAACAATTAAACCTGAAATTGATCTTCG
Source organism: Fragum sueziense (assembly GCA_963680895.1). Classification (NCBI taxonomy): domain Eukaryota; kingdom Metazoa; phylum Mollusca; class Bivalvia; order Cardiida; family Cardiidae; genus Fragum; species Fragum sueziense. The sequence goes on along the minus strand of OY804597.1, from coordinate 53,189,452 downwards.
TTTTCATCTCAAATAAGATAAATTCATCTTAAAGAGAATTGTCTTGAAAAAAGATTAGCAAAAATTGCGATGAAAAAATCAACCCCTAACCCGAGTTATAACCTGATAAAGATACGTGATTTACAGGTGCGCGTAAAACGAAACTGAAATTTACCTGTAGACCAGATATGGATGATGACGTCAATTGTGCAATCCCATTATAGCCGTGTTAACCTTACATGTATAAACGGTCAACTTTAACTTCAAATTGCGGTGACGTTGCAAAAGCAAATATATTAAATACAAGAGCTGTCACTGTAAGATGACAATGCCCCCGACACCGCTTTGATCGTCATAAGGTCAAGGTCATCCAGGGGTCAAGGTCACCAAAGTATGTGCCTACAGAAAGGTAATGTACTAAGGAATGTTGTGGTAAAGTATGAAGCGAATATGTTAAGTAATAAGGAAGTTATGGCCAATGTTAAAGTTTTTGGACGGAATGACGGACAGACGGACAGACGGACGGACAGACGGACGGACGGACAAGTCAAATTTATGATGCCTCCCTATCGGGGGCATAAAAAGCATTTTATGGTGTTTATCATTTGGCCATACCAGTTCTTCCACAACATCCATACCATGCCTCCAGCCAACATTGATTAATGATATCAAACCATTGATGGGAGACAATTTTGTCTGAAAGGATACTTGCTGTGACTTGCGATAAAATTTTCCTGGGAGCTCTTGAGTGGGAGTCTGATGCACTACCAACTGCGCAATGGACATGAACTTCTTCATTTGGACCATTTCCCATGATTGGAAAAGAATGAATTGTAACATTTCACCCATAAATCTCTTTAGGAAAGAGTTAGTCAATTTTCTTGAAGTACAAAATTAATTTCTCCTGCAAGCCATTCGTTTTACGCGCACCTGTAAATCAAGTATCTTTATCAGGTTATAACTCAGGTTAGGGGTTGATTTTTTCATCGCAATTTTTGCTAATCTTTTTTTTAACACAATTCTCTTTAAGATGAATTCATCTTATTTGACATGACAACGAAGATCAAGATGAATTCATCTTATTTGACATGAAAACGAAGATCAATTTCAGGTTAAAAACAGTCTACTTTCCAATTGTAAATGTAGTCTTTTCTGGTAAAAACATAATTCTTGGCATCATTGTTGAGTTGAGAATAGTTGATTTGAGTTTAACACTTTTTCAACCACTTTGGTGATATTGCAGCTGCTGGAGCACCTAACCATAGATTCATGTCGTTTCTCATACCAGTTCTTCCACAACATCCATACCACGCCTCCAGCTGCTGGCCCACATAGGTTAATGATATCAAACTATTGGTGAGAGACAATTTTGTCTGAAAGGATACTTACCGTGACTTGCGATAAAATTTTCCTGGGAGCTCTTGAGTGGGAGTCTGATGCACTACCAACTGCGCAATGGACATGAACTTCTTCATTTGGACCATTTCCCATGATTGGAAAAGAATGAATTGTAACATTTCACCCATAAATCTCTTTAGGAAAGAGTTAGTCAATTTTCTTGAAGTACAAAATTAATTTCTCCTGCAAGCCATTCGTTTTACGCGCACCTGTAAATCAAGTATCTTTATCAGGTTATAACTCAGGTTAGGGGTTGATTTTTTCATCGCAATTTTTGCTAATCTTTTTTTTAACACAATTCTCTTTAAGATGAATTCATCTTATTTGACATGACAACGAAGATCAAGATGAATTCATCTTATTTGACATGAAAACGAAGATCAATTTCAGGTTAAAAACAGTCTACTTTCCAATTGTAAATGTAGTCTTTTCTGGTAAAAACATCATTCTTGGTATCATTGTTGAGTTAGAATAGTGGATTTGAGTTTAACACTTTTTTCAACCGCTTTGGTGATATTGCAGCTGCTGGAGCACCTAACCATAGATTCATGTCGTTTCTCATACCAGTTCTTCCACAACATCCATACCACGCCTCCAGCTGCTGGCCAACATTGATTAATGATATCAAACCATTGATGGGAGACAATTTTGTCTGAAAGGATACTTGCTGTGACTTGCGATAAAATTTTCCTGGGAGCTCTTGAGTGGAAGTCTGATGCACTACCAACTGTGCTATGGACATGAACTTCTTCATTTGGACCATTTCCCATAGAATGAATTGTAACATTTCACCCATAAATTTCTTTAGGAAAGAGTTAGTCAATTTTCTTGAAGTACAAAATTAATTTCCCCAGCAAGCCACTGACAGGGTGACAAAAGTCACACCCCCTCTATGAATACTGCATCAATTTCTGGGCACGTCTCCAAGGTTGACATTTTCATTATTTCTTTATTTCCAAATATCATTGCACATGTGACATATTTCATTTCCATTTCATTTTTCCTGCTATTAATTTTCCTTGAATCGTATAAGCTGTGTCCAAGTTTAGAAAATTTCTAATGGACCGATAAAGCAGATTTTTATGCCCCCGTATCGTGAGATCAGGGGCATATCGTTTTAATCGTGTCCATCCGTCTATCTGTCCATCTGTCCATCTGTCTGTCTGTCCGAAAACTTAACATTTGCCTTTTCTCAAAAAGTATTCAACATACAATGCTGAAATTTGGTATGTAACTTCCTTTCAATAAAAACTATCCGTTCCATGCTATATGACCTTCCTCAAGGTCATCCCTTAACTCTTATCCATCCTTTACACAAAAACTTAACATTTAAGAAAAATAGCCATTTCAGGGGCATTTATGTTTAACAAACACACCTTGTTTTTTCATATTATGGCATTTACAGACACAGCCAGAAATCTATCACCAAAATAGATACATTTTTGATCCTCTGATTCTTTGAAGAAAGCATTTGTTGTTTTTCTTGGAAAAGTTAACAGTTGATTTTCTTGGAAAAGTTAACGAAGTCAGAAGCATGAATAGCGGTTAGGATGGGTACCACCATGTCATCGCACCATAGAGCTGGTCTTGCAGCTAAAAACTAGAAATCTATCACTAAATGTGATAAAATACCCCCGCCACTACATTTGTCCGAACAAGCAATTCTGTCAAAACTAAAGGGCAATAACTCACAAAATAAGTAAGGTATAGTTATACACTGCACTTCTCCCTAGTGAGACCTTTCAATATACCCATGAAGTTTCACGATCAGAGCTACTTTACTTTAAGAGATAATGCTCTGGACAAGTATTTTGTACACGGATGCACAGTCCGACCCACAGACAGACAGGCTGATTCCAGTATACCACCTAAAATTATGTTTTGCATGGATATAACTAGTACAGTATAAGACTACCCAGGGGCATTATACTGTGAATTATCATCATGATTTATCACACATTTAGGCAATACTAATCAAAACATCAGCAGTAATTCTCAGTAATTCTGTCATCAATGCCTTATTGGGTGTCATAATGCCTAATATAGCACCTATTTCTGCCTACATAAATCATAAATATGTCACCAACATGGAATGTAATATTTCATGTGATAGCTAATACAAGTCCTAACAATCATCCCTAGGGTGATATCATGATTATATTGTCGCTTTTCAACAAAAGCCTTGTAACTGCAGCTTGTTTTAAGCTGCAGTTACAAGGTTTTTGAAGAAAAGCTGCAATATCATTACTGGAATCAAAGTACTGAAAGTATGGAAAGCAGGGAGGAGGCAAAATGTCACCTATATGGAAAGTAATATTTTATGTGGCAGTTAATACAAGTCCTAAGCAATAATCTCTGGGGTAATATCATTGTAATGAATATCATGATTATGTTGATGCTTTTCAACAAAAAACTCGTAACTGCAGCTTGTTTTAAGCTGCAGTTACAAGGTTTTTGAAGAAAAGCGACAATATCATTACTGGAATCAAAGGACTGAGGGTATGGAAAGCAGGGAAGGTGCAAAATGTCACCAACATGGAATGTAATATTTTATGTGACAGCTAATACAAGTCGTAGCCATCATCCCTGGGGTGGTATCATCATTATATTGTCGCTTTTCAACAAAAGCCTTGTAACTACAGCTTGTTTTAAGCTTCAGTTATGAGGTTTTTGAAGAAAAGCTACAATACCATAACTGGAATCAAAGGACTGAAGGTATGGTATGAAGTAAAGAGGCAAAATGTCGCCGATATGGAATGTAATATATTTATGTGGCAGCTAATACAAGTTGTAGCCATCATCCCTAGGGTGGTATCATGATTATATTGTCGCTTTTCAACAAAAGCCTTGTAACTGCAGCTTGTTTTAAGCTGCAGTTGCTCGGTTTTTGTTGAAAAGCGTGAAAATGTAACATGATTACATCATTGCTTTTCAACAAAAACCTCGTAACTGCAGCTTGTTTAAAGCTGCAGTTACAAGGTTTTTGAAGAAAAGCCACAATATCATTACTGGAATCAAAGGACTGAGGGTATGGAAAGCAGGGACGGGGCAAAATGTCACCAACATGGCATGTGATGTTTTATGTGACTGTTAATACAAGTCCTAGCCATCATCCCTGGGGTGGTATCATGATTATATTGTCGCTTTTCAACAAAAACCTTGTAACTGCAGCTTGTTTTAAGCTGCAGTTGCTCGGTTTTTGTTGAAAAGCAAGGAAATGTATCATGATTATATCGTTGCTTTTCAGCAAATACCCCGTAACTGCAGCTTGTTTTAAGCTGCAGTTATGAGGTTTTTGAAGAAAAGCTACAATAGCATTACTGGAATCAAAGGACTGAAGGTATGGTAGGCAAGTGAAGGTCCAAATGTCACAAACATGGAATGTAATATTTTATGTGACAGCTAATACCAATTCTAGCCATCATCCCTTGGGCGATATCATGATTATATTGTCACTTTTCAACAAAAACATCATAACTGCAGCTTGTTTTAAGCTGCAGTTACTAGGTTTTTGAAGAAAAGTGACAATATTATTACTGGAATCAAAGTACTGAAGGTATGGTAAGCAGTCAAGAGGCAAAATGTCTCCAATATGGAATCTAATATTTTATGTGAAAGTTAATACAAGTACTAGCCACCATCCCTGGGGTAATCGATACCCATTGTAAAGATATCATGGTTATATTATACTGGAATCCAAGGACTCCAAGAGGTAAGGAAAGCGCATTACTATCTCTTTGCAAAAGCATTTTTTTCAAAGACACATTGAAAACTTAATTTCGATTACCGGTATCCTTACTTTGCATACTTGTCTGCGTCAACATATGAATTGGAAAAATTCTCTTATAGCATTAATTAATATTTCAGACAGCCATATTCCAAGATCAGGCAGCGTGGCCAAGTAAAGACTGGCAGAGACATCCATGCTGTTGTTTCACGATTGCTACAGGTCATGATTAAGCTAGTGGAGAACAATATGGTCCCTGATCAGACTGCGTGTATACGCAGGCTGATTTGGAACCATGTTAAGCTCAAAAGCTTTAAGGGACCCTTTTCCAGACCCTGGCTCATTTATAGAGTATGCCATTTACATTTTTCATATCTGCATGTCACCACCATTTACAATAAACCAGTCTATAAAATTCAGAAAGTACTCTGCAAGAGTCAGACAAACAATTGATGTCCTTCTGAAAAAAAAAAATCATAACTTACTTAACCCTTTCCCAAACAAGACCTGGTTTTGACGTCCCTAACAGAAATGGCTTGGGAAAACATTGAGACAAAAGAAGAAACTGCTGATAACCAGCAGTTTCTCCTTTTGCCTCAATATTTTCCTGGCTTTATTTCACTCATTTAATACCTTTATTATCATCATTTATGTCGTTTGCAACATCTTTTGAATTGGACGACCCTTAAATGCTGTCGTTTGGGAAAGGATTAACATGATCGTCCATGATCAAATAGGTCAAAGACAGGAAACGAGAAACTCTAGGAAATCATAGTCTGTTCTCATCTTATGTCTTCCGTCTTTGAAGTCTCATCTGATCAAAGCAAAGTTGACCCTATTCAAAAACAAGCCTCCAATTTGATTTATCTAACAGGAAAAGCATTATGAAAACATTAAGGCAATAGAAGAAAATGCTGATAATCAGTAGTTTCTCCCTTTGCCTCAATATTTTTGCTATATTGTAAACAAACCCTATCTTTATCAACATCTTTTTTGGTGTCTGCAACAGCTTTCAGCCTTTCAAAATGTAGATGTCTGATTGATTGCATCTAGGAAAGAGTGTACTAATGAACTATGAAGAAGTCCACCAAGACTCAGGAAGTTAGTCTAGTAAGATTAACAATTTCCCAAGCAAGAGCACGTTTTGACATTCATAAGTAAAAAGGCTTGTGAAAACATTGAGGCAAAAGAAGAAAATGCTGGTTATATTACCAGCATTTTCTTCTTTTGTCTCAATATCTTCTTTGCTATATTAGTCACAAATTGTACCTATAGTAACATCCAATTTATCATCTTTAGCAGGTTTCAAATTGGACCGCCCTAAATTCTTGACATTTGGGAAAAGGTTAACCTTGGACTAATTACAAATGCAATGATTCCTAAAATTTATACAATGTTCTATGTAAACTAGTTTTTGGTCTCTTTTCTTTGAAGTATCACAAATTGTGATCTAAGCACAGCAGTAGCAAATGTATCATGAAAGACACAGGAAACAGAGTGCTAACCTCTGACTTATTAAAAGTGCAATGAGCCTTAAAACAATTTTCTATGTACATTTAGTCTACTGCCTTTGAAGTATCATTTGATGCAGTGAAGCAGTGGTAAATGTACCATGAAAGACATTGCTTGCTTATAAACAGAAGAAACACTAACGTAACCTTGAATTTGTAATATTATATAAGCAATGATCCCTGTGACTTCAAGAATGTGTTCTTATCAAGATTCACTCTCTTATTTACAAAGGGGCAGTTCACACAGAATTAGGCCCAGTGAATTAGGACTTGTAATGACTGGTGAGGCGAGGTGAGGCGAGGGGATCAAACCAGCAAGTCAAGCATGTTACCATTGCACCAAATCTGCCCCTGAAAGTTGTTGAAACAGTCTTGAATGCAAAGTAAAACCATATCAATGGCTCAGTGCAAAACGGTTGTAACTGCCTATAAACATATAGGCAGTAACAACCGTTTCGCGCTGACCCATAGATATTACAAACATCTCATATTTTTGCTCCGATTAATGCTCTGTAGAAATCAAAAGGTACCACCATTAAGTATCCTACTTTCATGAAATAACTGCCAACCATAAATCTATATCAACAAAAAGGATTAATGGTAGAGAAATCAGAATCCCCAATTAATTAGTTATGATACATAATAATAAACAACTCTTTTATGGCTCCTAGAGGAATACCAGTCATGAAAACCTCAGGTTTTGTGCAATTAATGATAATGATATCTAGCTGTTGTGTCATGTGAATTTGAGCTAGTTGTGGTATAATATTCAAGGTATTCCAACTATTGTTTGATATCGAACACTTTGTACAATTTTGCTATTACAGATTGGAGACTAAGCTCCCCAACTAGCACCTTCATGGTGCTCTGTGTTATCAGTCCCACATATCTGTCCGTTTAAGTCAAATGGAGCTTAGTCCAGGGTCTAACTATTCCTGACAATGAAAACTGACAAGGTGGATTGATTTCCTAGGTCCTTCTAACTTTTAGAAAATCAGACAACCAGTCATTCATTTCTGCTTCTCTTCCACAAATATGATGTTAAATTGCACAATCTAATGGTGGATACAATATAAATTGCACAATCTAATGGTGGATACAATATGTTACACATAATTTCTATAGCAAAATTTACTGTCTATGGCATCATATTCAAAATGTTATCAAACATACAATTTCCGCAAACCAAAAAGCTTTTATCAAATGTGCAGGCTGACCCTGGAATGGTACTCTTTGCACAGTAAAATAAGCCCCATTTTCTTACAAAATCACACTGATTGCAAAGAGAACGTTTTTTGCAAGTGTTCTGATGATAAGTTTATTTCCCAAATTATGTCGTTTTTGTCTTCACCCCCATGGTGCCAAAATAATCTATGATATTGCACATAAAATTGCTTTTTTGTGCAATTTGATGATTAGATAATGTTACTTTTATGCATTTTTTATGTCTGAAGTGCTATGCAAATAAAGACAGTGTAAAGAACTTTAACCAAGGCATACCACTAAGATACTGCCCCTACGAAAAAAGTTCAAGAAAACATTTAAGTTCAAGAACTGTTCTAGAACATTAAATGGCTGTTCTAGAACTGCCATTTTACCTTCTAGAATGTTTTACAACATTTCTTGAACTTAAATGCATACTTGAACTTTTTTCACAGGGAGGGCTTGCTATGCTCTCTAAGGCTTCTGAAGTTAATTCCTGACAGTAATATCGCTGCTCGAAAATTTTGTTTGTTGGTTTCTTATAATAGGTTCATTTGCCAATATGTATAGTTTTGTCTTTTACCCCATGGTACCAAAATAATCCATGAAATTGCACATAAAATTATTTTTTATGCAATTTGATGATTAAGGTTTACAAACTGAGAATGAAATGCAGAACCAGAGGCGAAATTTGAAAAGTGCCAATAATTCCTAAACTGTGTTACATTTCCATTCCAAATACAAACATAAGCATTTTGTATGGTTTAGAATTTTGAATTAACCCTTTCCCAAACAAGACCTGGTTTTGACGTCCCTAAGAAATAGCTTCGGAAAACATTGAGGCAAAAGAAGAAACTGCTGATAACCAGCAGTTTCTTCTTTTGCCTCAATATTTTCTAAGCTTCACTGTGCACAATTCAAACCTTTTCCAGCACCGATTTCGTCATCTGCAACAGCTTTCAAATTGGACACCCCCAAAAATTGTTGTTTGGGAAAGGGTTAATGCATACTTATGGAAATATTTGACAAAAATGTTCAAAATTACCTCCCTTGCATATGAATATAGAGTTAAATAATATCTGTAAATTATTTTCTTCTTGAAGCATAATCTTGAAATATGGCAAGGTGAATCAACTTATGTGAAGTGTATTAACAAGTGTGTGTAATTTGATGCATTTCGTATGGCTAGAAAGTGGTGTTTTCATTCTCAGTTCGTAGACCTTAAGTTATCACTAATCACATGTTTTATATATCTTCTAACTGAAAGCGAGAATGTGTTTTGTCTTTACTGATAATATCTTTAAAATATTGATATTGAAAAAAGAAAGTTTTTTGCTAGTGTTATAATGATATGTTTATTTCCAATTTTGTATCTATCCCATAGCGCCAAATAATCTATGATATTGCACAAAAAAATTGCTTTTTTTCATCAAGTTGATGATTCTGTAGTATCACTTTTTATGCCTTTCTTTCTTTCAGAGTTTTGAGTTCTTTCCAAGAGTTATAATGTGTCAATCCTCTACAAATTTTGTATATACATTCAGCACATAAATTGTATAGTGCACTCACTCTCATTAATTCCGGACAACTTTATTTTCGTAAGCAAAATCAGTTAGTTGAGCTTCTACAAAAAACATCGCCAAAGTGGCCATTACATATCGTCGGCCACATTCAAAAATGTTGTAACTACAGCTTATTGAAGCTGTAGTTACGACATTTTTGAATGTGACCAACCATATGCAGATGTCCCTGGTTAAATTTGGTGGAATATAGCATGCTATGAGTTCACTTGTTCAATCAAACACTGATGTATAACCATATCTGACAATATTTCTAGACAACTATTTATTTTTCATCAACTCCAGTCTACCATTTAGCCTCACATCATGTCAATGTCTACAAGTTCAATGATTTGTGTTTTACGGGAGCTGCACTTTTGTTAAGGTATTCCATCCATCTTTATCTCTCTTCGTGCAACTTCGGGCATTATACTTGGCAAATAAAATGACGAGGCATATCCCTCGTCAATTTCCTTGCACTAGCTTAAGTTTCATAGAAAATACAATTGGCAATGCTAGCACAAGCTTGCTGTAAGCTTGCCCACGCTTCAAAACAGGATCATATTAATATTGGTTTGGGCACATTTTCAGAGCCTCTAGCTGCTGGCTCACAAATATTTACGAATTATGAACCCATTTGTGGGAAACAAATGTGTGACCCAACTTCACTATGGCAGTGACATGACTTATGGAGTCTCTATGGATATTGTGAATTAGCACAAATCAAGGAATATTACGCTGCTTTTCTTCTAAGACCTCAAAACTGCAGCTTGTCTCAAGCTGGAGTTACGAGGTTTTTGATGAAAAGCGACAATTAGCTGGCCAATGTATAAAACAAATATCAAAGAGAGAAAAAGTTTTGCGGTCATTTACCCCCATATTGGACAACACATTAGCCTGCAGGCAATTTCTGTCGGTAATGTGCTATATAAACTGGTCATTATTACTTGTTTAACACGGCCTTATTTCTGGGAATTAGTTGAAAAAACAGATATTTGTAGTCTGTAAGTTCTCCTGATACAATAAACGCCTCGTGAAAATGGGTAATATATTCCGTCATTCAGCAATAATCGGTCATTCACTTGTTGATATGGGAGCCTTGACCACCCACTTTTAATCTGAGTGATTAGCCATGGGACATTTTTTACACTTCAAATTGCGATGACTTATACAATGGACTCAAGGATCTTTTCATCTGATCATGAATTATTAATGTACAAAACTTGAAACTTTATAAGCCAAGTTCATCAACTGTTGGATATTCAACTACAAGAATTGAAAAGGGTTTTGTTTTTCGGAGGAGACTTGAAACCAAATCTGCCATCTCTGGTTTTTTGGGAGGTACATGAAAATCAAGTTATCATTACCTTAATGCCAACAATAAAATAATTATGTCATCTTCCATGACTTGTATTTCTGACTTAATTTTTAAGTATGTCAATGTGTTGTCTGGTTCTTAGTTTAATTGATAATTAGAACGCTGCATGGTTTTCTGGAACTATAGTTCATCTGAAATCCCTAACACTCCCAAAAAGCAAAGAACTTTTAGAACATTCTAGAACATGAAATGGCACTTCTAGAACTGTTCTAGAAGTGACTGTTCTAGAAGTGCCATTTAATGTTCTAAAATGTTCTAGAACAGTTCTAGAACTAGAAATGCGTTCTTGAACATTTTTCGCAGGGGAAAATTGGTCTCAATGTCACATGATTGCTTATTCAATTTAACCAAATTAAACAGAATCACTTAAAATGTACTTCTAAAATATTCAGATATCTAATGGACATATGTATCTTAATTGGTGTCTGAGGAAAACTTTAAACCATATGTGATTTATACAAATAAATGAAGTGCGAATAAAAAATTTATACTGAACATTATAATTAACTCGCTTATTTCTGAGAAAAATGTTGTGAAATAGGCAAGATACATCTATTTTACTGCTTACAATAAATGACCTGGCAGAGCATCCCTAGCTGCAGATAGCTAGAGATGCTATGCCAGGTCATTTATCTTGGGCTATACTGCTCTTGAACTGAACTTATTTCATAAAATCCACTTTCTGTCTTTATGGCATTAAAAAGTGACAATCCAAATCATCAGAGAAATGAAAATGCACCAGAGAGGGTAGCTGACCCTATTTTTCACAGCTGATGCAATTGACATGCATGAAAAAAGCCTGTTTTCTGACAAAACCTGTGGATTTGTAAATTATCTTCTGAGAAAATTGACAGCGGGCTGTCTTTGTTAGTGTTTTCCTAGCACACAATTGTCAAACTTTAATTGAAAAATTGCTTCCCCTGTTGAGGACTCCATTTAAATGATTTCAAATCTTTTTTGTAATTTGAAACGAACCTTTTCTGAACAAATTTCTCACACCTGCAAGATTCCGGCCAACTCTGGAAAAATTGTATTGAGGTCATGTATGTTTTCCCTATCGTCTACATTGGTTAACCCTTTCCCAAACAAGACCTGGTTTTGACGTCCCTAGTAGAAAAGGCTTGGGAAAACATTGAAACAAAAGAAGAAACTGCTGATAACCAGCAGTTTCTCCTTTTGTCTCAATATTTTCTGTGCCATAATTTACACAAATCCCATCTTTAATAACATTCATTTTGTCATTTGTGGCAGTTTTTTAAGTGGATCACCCTAAAATTTTGCAGTTTGGGAAAGGGTTAAATGATTTTAATTTGAAAGGAACCTTTTCTGAACAAATTTCTCACACCTGCAAGATTCCAGCTAACTCTTGCAAAATTGTATTGAGGTCAGGAATGTTTTTTCCTATCATTTACATTGGTAAAATCTAGCTGTAAACATGTGCCATAACATCACTGGACTATAATTGTCTTCCAAAACTAATTCATGTTGACACATTTAAACATGCTTTATTTTGATTATCAATTTTTCAAATCTGAGATCAGTTCATCCAACTGAGAATTTTTCACTTTTATAAACAGAATCTTGCATGTTGTGTCAAAATCATGATGCTTGAAAAATTGTTTAATTCCGCTACATGATTAAAGACAATATTGGACAAACCTTTATCGGAAAATCTTGTTGAGACAACTTGTCCTAACAATTTGCTACCAGCGAACATGCATCATAAATGTCCCTGAATTCAGAATTTCCAAGTGGATTTTATATCATGGTGGAAAAAATTTACAAATTAACCCTTTCCCAAACAAGACCTGGTTTTGATGTCTCTAATTGAAATGGCTTTGGAAAACATTAAGACAAAAGAAGAAACTGCTGATAACCAGCAGTTTCTCCTTCTGTCTCAATATTTTACGTGCAATATTTTACACAAATTTTATCTTAAATAACTTCCATTTTGGCATTTGCGGCAGTTTTTGAAGGGGATCACCCTAGAATTTTGGCGTTTGGGAAAGGGTTAATATTATTTAGTAAGTTCTGACACACAGAGCAAGAATGCCATAGTAACAAAATTATGCCATTTTTTTCATTTAATTTCCTTTTTCTGTTATAACACTGCCAAATATGGCAAAACCCCAAGGTGGCGATTAAGGGACTAGGAATATTCTCTTAACTCTTTCGCTGCCAAATTTCCTGGAATTGTCTTATTTCCAGTGCCAAATTTTGTAAACTTCATAAGAGGGCGTATCAGTTCATAGAATAGTAAAAAATCGTTGTTTGATAATATTAAGTTGAAACTTTCAGAAATCGTTGTACATAAATTGGTTTGCCTAATAGCATACATTTTATCAGGCAGTTTGATCAGATGACCTTGGCCTTGACCTTGGATGACGTCATCAAGCTATTTTTTAAAAGTCGCCGATCAGCGACAGTTGGCAGTCTTCCCATGGGTCGCCTTTCGGCGACATTGGCAGCGAAAGAGTTAAAGTTTCATCCAAATCCTGTCCATAGATGTAGGAGTTGCATTCAGAAAGAAAAATATGACATTACATATCATCACTTTTCATTGAAAACCTCAGTTACAAAAGTAGGTCAAACTCCAAGGTCAAGATCACTAGGTCAAAGGTCATGGTCCTAAATGAAAGGTGTTGCGGAGAGTACCCATGTGTGAAATATCACAGCTGTATCTCTACTAGTGTCTGAGATATAGACCAGGTTAAAGTTTTTCAAGTGAAGACGCGACCAGCTCCCTGGACATAAAGTCCCGGCTCGCTAAAAACATGGAAAGAAATATTTCCTATCGTGATTTTTTTTGTTTTGTCTAAAAAAAGGAAACAGACAAATCTGTAGAATTATTCTGTGCAATTAAACTGACAAGATATAAAAACACTTTGCCCTGCCTATTTCATTTTGACATTAACAAAACACAACAATAATTCCAAATGACCCATGAAGGAATGAGAAAAACACAGGGCACAAAAACTTTATAGACTAGGATCTGGAAAAAGAGCATATTGCTATTTTTCAACTAAAACCTTGTAACTGCAGCTTGTTTTAAGCTGCAGTTACAAGGTTTTTTGTTGAAAAGCATTGATATATTATATGTAGCCTTCGAATTTACCATGTCTTCAGATGCATCCTGTGTGTAAGCCAGATTAAGATCCGTGCTGTTGTATTGTCTAATAGTTGCTAAAGGTCGTGCAGAAACACTTACAGATAGATCTTGATAAAACTGTGTGTATATATGTGGTCTGATCGGGATCCATGTTGGTCTCAATTGCCATAAGGAACCTTTTTCCATATTCAAGCTCTTAAATGTCGCTACTTTTCAACAAAAACATTGTAACTGCAGCTTAAAACAAGCTGCAGTTACGAGATTTTTGTTGAAAAGCGATAATATTACCTTTCTATGAAAAAAAGAAGGTGAAAAGAAACATAATTTACATCCCTCAAAGATGCATCAGTCATTAGGCTTTAAATGGGCCAGAAAAAACAGGAAACTTTTTGCTAAACCTTTTCAAGGTGTGCTCTTGATAATGCCTACATAGATACAAGAGCTTCTCAGTTGCACGTATATGTCAAGCACCTAGACATGGATTCCACGTCATCCTTACAGAGCAGCTGCTCGCCCACATAGATAAATGATTATCAAACCATTGGTTAAAGACAATTATGTTTAAAAGGATATTTGCAGCTGCCAGGGATCGAAACCCGGGACCATATGAGTGAGAGTCTGATGCCCTACCAACTGTGCTATGGCCATGACTTGAAGTTCAAACTGCACCAGTTCAGCAGATAAGACTTGGTTTACAGATGGATACAAAGATAAATTACAAAATTTGACCTTTCCACCTTGCAGTAATAAATATTATGTCACACAATGACTGTCATTTTAATAGGATCAATGAAAGCAATAACAAATCTTCACCAACATTCCATCTGAGCCTACCATATAGCAACATTACGCCTGCGATATTTACTTTTTTCAATGATATTTGCTTTTCAATGCCTGAATGCTCAAGAAATCTTTGCCTTTAAAAGCCTTTTGGGTTTCAGAGCATGTTCAGGAAAGATTTATCAAAAATAGGTTGATCAATGAAAGCACTAGCAAATCTCTGAATTTCATCAACAAATCATTGAAGACTCCACTAAGATAGCAACATTACGCCTACGATATTTACTTTTTTCAATGATATTTGCTTTTCAACGCCTGAATGCTTGGGAAATCTTTGAACTCAGCAATGATAAAAACTGTAATAATTGTGAAGAACAGCCTAAACAATCAATCATTATCTTTTTCTAATACATTGGCCTTTTTTCTCAGAATTGTCTTGAAAAACAGTTCTTGTGATTAACCCTTTGCCAAAGTAAAAAGAAGTTGTCACTTTTCAACAAAAACCTAATAACTATTGTCTGATAAATCTTTTCCAAAACAAGATCTTGTTTTGACGTCCCTAAAAGAAAAGGCTTGGCAAAAGTTTTGACATTTTCTGATCTGTATTCTACACAGACCCTGCCTCTTTCAGCATATTTTGTCGTCTTTAGCAGCTTCCAAATTTCCAGTCAAAACTATATTGTTGCCGTTTGAAAAAGGATTTAACAAGCAACCCTGCATTACATTTGGATCCAAAAGATTCACAGGATTATGCGATTTGAAAGTGCACAGTGAGAAATGAGAAATCTTAACTAATTTCTGAACAAAATCGTCAGACATATCTTTGATGAACATGATGAGATCATGGGCGGATCTAGGGGTGGGGTCAGGGGGTCATGACCCCCCCCCCCCCTGGAATTGGCCGAAAATTGAATTTTTGACTATATAACTTCTTATTAAATGCCATCATTTGGGCTTTGACCCCCCCCTGGAAAAAAATTCTGGATCCGCCCTTGGATTGAGATCAAATGTACTCTTAAAGCAAATATCAGAGTTGGTGGAGAGACCCTACAAACGGCTGGCTAGGGTGAAACTAAAACATTCCCTAGTTTTGGGACGCTTTGATCTCAAGTAAGAGTAAATTAAGGACATTTTAAAAACATCAAGCACAAAAGAGGCAGTCTGTCCAACATGAATAAAATACTGGAAATACAGATTTCGTATGTACACAAAAAGAATGTACTCATTTTAACAGATTATACACATTACTACAAATATGTTTGTAAAAATTACCTTTAATGACACACTGTAGAATTGTCAAGGAACTTACCTGAAAGTAAAGAAAGTAATGCATAAATTAAATGGTTATTTAACCCTTTCCCAAACAGCAAAACTTCAAGGCATCTATATTCAAAGGTGTTGCAGACAACAATATTAACCCTTTCCCAAACGGCAAAATTTAAGGGTGATCAACTTCAAAAGCTGTCACAAATGACAAAATGGATGTTATTAAAGATAGGATTTGTGTAAAATATGGTACAGAAAATATTGAGACAAAAGGAGAAACTGCTGGTTACCAGCAGTTTCTTCTTTTGTCTCAATGTTTTCCCAAGCCAATTCTGATAGGGACATCAAAACCAGGTCTTGTTTGGGAAAGGGTTAACTAATTTCTATACAACACAATATTAGACAAGTCCTTCCAAATGGAAGCAGTGAATGATCTTAAGATTTGACCTTGATGGATGACCATAAAATGTGAAAGTACTAGAATGTTAAAGTGACATTTCACATTTATTTCATTTTTTAAAAAATATGTCTTGATGCAAGGATTGTTTATTCTAATACGTAGAAATGCTACCAGTTTTTTTAAGTTGCTATTTATAAGCGATAAATACGCAAAGTTCAGAAAGAAATGACAAATTCTATATAAATCTGAACTGTTGTCCACAACAATTTGTTTAATTTTAGCACAAAAATGTATATTTCTCATAAACGGTTCAATATTTTGACTTGAAATTTTCAGATTTTTCATAAGAAAAGATGCTCTTTAAGATAGAATAAAAGTAAATTTATGTAAAAATAATTGTGAAATGTCACTCTAACATACCAAATATGATACCAAATATGGTACGTATGCAAGGTATCATTGCATGAAAAGTACTGAAAGAATAGGAGAAATTATGATGATTATCAACATTTTCTCCATTTCTTGTAGTCCTTTACAAAGCTGCGTTGATCAGGTATGTCAAAACAGGGCTTATTTCGAATAGGGTCAAATAAAGTGCAGGCAAGGAAAGCTTTGATCTATTACTAAACAACAACAAGAGGGCCAAGATGGCCCTGTATCGCTCCACTGGCTTTTAGACAATTAGACTACGAAATATTCTTTAAGGAATACAATAGAGGTCTATCCAAAGAAGATTCATGCTACGCCAGAATGAAATCCAATAAATGATTAAGGAGCAGAAATGTTTTTAACGATCTGGAACCATAATGGATCTCGGTTATTATCGCCGATGATCGGGTATTTACGGCACTCGGTTATTTCCGTGAAACGCACTTCGGAAAGATTCGATTTTGTTCTCACCTCGGTTTACTTTCTCGTAAATATTAATATATATCGGCCGTGTAGGCTATTTAAAGTGTATTTTTCTGCATAGATAGAGATAATTCTCGTATTTCTCGTTGTTAGTAGCATGAAAAATGCTTAAATATTATCATTCTGAACACTCTGACGATTAAACGTATATTAAACGTACATTCATTCCATTAGAAAAGGAAATATATGAAAAATACTTTTTCATGTTGTATTCTATAAATAGCAACAAAAAAGAAAGTGAAAGTACAGCGAAATAGGGAACGATTTATCCAGTTAATCGTGACGTTATTTCGGACATACAATAGTAATTTGTTTGAGCTGTTATGAAATCTCGTAGCTACGGCTTAAATCAGACCGTAGTTACGATATTTTATGACAACACTGGCGGTTTATCAAAACATAATTTTAAACCCAGTCTATTGTTAGCACAAAATTCATTGCTATTCACATGAATTTTCCGTGATTTGTTCAATATCAACATTTCCTTTCATAGATATTTTGATATTTTCAGTAATTTTGGGGTTATCAAGGCTTTAAACGGTAAATTTAGGCATCGACAGTGGTGACGAACAGATTTACTATTTTTGATCGTAAAGTTACGGAAAAAAAAACTTAGGAAATTCTAATCTTAGCAGCAAATATGTTTTGTAAAACGCACTTCCCTTGGGAAAATGAAACGCAGCTCTTCCAGAAAGCTGCGTAAAAGCCGGCTTTTACGCAGCTTTTCTGCGTTTTTTTTGTTTCTTATCCCAAAAGCTGCGTTTTAAAAAAAGAGCTGCGTAAAAGCTGCGTTTTTCTTCAAAAGCTGCGTTTTTTACTTAAAAGCTGCGTATTTTGTTAAGAAGCTGCGTAAAAGCTGCGTATTTTGTTATGAAGCTGCGTAAAAGCTGCGTATTTTGTTATGAAGCTGCGTAAAAGCTGCGTATTTTTATTATTTTGTCTGAGATCCAAAAACGCAGCTCAAGAAGCTGCGCAAAAGCTGCGTCTTTCTTTTGCAGATTTTTCTTCCCCTTAAATAACAAAGACGCAGCTTTTACGCAGCTATTCATAGCTGCGTATTTATGATTTTTTTTCTTTTACTTTTCCCTCAAAGGTTTGTGCCCATATTGCTTGATTTTGAGATTTAATGTCACAATACATAACCCATTCACAAACATTGATGTACCAATTAGAGAAAAAAAGACTCAGTAAAACATTGAAGAAAAATAAAAGATGCTTATAACCCTATAATGCCTCAATATTTTCCTGCCAATAACAAACATACTTTGTTCTCTTGGTGTCTAATTTGTCAACTGCAAGGGTGGATCCATGTTTTTTCCAGGGAGGGGGGGGGCAGCGGCGGATCCAGGATTTCTTTGAGGGGGGTTCGTTTTTACAAAAAGGGGGGTTCGTTTTACAAATATTACACACTTTTGACTGAATTTCTGCATGAAAATGAAAGAATCAGGCTACAGAGGGGGGTTCGTTTGAACCCCCCAAACCCCCCTGGATCCTCCAATGGGGGGGGGGGGTCCAAGCTCGATTTTTTTCCAGGGGGGGGGGGGGTCCAAGTCCAAATTATGGCTTAAAATGTAATAAATATGTAACGTTACACTAAATTCAATTTTCGGCCAATGCCAGGGGGTCCGGAGGCACCCCAGCCCCCCAACTCCCCCTCTAGATCCGCCCATGAACTCCATATCTTTCTGAGTCAACATTTTGTACTTTGGGAAAGGGCTTAAACAAGAGAGGCAAATTGTTGAAATAAAATTTCAAATTAATTAGGTCCATTAAATGTAAAAAATGTGTCCATATTATATAAATTAAGGTTACTCCACCCTTAGAGATCCATGTGACATCATTTCAGGGGAATGTTCAGTGGTAGAAAAAAAAATTGTAACTTGTTTCATGTCAGTGTAGATCAGATAAGTTGAAAAGGTTCATGGCACTTTACAAAAATTTCCTATGTTCACTTTTCTACATTAATTTATTCAATAATTAATTTCCTGGTGTCCAAACTGTCAATTTATGTTTACCCAAACAGCAAAAAGTATACCTTTTTTGCCCAAGTTATAAATAACAAAATTACTAAGAAAAGAATTTGTGTCCAATATAGCACAAAAATATTGAAGCAAAAGGAGAAAGTGCTAATTGTCAGCAATTTCTTCTTTTGTCTCAATTTTTCAGAACCCTTTCTATTAAGGATGTCAAAAACTTTTTTATGAAAGGGTTTAAAATAATGTTGTATGTTTTTAATAGAAACATTCATAAGAAAAGAGAAATTTGCATTGAGTTGTCAAATTCTATGACTGATACTTAGATTTTAACACCCTCATAAAAAAGTTTTATGTGTGCACTAATTAAAACTTGTCTTATATGCACAAAAATTATAAAATTTCAAATGAAAAGAAAAAGGATTAACAAAATTAGTAATGCTTGCAATTTCTTCATATTCTAAAATACTGTACACTCAGAAAAACAACAACAACAAAAAATCCATTCTTTTAAATCATTCATCTGCAATTTTTGGGAAAGTGTTAATTATATAGTCTGGTATTATCCAAGTACCCTTTACCCAACATCTGCAAACAAACTATTTCACAGAGTTTGACAAATTACTTCTAAATCATTTTTTTATCAACAAGTAACAATACATAAATTAAAATGCCCATTTCATAACCCTTTTCAATCTCAGCTTATTGTTTTGGAGTCCCTTGGTCTGTCTGTTTTTAGCATTTCCTCTCTATGGTATCCAAAGCACTATGATGTGAAGTATTAAAACTATTCAAGACTTTCTGGGGTAAGGGTTAAAACTGTATACTTCAGTCATTGTTGCAAACTTGTTGCAAATCTGTGACTGCTAAAATACCATATCTTTCCCATTATACTAATTTCATTTAGGGCAATTATGCATCATATTATAGTGATTTCTGTATATTGCTGGTACAATGATAACAAGTTGACCAAACAATGCTGTTATGTTAAAGTGCAATAAGCCATGTATATTATTTGTAACTTTTTTCATAATTTAATATAATAATTAAGAATCTAGATGAAATTAGTTTCATGTATTTGTTATGGAAATTAATCAAAATGAATTTATGTTGTTTGGAGTATTTTCCTGAGACAGAGAAAAAATGAATGAAGAATGAAATTACAGTTATGATTTACAATTTTTCCTTTTGCCTATTTTCCATGAATTGGGTACACTGTTGTTTACTCTTTCCCAAAAAGCAAACTTTTTAAAGGTTGCTCCAATATTTAAAAGATGTAGTAGACAATAAAAATTTAAATGAAAATAGCAAAAGATATCCATGTTACAGCATAGAAAAAAATATGATATATTTTTTTTTACTTTTTTTCTCTAAACTGTTTCTACTAAAGATGCCAAAAACCAGGTATTGTTTAGGAAAGGGTAATATTGGCAGGTGCCCCTCAAGATGAGCCATGATTGGTTAAAAAAAGATAAACAATTTATTAGCCAATCATTAAACAGGAGGGATTTCCTCTTCTTCTTTGAATGTTGTTTATGTACATGATAATGCTTGTTTGAGAAAAAGTAAGTTATATCCATTTTTGTTCATTAAGTACTACAGAATTATATATATATAGATATAATTCTGATTGCATACACTGTGTTAACTTTTTAGAAATATTAATATTCCCCCATCATATTTTGTGAATTTGTAGATAAAAATGTCCATTTTAGCCCACTACTGCTCAAAATGGCTGCCACTTTCTCTATTTACTGGCATGTTAACAGCTAAACACAGCAAAATGTAGTGAGTTGAAATGGAAAGTTAATTTTATTCAAATTATAAGTTGATAAAAGATCTATGTATAATTATAAGGTTTTAGTAACATTATTTTATGATTTGGGCCTCAATGGTTTGACCCTTTCCCAAACAAAAATGTCACTCCCTGAGAGATAGTTTTGGGAAACATTGAAAGGAAAGGAGAGGATTTTATTATCACATTATCATTTATCTTCATTATTTACTTTAAGCTTAAAAAAACAACACATTTTTAACTTTAAATGTCTCTTATAGTATGAATAAAAATTTATTAAATTTGTTGTGTACATCAGGTAGCACTGATCTTTCAATTTGGATCAATTCTTAAATTCTGCCATTGGAGAAAGAGTTAATTTATCTAATTATAGAACATGTATGTGACATGAAGATGAAAGAACTTGTGATAAATGGTAATAAGATCATTAACAACACAGTACCATCAAAACAAACAATAAATAATAGATCTATATATTGTTTTGGAATTCTCAAAATTTTATAGGAGAGAAAAGTTTTTGTTTATTTATTTCAGGCTATTTTACAGTACCCATTCACCACCCCACTGACAAAAAATCCTTTTATGGTGCTTAGTAATAAAGCAAGCTGGTAATGTAGTAAAACTCAGCACTGATTGAATAATGGTAAGTTTTATGTATCTAAAGTAAATCTGTGGTTAACTCATTGCCAAATGACAAAATTTTAGGGTGATCCAAATTCAAAGATGCTGCAGATGATAATTTGTAGTGAATGAAATCTAAAGATTTTGGATGTTTTTGTGTAGAAAATATTGTGGTAAATGAAGAAATTGCTTCTTACAAGAAATTCATTCATTTTCCACAATGATTTCCAAAGCCTTGAACTTGTAGGGCATCCAAAGGCGTGACTGTGTGGTAATGGGTAAATTAAAGAGTATAATCACGGTGGAGATTGTGCATCATGGGATGGATACCAAATACAGACAAATGTGCCCCCTCCCCTTCAGGTAAGAAATTGTGGAATAACTTTCTTATTTATGCATCAATTTTCAAACGGTTTTGTGCATGTACCCCACCATACTGATATCTTTCCTCTGATATATGACTTATGTGTGAAATCTTTGTACATTTCCCAAGAACTTATCCCAACCACCCAGAAAAAAGACAAAAAATCCCGGTTGTTTTTCTGGTTGGTTGGGATTAATTTTTGGGAAAAGCGGGATGGGATACAGCTAGACAGGTTTTTAGTTCTCCAAAGCACAGAGTTATCAACAGGGAACAACTGTATCTTGTAAACAGTGATGTAATTTCAGACAAACAGTAGTAATTTGTCAGTATAATTCTAAATCTCATAATAAAGTTAAGACCTGGGTAATGTGCTTTGTGACCAGTTATGGAACGAAATCTTGGTGGTGCAAATATATTTCGCAGGAAGTAATTTTGGTTGCTCTCAAATTTTGAATTTTTGACTTTTGTTGTGCTTTTTGCCTACTCTTCATACAATTTAGAAACATTTTCACAAAAATTGTCTAGAATATTTCATGAAATCTCTGAATGAGCTCAATTATTTCTGTTTTTATGGAAACAGGCGATACTGCATCTAACGGTACTTTAGAAATGCTTGGACTTACGGATGTTACGGAATAAGTTAAAATGAAAGGAACTGCATTACCCAGGTCTTACCTTAAAAAGCTTAATTTGAGCTGTAGCTACGAGATGTTTTAACAACTCAGACTATTTAACAAAACATACACCATGTAAAGCCAGTCTATTTACAGCACAAAATCCATACCTATTGATGTTGTACATGCCAAGATTATACCAGCATTGGGTATTAAATTTAACAGACACTGAGGAATGTTGCTGGTCAGAACCAGGATTCCAACCTAGTCCCTAACACGAAATAGGTACTGGCATTGGGGGGGGGGGGGTTCATTTGCCTGTTTTTAATTGCACTGTTTTGTTTTCAGGTTAAAGGTGCAATGAAGGATGTGTGGTGGAAATTCATAAAAGATTGACAGTTTGATGTTCTGATCTAGAATGGGATGTGTTCAATGCCAATTATGGACGTAAATAAGAAAGTAACCAAGGTCTTATGCCGGTCAACAGAAAGTAGGTTCTCTGTATCAAATTTTTTAGCTCCACTGGGCACTACTTGTTAATACTCAAGTATCCACAATTATTGGAACCGGTTGCCTCTATTACTATACATTTATTGGTCAAATATAAAGCAATGTTCATCTTGTCCGATTCTTATCTCATCAGAAAAATGATATTGCAAACAATTTTTCATTAGTTATCATTTTTTTTAAATTTTCACATTACTAACCATTTGTATGTCTGCTGAAACCGTTATTATGCCCTTGAATCGAAAGAATGGGGGTTATATTGTTTTACTCGTGTCAGTCTGTCTGTCCAAAAAATTAAAATTGGCAAAATTGGCCATTTCGGGAGCATTCATATTTCACTACTTGTTATGCCATAGACTGTAATGAAGTGGCATATTGTGTGACTTTTTGTCTGTTTGTTTATGCAAGTTAACATATCCCATAACTTCTTTTAACCAATATTAAACAAGTATCATGTTTGATATACATGTACCTTTTCTCCAGTACAGGAACAATTGATTGCAACACATAACTTAAGGAGAAATTTGACATATTTGGTACTTGCATTTGGTTTTAGGATCAATATCTTTTCTAATACATACTGCATTTATACTTAGTCCATGAGCCAGACACTTTTTTGGTACCACTCGGAGGGAGTAATTCTTATTGCACTTTCTGAACAGCTTGATATATGTAGTTAACTAATTGATATGATAGCAGTCTGAAATTGGTAGCTTATGCTGAGAAAATCGCCGTTTTCTTAACCCACCCCATTTTCACATGTCCACAAATGGGACAGTAGGTGCGATTTCTTTTGGAAGTGTGTGATGTATCAAAAGGCTTGTCGTGATTATTTTCTCTGCCAAAATATTCTTAAAACACTATTTTTGAGTACTATTTAATCGGTTCCCAGGTTTGAGGCATCTGTAGGCAGTGAAATAGAAGACAATTTGTCGGCCCCTACACCGAACGAAATACACACTTTTTTCAAGTGAAATTTTCAATTCTTTGAAGCAGAAATGCAAGTGGCTACACATTTTTATACTTAAATATATTTTCAAATGCGTATTCATCGATTCAGGCCAGTTTCGTGACACAAAACACTCGGAAAAAGCTGTATAAGGCAAAAAACATTTGGTCGATTCGGACCCTGAAATGTTCGTACCTAAAACTAAAACGTATATTATGAGTATTTTAAGGCTTCTAGCTATTGCTAATCTATTGACAGCACTGTGTTTTTATCCAAAACAATTGGATTACCTCTTAGGTGACTATTTCATGCATATATTTGTTACATGAATATGAAATGGGGAATTTTACGTTTGGTCTACTGAAAGAATGCTGAACTCAATAGCATTTTCACCTTTAAAAATAATGAAGGGCCTTATATCTTCTGTTGAATGTCCAATCAATGCAAATTAGAAAATAATTACTGGAAATATATACAATTGGACAATATTCGACGGTTCGTAATTAAATTGAATGACCAGATGAAAAAAAATGAACCTACACTTTACGCAACAAAATATAGCCCAATGCCAATGTACAATTATACGATATATAATGTACATCATGTAGCAACCAAAGTAGAACATGAGAGTTTCCTATTCAATGATACAATGAAAATACAAAATAATTTGCTGCTTTTGTCATATATAGTACAAAAACTCTCTTCGTCGGATATATTGGTCTTCATATATATCCAATCATAACTCAATATAATACATGTACAATATAATGTGTCAGGATACGGAAAAAAGGTCCCTTAAGGCTCTTGAACCAAATATGGTTACAAATCAGCCTGCGTATACACACAGTCTGATCAGGAACCATTGCTGTTCTCCACTACATCCTTAATGACCTGTTGCAATTGTAATATAGCAGCATGGATGTCTGTCTGTCTTCACTAAAAGCATGCACTGATCTTGAAATGTGACTGACTCAAATGCTATAAGGGACCCTTTTCCAGATTCGAGCTAAGTTATGTAAGTTTGAGAGAATATATTTGTTTTTGCTATTAAGTGGGATTATAGCATTCTCATTTCCTAAACCTAGTTTGTATAAACTATGATGATTAGACAAAGGTTACTTATGCAAAAAATGAAAATCAAAGTGTACGGAGGGAACTTTTTCTATGTTGAAATAGAAATTAGATACATGTAGTACTTTTGCAATTTTATTTCGTTATTGCAGTGTCCATGAATGCATGCACTCCCTGGCCTCCTAAAAGACAAATTCTATATATATTTCGACAGCGAAGTCCGTAGATGTACATTGCATACTTACAGAATAGATTTATCAAAAGCAATGTAATTTTATAAGCCAGGTGATTGTATAACATGTGTGTCGTCCTTTTCCCATTTCCAAGTTTCCTTGTCTGTATATACGTATTGTTACTACAGTTGCAATAGCAATATTTCTAAAATTTCTGCTATATATAATCATATTGTATACATGTGCTGATTCTGATATTCGTGATTTTGATTCAGTCAATGGTTCCTGACATAACTGTTGTTAGTGTAATGCTTTTTGTCACTGAAAATCACTTTAGGTAATATGTGTCCAGCTCGATCACTAGGAGAAATGATAAACATATAGATAAAAATATGCTAATATACTTTAACTAATCATTTGACAGAGATTTGAACTTCTGTCGAACATATGCATTAAAATGTGAATCAGATGTATATGTGTTCTAGTTTATTTGGCATGAATCATAACTGCATTGTGATACATACTCAAATGGTTGGGTAAATCTTTGTTTTCATTTTGTAAGAGTCTGAAGTTATGGTAACAAAAGCAAAAACGGCATTCCTGTCTTTATAATTACAGTGGCGTAATTTTCAATCAAACATATCTCATTCATCCTCTCTTTTAGACAAATGCAAACGTTTCATAGAATCTGCGTTGTGAGCAACAGATTCATCAGATCAATATAAATTGAAAACTCGATTTAATAATCCTCTAAATGATTACCATACCTTGTCACTACTGGTGTGACTTTCATCTGTGTAGGAGAGAATGCAAGTTTGTGGTTGTTTAGCTATGAAATGCTCAAAAATCACCGAACACATTTCCCTGTTATGTATACTAGACAGCATTCTTACATTTTTCTTTATATCAACGTGTCTGCATTTCTTCATTTGAAATACCAATATTGCTGCAAGGCTAAATGCTAGTGTGATTTCGATTGTTCGGTAATAATTATGGCCTTGCTCATGACAGTTTCAAGCTTTGGATACAAGTTGATTAATATCAAGTCGTAATTCTTGCATTATGTTGTAATTGCAGTTCAACACATCTGTTTTGGTGCCTATATACTTACATTTGCATATTACTCTCTTTGTGTAATCATTGTTTACTTCGCATAAATAAATTGTGACTGTCTATGTACATTGTATACCAGTCCATGTAGTGATTCTTTCTTCCTTTCTAGCCCATTTTACTTACAGTGTGCATCATTCCCGAAAGATTCCAACTGAACTTTACTATGTTGATTTGACATTGGAATTATAGTTTTTTTCTTTTTTCAGATACGTAGTGTGAGTTTTTTCAACAGCTTTTGTATCGATGTAATCAATTTTATCTCTAGTCTCATCGTTTATTTAACACTTTGCTTTATTTTTACTCGTAAATATTTCTTTTGTACTGCATTATATCTTGTATTCTAAAAGACTATACTGCTGTAGTGATATATCCACGCTACAGAGTATAGTGCACTAAAGTGAACCCGGGACAACTGCATCTTCGTCCTTTAGTTGAGCGTCTTAAGAAAACATAGCCGAAGTAGGGTCATTACATATTCAGATTTCCTGGGTTAATGGTAATTCTGTTGCACAACAACGCTTTTAATACACTTACGATGTATTTCATTCTTGCTAGGTCTCTAATTATAGATTAGTTCCATGACAGTTTTGCTGAAAATACCTCCTTTTTATAACATTTCTATCCGTACACACGAAAAGCGATTGCATTGTAGTTAACTACACGTGTTTCTTAATATGTTGTATACATATTCAATGTTTTGTGTACTTTTTCCCGGAATGCATGTTTCATTTGCAATCCAGGTGATTGTATTAAGCAATATATACGTAGAAAGAATTTATACATATATTAGGAAACACTACAAATTTGCATGTCAGTGTTAACACCAGAAGTCCTCATAATTTTCTTTAAAAGCAGGCCAATAGCCTACAATTTTTTGTATTCATTGTGCAAATGTATCCGAACAAAAGGCAAAAGACGAGGTGTGCACTCTACAGGGGCTCTTTATTTGTAAAGGATGTCTTATTCACTTGAATATACGCATTGAATTTCAGGAAAGAAATATTATACATTATATAGTAGTATTGATAACCTGTCTTTCTTCACGAATCAACTGCACATGGAAAACGTTATTCTTCAATGCTTTATGGGTGTACATTTGTCTGGACATGTATTCTAATGACTGTCTGACAGTAGAATAACATTAAAACAATGACTTTGTGTCATCCTCTCGAACCAGCAACATAAATACAGTATATCCGGCTTATAACCCTCACCCCCTTTTTATCTTGTGAGAAATTAGCTTCTCTGTGTACACTTTCGGACCAGGCCTAGTTTTCCTCATGTTTATCATTATAGAAGTGTTTGTAAGCATTATTCATTTGAATTATTCGTAGTTCGAATTAGTTTTACCTTTAAAAATGAATGAAAATGTAAATGATAAGCATTTATGCTTTTTTGACTTTCTGGTAGTATAATGAGCGACAATAAAGTCGGCATTGCTATCCATGCTATTTTATTATATGTATATTTATTTAGTATCACCTGATATCAAAGTACTAACAACAGTTCATTTACACCAGAAAGCAGACTTTATGTGTCCACAAACACTATGATTGTCATTTTTTTCTTGTAATTCGAAACATCTATGGATAGTTCTCTGTGTACACTAAAATCATCCTACAGATGACATTTCAGACTAACACAAAACCTTACAGTATGTTACTCTGTACTGTATCTCTATTATGAACAAAGACTTTTGTATTTGAATGAGTTTAAGGGTTGAAAAAATGTATGTGTTGTTTCACTAGAAAACCAATGCAATTTTTGTGTGTAAAGGGTACCCTTGAAAAGAAGCGTTTTTCGGGGCATAAGCTACCAATCTGAGATTGCTATCATGCTGAAACATGAAGTATAGATATCAGACTAACCAAAAAGTGCAAAAAGAATTACTCCCTCCGAGTGGTACCAATCGGCCAAAATTCGGGTCCTGGCTCATGGACTAACTGTTTCAGGGGTCGTTGCTGAACATATCTCCATTACTTAAGACAACGCCTTCACCAAGATGAGGACGGCCCTCGGAGGTTTCGAGGCCATGTGGAGCGGACTGCAGATTTAGAACAATGTGAAATTTGTGTTTTTATGCCTTCATATTCAGTGTTCTCCCCAGCCTTGAGGTATTTCATATCAAAAACTGGTAAATGATGCATTTTTTTAAATCAATATGTTATAATTTTGATTAGAAACATTATGGGAAAAGAAATTGCTCAAATTGAGCATATCTTCTTTTCCCATTATGTTTTTGATCACAATTATTTGCATGAACACAATATGTTTCAAGGTTTACCAATACTTATTATTTGATACAATGACTTCAAATTATTCTGCGAAAAACCCTGAAATATTTCTTTGTGTGCTTTGAAGTGGTGCGTTATTTCAGCACAGTTTAAAATGCTTCATCTTTAAAGGACCTCTACGGATAAGGCGAGAAATCTCCCTATAAGGCTCAGCTGGATGTGTCAATTTTCAAAACTGACAAATTGAGAATCAAAATTAAGCTTTATGGTTAGGTAGATAAATAAATGAAATGAACACAGATTTTATGTCATTTAAAAACTTCTATAGGTGCAGATAACTCTTGATTTTTGTACCCACCTAAATGGTTTCATTTTTCTTACACTACCGGTATTCATAGAAGTAAAAAGAAGTTTCTTTTTGTACTATTTGCAATTTATTTTCTATATTTACAAGGATAGATGGTGTTGACATCATATGATAGCTTTGGTTTTGTCCGTATTGCGCATGCGCATCATTTAAACAACTTCAAAAGCGCACTTTCCCGCCAAAAACCGAGGAAAAGCTACCTTCCCTTGGCTGGCGAACATCGTTCCACCCCTTGACCCAGCTTCCCATTGACATATTTTGTGTAACTTGTACATAGGCTTCCCACGTTAAAAGGATTTCCTGGGTCACGGGGTGGAACATACTTTTATACTAAAAATAGTACTCATATACCAATTGCCATATTTTTGGTGGGA
The DNA here is from genome assembly GCA_963680895.1 of Fragum sueziense. NCBI lineage: Eukaryota > Metazoa > Mollusca > Bivalvia > Cardiida > Cardiidae > Fragum > Fragum sueziense. The sequence continues at coordinate 53,160,075 of OY804597.1, read as the reverse complement.
AAATTTCGCCTTTAAACTCGTTTAAATGATGCGCATGTCATTAAAAACAAACGAAAACTGGTTTATGATTTCAACACCAATTGTCCTTACATTTACAGAAAAATTCTTGTTGATAAAACAATAAAAAAATTAATTCTGGTAAAATGAATACCGGTGGGGTAGGAAAATGTAATTTTAGGGGTAGGTACGGAAACCAAGAGTTATCTGTACATGTCGAATCGTTTTGATTGTACAAAATCATTTTTCATATGATTTAGGTATACATCTAACAATACAGCTCGAAATAATTATCAATTTGCGTGTTTTGAAAATTGACTTTTCCATTTGAGCCTTTTAGGGAGATTTCTCGCCTTATCCATAGAGGTCCTTTATCCATTAAGATAAAGCTGTCATGCTAAAAGATACCATTCAAGAAAGAAACACTATAAACTCAGCATATGTCAATCACATGTTTGGTTTAATTGAAAAATGAGCATAGAATAAGGTATGAAAAACATGCTAGATTCAGAATTATCATCTTGAAGTATTCTTAATCCTTGTCAAATCGGTGCGGACTGAACATGCCAAATACTTTCCCTGATGGTATGTTTTAGCCTTTAAGGTCGAATGTAATATTAATATTGTTAATTTAGAATATTTGATGTTGATTTATGAAAGAATTAAACCTTTTTTCACACAAGACTTTGTCAAAGAAATATTATGAGAAAAGAAGTATACTATTATTATCATCATTTTCATCTTTTTCCTTAATGTTTCCCATGCTATAGCATTCTTTGATATTGCTTTTCAATACAAAAATTCTAGTACAAATGTATCTGAAACTGCTTTGGACTAAAAAAAAGTTGTTGGGAAAGGGTTTAAATATTAGATGATTTGTGTTATTTTATTATAATATAATGAAAAATCCAAAAGAAATCCTCATAACAATCAAACTGCATACTTGCTTATTCTGAAAATTAGAATGACAAGGATAATGATCAAACATAACACAGGTTAAAAGAGTTAGAGAAAATGCCTAAAACATATTAAAATTCATGATGACCAGCTTTTAAATGAGCTGCGAGCTGGAAAAATGTCCCTTAGAGCATTTCAGACAACCATGTTTCAAGATCAGGCTGTGCCTAGGTGCAGTTTGACCTGGATCATGTTACTCTCATGTAATTGTTACACACTATGATGAAGCTGTTAGAGAACAACATGGTTTCTGATCAGACTGTATACACAGGCTGATCTGGAACCATGTTGGGCTCAAAAGCCTTAAGAGACATTTTTCCAGATCCTGGCCCAAATGTTTTCTGTATGTGTCATTTTTTGTACCATCTTTCAATACGTCTCTAATAGAAAGGCTTGGGAAAATGATGAGGCAAAAGAAGAAAATAGGCTGATCATCAGCATTTTCTCTTATTGCCTCAATATTTTTACTGTTATGATATCTTTTTCTTCATGAAAACCTAGTTTGTTGATATAAGAAACATTAGCTTTGGACCAATTTGAAATTTCACCATTTTTGAAAGGGTATTTGGATTTTGTAAGAATGTATTAACGCATTACCAAACAACAAATTTTGGACTGGTCCAAATTCAAAGATGTTGCAGACAACAATTTCAATATAAGGAAATTTAGAATCTTTTGGTCTTTTTTGGTAGAAAACATTATGGGAAATGAAGAAATTGCTTGTCACAAGCAATTTCTTCATTTTCCACAATGTTTTCCCAAGCCATTTGCGTTAGGGGAGTCAAAAAGAGTCACTGTGTGGTAATGGGTTAAGATAATAAATTAGGTAATTTGTCACACGCTTATGTACTTTTGAGTTTTATAAGTCTATTTATTAAAAATTTGTATTTATTACATACTTTGATATTTTCTGTTATATAACTTTAAAATGCCTTCGATAACCATTGAAGTAAAAGAAATAATTGCTTATAATTAGCCTTTTCCTCTGTGACATGATGAAAACAAATCTTGTATTCCATTATTGTAACTAGTAGCAGCTTTCAAATTTGATTTGTTTAAAATTTGGCTGTTGGATAAGGACTAATCTACTTTAAAATTTGTATTAACATATTTTGAATCATTCATGGCCAAACGACTTTCAGGCTATATTATTTTTTTAAATTTTGGTTATCAGTTAGACGTTGGGCAAAGCTGCGTAAAAGCTGCGTTTACGCAGCTCTGAAAAGCTGCGTAAAAGCTGCGTTTACGCAGCTCTGAAAAGCTGCGTAAAAGCTGCGTTTACGCAGCTCTGACTTAGAGCTGCGTAAAAGCTGCGTTTACGCAGCTCTGAAAAGCTGCGTTTACGCGGCGGTATTGGCACCTGCGTTTACGCAGCTCTGAAAAGCTGCGTTTACGCAGCTTTTTCAGAGCTGCGTAAAAGCTGCGTTTGCGCAGCTTTTACGCAGCTTTTGCGCAGCTCTGACTTAGAGCTGCGTAAAAGCTGCGTTTACGCAGCTTCTGCACAGCTTCTGCGCAGCTCTGACTTAGAGCTGCGTAAAAGCTGCGTTTACGCAGCTTTTCAGAGCTGCGTTTACGCGGCGGTATTGGCACCTGCGTTTACGCAGCTCTGGAAAGCTGTGTTTACGCAGCTTTTGCGCAGCTTTTACGCAGCTTTTACGCAGCTTCTGTTTTTATTTCTTTAAAAGCTGCGTTTTTTCTAGCCCAAAAAATACGCAGCTTTTGCGCAGGTGCCAATACCGCTGCGTAAACGCAGCTTTTACGCAGCTTGAAAGCTTCGCAGAAGCTGCGTAAAAGCTGGCGATTTTTCCCAAGGGTTACGCAAAAAATTTGAACTTCCGTTCAAATCTACGAAAACAATGTGCGTAATTTCGTTGATAAAACGGGGCCCAGATCACTGGTAGAAATAACAGAAAAACACTAAGAGAAATGAAGAAATAACTGTTTCAATAGGCATACAATTGTTATGAATTTACTGATTTGGTTATAAAGAGCAAATCACTGATATATCCTTCTCTTAGTAAGTCTGGTTTTGACGTCCATTGTAGAAATAATTTGAGAAAACATTGAGAGAAAAGAAGAGGTTGTTGATTATCATCAATGTGTTATCATCAATGTGTCCCTTTTCCTCAGTGTTTTTTTGTTCTTTTGGACTGGTACAGTTTTTTTTTTTTTTTTTTTTTTTTTTTTTTTTTTTGGGGGGGGGGGGGGGGGGTTTAGGTAATGCTTAAGACCAGGTTTTGATATAGTATCAATATTGCGTCTTCTGTCTTGATTTTTTTTTTATTATAGTCCAGTCACAATATAATGACACATGTTTACAAATTTTACAGTAATAAACAAAAGGTAATCCTTGTTAATTTTCAGTTCAACGTTGCATGTCTTGGTTCAAATCTTGAAGGTGTAAGGGACCTGCAAGGTTCGAACCACCACATGCAAATTTACAGTAGTTATGACTTTGCCATTGCGTTTTTTGCAAGGGTAAATTTTGTAAACATGTGCCATAATATCGTTAATTAAAGGACTATAGGTATGTAAAGACCCGGTAATCAAAGACACATGTTCGTGTAAGATTAGCTTAATTTGATTAAACAAGAGGACCCTGAGGGCCCTAAATCGCTCACCTGAGTAATGTTTTAATAATGCCAAATAACTTTGCATATGTTACGCATTGTGGTCCCAGAGAAGAATTAGGCCATGTAATTTAGGAGGAGATGTCATTTACAAAAATTGATGAGTTTTATGACATTTCCCATTTTCTGATGCCACAGCAACCAGAGTTTTTCATGGATTTCAATTCTTTTAAAAAATTTTAATAAGGGGCCACCCAAGGAACATTTCGGCCAAATTTGGTTGATTTTAACCCAGAAGTTAAGGAGAAGATGTCGTTTAAAGAAGTTGTTAAGTTTTTGTGAAATTTTCCATTTTCCGATGCCACGGCAACCAGAGTTTTTCAATTCTTTTAGCAATTCTTATAGGGGACTAATGTACCCAAGGAACATTTCTGCCAATTTTGGTTGATTTTAACCCAGAGGTTAAGGAGAAGATGTTGTTTAAAGAAGTTAAGTTTTTGTGAAATTTACCATTTTCCGATGCCACGGCAACCAGAGTTTTTCATGGATTTCAATTCTATTAGCAATATTTATAAGGGACCAACCAAGGAACATTTCTGCCAAGTTTGGTTGATTTTAACCCAGAAGTTAAGGAGGAGATGTCGTTTAAAGAAATAGTTGAATTTTTGTGAAATTCCCCATTTTCCGGTGCCACGGCAACCAGAGTTTTTCATGGATTTCAATTCTTTTAGCAATGTTAATAAGGGACTACCCAAGGTACATTTCTGCCAAGTTTGGTTGATTTTGACCCAGAAGTTAAGGAAGAGATGTCGTTTAAAGAAATTTTTGAGCTTTTGTGAAATTTCCCATTTTCCGATGCCACGGCAACCAGAGTTTTTCATGGATTTCAATTCTTTTAGCAATTTTTATAAAAGACCACCCAAGGAACATTTCTGCCAAGTTTGGTTGATTTTGACTGAGTAGTTTAGGAGGAGATGTCGTTTAAAGAAATTTTTGAGCTTTTGTGAAATTTCCCATTTTCCGATGCCACAGCAACCAGAGTTTTTCATGGATTTCAATTCTTTTAGCAATTTTCATAAAGGACCACCCAAGGAACATTTCTGCCAAGTTTGGTTGATTTTGACCCAGTAGTTTAGGAGGAGATGTCGTTTAAAGAAATTGTTGAGCTTTTGTGAAATTTCCCATTTTCAGATGCCACGGCAACCAGAGTTTTTCATGGATTTCAATTCTTTTAGCAATTTTTATAAAGGACCACCCAAGGAACATTTCTGCCAAGTTTGGTTGATTTTGACCCTGTAGTTTAGGAGGAGATGTCGTTTAAAGAAATTGTTGAGCTTTTGTGAAATTTCCCATTTTCAGATGCCACGGCAACCAGAGTTTTTCATGGATTTCAATTATTTTAGCAATTTTTATAAAGGACCACCCAAGGAACATTTCTGCCAAGTTTGGTTGATTTTGACCCAGTAGTTTAGGAGGAGATGTCGTTTAAAGAAATTGTTGAGCTTTTGTAAAATTTCCCATTTTCAGATGCCACGGCAACCAGAATTTTTCATAGATTTCAATTCTTTTAGCAATTTTTATAAAGGACCACCCAAGGAACATTTCTGCCAAGTTTGGTTGATTTTGACCCAGTAGTTTAGGAGGAGATGTCGTTTAAAAAATTTTTTGAGCTTTTGTGAAATTTCCCATTTTCAGATGCCACGGCAACCAGAGTTTTTCATGGATTTCAATTATTTTAGCAATTTCATAAAGGACCACCCAAGGAACATTTCTGCCAAGTTTGGTTGAATTTGACCCAGTAGTTTAGGAGGAGATGTCGTTTAAAGAAATTTTTGAGCTTTTGTGAAATTTCCCATTTTCAGATGCCACGGCAACCAGAGTTTTTCATGGATTTCAATTCTTTTAGCAATTTTTATAAAGGACCACCCAAGGAACATTTCTGCCAAGTTTGGTTGATTTTGACCCAGTAGTTTAGGAGGAGATGTCGTTTAAAGAAATTGTTGACGCCGTGACGGACAGACGGACAGACGGACGCCGGACATTGATAGATCACAATACCTCACCTTAGCACTTCGTGCTCAGGTGAGCTAAAAAAAGGCGTTCTTATACAGTAGTACATGACACCAATTTCAACCCTCTTCCACCCCACGATTCTTATATCACGGCGGGGAATCACCTGACATAATATTTTCGATATTTTCCAACAATTCTGTCAAAAGATGACCGATTTGAAAAGAAGAATTTAAGCAGAGACAGCGGGAACACTCCATGACTTTGCTGAATGCGAGGAATGATCTGATCTGATGTGAAAGTTATTGACGACCAACAAACACTTAATCTGGTCACCAATAACGTTTTTATCACTTGATTTGTAAAAGAGTTACCACCCATCTGATATCGGGCGTTTTACACTTTTTTCTGTTTCAAACCGATTTCAAATTGGTCAAGTATTTACAAAATTATTGACGATTTTCTGAAATTTAGTGTCACATGATTCCCCACCGATGTATGTAATGCCCTTGTTTTGTAAACAATAGTTTATGTAGTAACTACAGGGAAATCTGGCAATGAATATTTGATAAAAATAAGTTCTTTATTTAAGTTACTATAAAAAATAATGTGTTGTTACATTTGACCTTACAGTGAATATTTGATGGAATTGAATGACCTATTTTGGATAAATTTGTCCTTGTTTTATGCGCCCCTACTAAGTTTGAATTCATAAAAAACAAAAATTTAACGGTAACTTTTTCCCATTCTTGTTTTATTTGCACAAGTATACATTAGAGATAATTTTGGTGTAGGTCTCATACCCTGCCAGTCAATATTACAAAAAATACTGATCAAAGAAAAATGTTCATTTTTCTTAAACATGGAAAAAATTCAGTCGCAAAATCATAAACCTTATGTATAATCAAGTGTTTTTTTCTCAATTTTGTTTTTCATAGTTTTGTATTTAGCTTATTTATGTTACATAGTTACATATTTGTTGTAGCATACAAGCTAAAAAATGTCAGAAATTATCATCTTCTGGGAAAAAATTTGAGATTTACGGAGTTGGTGCTTCCCATTTTCCCGCCTTTTTTTTGTAAAAGGGGGTCAATAACTAAAAAAATATATAAAACTCCAACATATCGGTAAAAATTGTTTTAAGTTTCATTTTACCTCCGTCTTATATCATAGAAATAATATATAACAATACTTTTTGTATTTTCAAAAGTGTCTTTTATGGTTCCAGATCGTTAAAATTTTCTTAAAATTACACTATGTTTTATATAGCAAAAAATAAGCCTAGCCCACAGCGGCCAAGCTTTTCATCCAATCGTGAAGGAATTTGAAAGAGATTCATGCGAAGTTTGGTAGAAATTGGTCCTGCAGTTTTGGAGAAGGAGATTGTTTAACAATTTTTTGAAAATTCAATCTAATTAAAATTTATTAAAATTTAAGTTCTACACGGATTTTTTTTCACGAGTTTTACACAGAATTTATTCTTTTAAAGGAATTAAGAAGAGATTCATGCAAGGATCATTTCTGTAAAGTTTGGTTGAAATATAGGTCCAATAGTTTTGGAGAAGAAGAATTTTTAAAGATTTTTTGAAAATTTAATTTAATTAAATTAATTAAAATTTAAGTTAAACACAGAATTTATCTTTTTGAAGGAATTAAGAAGAGATTCATACAAGGGAAGATTTCTGTGAAGTTTCTTTGAAATTGGTCCAGTAGTTTTGGAGAAAAAGAATTTTTAAAGATTTTTCGAAAATTTAAATCAATTAAATTAATTAAAATTCAAGTTCTGCACGGATTTTATTCTTTTGCAGGAATTTGGTAGAGATTCATGCAAGGAAGATTTCTGTGAAGTTTGGTTGAAATTGGTACAGTAGTTTTGGAGTAGAAGAATTTTTAAAGATTTTTCGAAAATTCAATTCTATTAAATTAATTAAAATCAAAGTTATACACAGAATTTATCTTTTTGAAGGAATTAAGAAGAGAATCATACAAGGAAGATTTCTGTGAAGTTTGGTTGAAATTGGTCGAATAGATTAGAAGAATTTTAAAAAAATTTTTCGAAAATTTAAATCAATTAAATTAATTAAAATTCAAGTTCTGCACAGATTTTATTCTTTCGAAGGAATTTGGTAGAGATTCATGCAAGGAAGATTTCTGTGAAGTTTGGTTGAAATTGGTCCAGTAGTTTTGGAGAAGAAGAATTTTTCAAGTTTTTTTTGAAAATTAAATTCAATTAAATTAATTAAAATTCAAGTTCTGCACAGATTTTATTCTTTTGAAGGAATTTGGTAGAGATTCATGAAAGAATGATTCGTGTGAAGTTTGGTTGAAATTGGTCCGGTACTTTTGGAGAAGAAGATGTTTAAAGAAAAAGTTTACCCACGCACGCACGGACGCACGGACGACGGACACAGGGCCATGACATAAGCCCCGCTGGCCTTCGGCCAGTGGAGCTAAAAATTTAAGGTGGTACAATTTAGGGTGGTCCAATTTGAAAGATGATTCATACAACAAAATGGACATCAAGATGTGTTTGTGAAACAGGAATGCCCCCAAAATGGCCTTTTTTCTAAATCAAGATGTGTTTGTTAAACAGGAATGCCCCCAAAATGGCCTTTTTTCTAAAATGTTTTTAAAAGTTTTCATATTAAAGGTTGATAACGGTTAACGAATGACCTTGAGGAATGTCGTATTGCATGGAACAGATAGATACCATTGAAAGAAAGTAACATACCAAATTTGATCTTAGTATGTCATAATATTTTTGGATAAATGGCAAAATCAATGTTACATTTTCGGACAGATAGACGGATGGATGAACAGACAGACAAACTGACAGACACAAGTAAAACATTATGCCCCCGATCTTTCGATACGAGGGCATAATCAAAATGTTAAAATTTGTGCATAATATAGCAAAGAAAACATTGAGGCAAAAGGAGAAAATGCTGACCATCAACATTTTCTCCTCTTGCCTCAATGTTTTTCTAAGCCTTTTTTACTAATAGGGTCGTCAATACCACATCTTCATAGGAAGGGTCGATATACTAAATTTCACTTGTAGATTCAAGACCGTTTTCTCCTGAAATTTGCAATGCACTTGTTTTCTCTTAACCCTTTCCCAAACGGCAACATTTTTAGGTTAGTCCAATTTGAAAGCTGCTGCAGACAACAAAATAGATACTTATATAGATTGAAGTTGTGTGTGATACAGCCAAGAAAATATTGAGGCAAAAGGAGAAACTGCTGGTTATCAACAGTTTCTTCTTTTGCCTCAATGTTTTCCCAAGCCTTTTCTACTAGGGACGTCAAAACAAGGTCTTGTTTGGGAAAGGGTTAAACAAACAGAGGAACCTACAAATTGACAAGAAATTTTACTTAGGCATGAAAGAGCTTAGCCTTACTTTGTTAATGGTTTTTCTATGTTCTATGTTTTCACACGAAACCCCAAAAATGCAAAGTGGACGGAATTCCAGTAATTTGATTTTATCATTATCTTCCGTTCTTATTGTGATTCAAAGAAACACCTTTAGCTTTTAATGATGTTAACAAAATGACCCAAACCGAATGACCGATTTCTAGGCTATTTCCATATTGATATAGTGCATATAGCTTAGGTCTTCTTTGAAAACTTGATTCCAAAATACAATTGATGTGCCATATAGAGCAGAAAATATTGAGGAATACATAGTAAATGCTGATTGTAAGCATTTTCTTCTTTTGCTGCAATGTTTTTGAATGCTTTTTATCTAATTGATAAAACCAGGTCTTCTTTTTAAGGGAAAGGGGCAAAGCGACACATGCAGATGGTGCCATCCACATTGAAACGCAAATATACTAGAAGTTATTTGAGTCATTGAACGTTGTAACAGTAAAATTTGAAAACAGACAGACGAATGAAAAGCAAGTTCAAAATTGTCAAAAATATTCACTTTCTGGGAGTGTAACAACCTTTGATTTTGTGCAATACACTTTATTTGTTTCCAATTGAAGAGTTTCATCAAGAAAGACAACTCTATTGATTTAGACAGACTGGTTACATTCCAGAGTCGGCTAGACAGCACTAAAACTACTAGATAGCAGTAAAACCAGTCTAATTTGATAGAAAAATTCTTCAGAAGTCACCATAAAATTCTCCGATAAGTAATTAATCCCTTTTTCACACTGTTTTAATGATCTCTTGGTACGCCAATTAGCCTTTTTGTGAACCCATGCTGTGAGAAAAGTAATTGCCTCGAGATAGATAAATAAGAATGGATTTGCAGGTTTTCAAGTTGGATAAAATGTGATTGCATATCGCCTCTTTTCTTCGAAAACCTCGCAGATGAAATTCAGCAATATCGTCCCCTATGTTTGGTTATGAGGTAACTGTAACATGTTATTCAAGTTAATGCATCTTCGAACATTATAATTAAGCCAGTGATATGCAAAAATGTACGACCCGTTCAAATTAAATGCATGGAGAACATTCAATTTGAGGAACAGAGAAATCAGTAAAAGAAAATAGGCTACAATTAACATGGTCTTCTATAATCATTTTAATATTTTCTAACCTTTCTCCATTGCAGTCATCAAACCTTTGCATTATTACTCTATAGCAAAGGGCATAAATTATAATAGCATTGACTAAAATACACAAATTGTCAAAAAAGAGTTCATCTATATCAATTGTTACAAATTACACAAGGATTATTAATCATCTCGCGAAGGGCAACTTTTCAAAGTGCTATAGCGGACGAGAATTGACCTGGCAGATCATTCCATTCGATTAGCATGGGCTGCTCTGCAAGGTAATTTATCGTGAGGTATACATTTATTCAGTGCTAATTTTTGAAGAAGAATGAAAATATTGTTACTTTCAATCAAGTTTTATATCTTTTTTAATCGGGTTTTAAATCAAAAATAAATCCTGTGATAATTTCATAGCTTAATCAAGTTTTAATTTCACACGATAAGTTGCTGCTCAACAGTTCATTTGACACCAAAGTACATAACAAACTCTATTTCATTAATCACTAGCTTTACCCATTTCTAAGGGAGGTCACTCAAGAATATAGTGATAGTTTCCAACAATAGTTCAGATTGGATTTGGAAAAGGGACCCTGATCACATTTGAGACCAACATGGATCCAGATCAGGCTGTGTATACACACAGTCTGATCAAGATACATGTTCTTCTCTGTTTCCTCATCATCATGCAACAGTAACAGATCAGTATAGATCCTCATAAATCTGCACTAATCATAATATACATATACAAGCACTAATAGACAATGCCTAAGTAGAGCTACAAATAAGAGGGGGTGGGGGGGGGGGGGGTTACATAATGGTTTTTCAAAATACAATATTTCTTTAACTGCATGTTCATCAAGCCCCACATTACGGGTTACTCATCGAGACGGGGCAAATTAGTACCCACACAACATAGATTGATTGATTGTGGTTCAACGCCTTTCAACATCTATGGTCACATTGCACAGCTGGAGCACCTGACCATGGATTTGTACCCGTTTCAGCCCTACACCTAAATCATAGATTCCTGTAATTTCTTATACCAGTACTACCACAACATTCTTACCAAGCCTCCAGCTGCTCGCCCACACAGGTTAACAATTATCAAACCATAAGTCTTCATTGGTCTTTTCCCCTTCTTATCTGTTGATCTGGTCAAAAGACAATGACCAACATGTCGTCGTTGTAAATGCAAAACCTCGTATCTCGTGTCTGGAAAATTTCAAAGGGGAGGGAAAAAAGTGTAATAACTTTTCCCAAACTTAAATGTTTTCCATGAAATTTGGACACATTGTTTACAAATGGTTTGTAATCAATACTGATCAGTCAAATATTTTAAAATCTGCAAGATTTGTCTGTAACCGTGCACACAAGTTTATACTTTGAAAATCGCAAGAATCGACATACGAGGTTTTGCATTTACACCGACGATGTCTATCAACCTACATTTCCTGTAAACAAGAGTTTAATATTTCACAGAAGACTGCACACAATAATGTAATATTCTTGAAAGTGTCATTCCCAAGTAGAGCAATTACAAAAGGGCCCCTTTTTATCGGGCCCTTTTCCAATCCTCAGATTTTTCAAATGAAAGATTGGTTAAAAGAGGTTTAACCTCTCTTTCAACTTCTATGGTCATATATTGCAGCTGCTAGAGCACCTAACCATGGATTTCATCCGAGGCAGAGAAAATTGTAAATACCCTCGTCAATTTCCAGGCGTCATCCTGCCTCCTCAATTTCTGTTGCCATGGATTACGCCCGAATTTGTAAAGTGTTTAGGGTCTAACGATGGATAGAATACCTTATGAACAGGTTGCTAGGTCATGATGAAATATCTCAAGCTGATCTAATTTTTAACATTTTTTTTGCGGCTATATCGAAATATTAGGGATCTGCAGGGGTGAAAGGGTTAAGAGACACCTTATTTGGAATTTGACCAAGTTTGGAAATGAGAATTTGTCAACATCTTGACACCAATTTCCTTTGTAGTAATAATATTCCATGCAAGAATGCAGACTATAATGTATTGTCTTGTTGTTTATTTACCCAGAATGACCATGACCTTTGTACATGGTTCTGGTCTGGAACTGCAAAAACAAGATGTGTTTGTGAAATATGAATGCCCCAAAAATGGCCTATGTTAAGTTTTCAGACAGACAGACAGATGGATGGACCGACAGACAGACACAAGTAAAACAATATGCCCCTGATCTTTCGATACTGGGGCATAAAAATGGCATCCTAACACAGAGAGCTTGGGAAAACATTTGGGCAAGAGAAAATGCTGAACATCAGTATTTTCTCCAGTTGCCTTATAAATGTTTTCTGTGTTATAATGTATTCAAATCCTTTCATTATCAAGGCCTATGTTGTTGTTGTTGTTGTTGACTTATTTTAAAAGGTACTCCTTCGCTGCTATTTTGTTGTCTGCGACATCTCACACATTGGAGCAGTCTGAATTTTTGTGTTTTGGGAAAAGGTAAATAAAGAAAAAATTTGTGAACATATCATAGAATATTTCCAGACAAAAGGAGAAAATGCTGCTAATTATCAGAATTTACCCAGTTTTTTTCTACTACCTGGACATCCAAACCATGTCTTATTTGGGAGAGGGAAGTATTCTCTGTTTTTATTTTGACAACTTTTAACATGATTTAAGTTAACCCTTTTCCAAACAAGACCTGGCTTTGACATCCCTAATAGAATAGGCTTGTGAAAACACTGAGAGAAAAGAAGAATTTGCTGATAATCAGCAATTTCTCCTTTTCCCTCAATATTTTCTGAGCTATAACATACACATTTCACACTTTTGACATCACTTATTTTGTTGTCTGCAGCAGCTTTCAGATTGGACCACCCCATTATTTTGTCATTTGGGAAAGGTAACATTTACAGCTAAGGATTACATTTTTTCTAAGAAATCTTCCAAGTATCTTAATAATGTCTCAAAGGAGAAATTGAGGGCCCGGCTATTCATCATTTTTATCTTTAAATTGTTTTTAAATTCCCAAACCTGAGAATTATGGAACTTCATGAAAAATTATGATGTTTCTTACAAAAGAATTAGGTCAGAATATTCAAATGTAACACCCACTGCTAATTATAGAGCTAATAACATAGCTTTTGAAAACTATTTTAGTAGATTTTAAAATAAATGACTTTGAACTGAAACTTCGTATTACATCTGAACAGAATCTATTTTAACCCTGCTGCAGATATTGATAAAGGAAGAACTTAGGTACTTTGAAGCACAAAAATATTAAGACAAATTAAAATGTGATCTCTTCTTTTGTCTGAAGGGCCGCGGCCTTAGCGCTGTTGGTAGCGCATCTGCCTTTCACTCGAGATGTCCTGCGTTAGCGGCCGTGGCAATTACCCTTTCTGACAAAATGTCATCCATCAATGGTTTGATATCGTGAACCTATGTGGGCGAGCAGCTTGAGGCTCGGTTATGACAGGAATCCATGGTTAAGTGCTCCAGCCCTGCAATATGAACATAGCAGTTGAAAACTGCGTAAAACCGCAATAAACTTTTGTCTGGATGTTATCCTAAGCCTTTTCTACAAGGAATGTTAAATCTAGGTTTTGTTTGGGATAGGGTTAATTCTGTATCCTAATAGTATTTGTATGCTTATTTCTGGAAAAATATCGTTTTTGTAATATGCTAAATATAAAGAGACAAAATTAAACACAAATTGTGGCAAAAAGAGCATCATTGTTGTATCTAAAATTAAATCCTTCAAAGTATATATGTAAATCAAATGTCAAATTACTGCTTGTATCTAAAATAGCACCTGCAATATTTCAAAATATTCGCAAAGCAATTGTAAGAGAATTTTATTTTACATGCTCTTACAGGAGTTATGCACTAACTCTTCAAATTATTAGAAATTCTAAAAGCATTAGCAATAATTCAAATGCACCCTAAGATGATTCCCCTGTGATTTAGAAAATAGATTTAAACTGGATGATCCAAAGTTTCTAATGAGCAGGGGAGGGACGTGTTTCTTCATAAAACTGCATTTCTTCAAAAACCTCGTAATTGCAGCTTACAACAAGCTACAGTTATGAGGTTTTTGATGAATAGCGACCATAAATTACAAATGAACGAACAAAAACAAAAGGTGGCAGAGTTCTTTTAGTGTTGCTCATTTATATTCTAGGCACATTTTGTTTGCGATTGAAGTCAATAAATTTTCAGACATCTTAAAACTTTCCAAAAGCTGTAGTTACAAAGTTTTGCAATAACACCAACAATTTCTTGAAATAATTTTGTACATATTTGTATGTTTGACAACCTTAATTAGCACAGCCCCCTCTAAGACCTTATTCCCTGCCCCTGCGAATTGCTGTTCTTATGCTTATGAGTAGTTCAAGAACAGCACTTGAACATTGTGAAAAGTTCTTAATCTGTTCTCATAAGTTTTTAAGAACATCTGTACATGAACTGTTCAAGTACTCATCTTTTGGCACAGTTCAAGAACTTTTGAAGAACCTTTGGTTTTCTTAAAGTGTCATTAAACCATTCTTGGACAATTCAAGAACTTTTTTGGCACAATTTCATCCCAATTATGTTCGTGAACTGTTCTAAATTGAGTTTAAGATCATATCAAAAACATTTTAAGAATAAAGTGTGTTCTTTAAAGGTTCAAGTACTGCTCTTTGATATTACTTCTAAAACATTTTAAGAACATGTTAAGAACATATTTGTTTCAAAAGAGCACTTTAAATGCTCTTGAATAATTCAAAGACTTTTTAAGAACAAATGATGTTCTTAAAATGCTCTACACATTGCACTTCAAGTGACTTGAAGATATTATAAGAACATTTAAAGGATATATTAAGAATATGTTTGTCCCAGAAATATCTTAAAGATGTTCCTGAGCATTTGAGGGATCTTTTAAGAACAAAATGTGTTCTTAAAAAGTTCTTAGCAGTGCTTGTGAAAATACCTCCAGTCTATTTTTGTTGTTGTCTTCTAGTGTAAACTTCCTGTTGCTAAAGTTGGAGGGAAAGTATTTTCTTAATTTGTAATTTCCAAAGATATTCTTTATGATGATTTTCACCTATGTTACATAGATTTAGTGAATTTTAGAAGAATATAGAAGCTTGCTTATTGAGAAGACCAAGTAAAACAAAGCTTCAATTTTGGTGAGTGATCTTTTGACTTTTACCAATCATACCCCACCCACATTTCTAATCCAGTAATATTGTTATGGTAAGTTTACCATGTTTTCCTTGGTTTTCGGGGTACAGATTCCATGCTCTGCTCAGAAATTTTTCTCTGAAAAAAAAATCTGAGGTCACCAGGTCATTATTTTAAGTGTCCATGTAACATTCAAGTTTAACCATTTCCCAAACAGCAAAATTGTAGGGTGGTCTAATTTGAAAGCTGCTGCAGACCACAAAATGGGTGTTACTTGATGTAAAATGTGTGAATACTATAGCACAGAAAACATTGAGGCAAAAGGAGAAAATGCTGATTATCAGCATTTTCTTCGTTTGTCTCAATGTTTTCCCAAGCCTTTTCTAATAGGGACATCAAAACCTGGTCTTGTTTGGGAAAGGGTTAATTTAAGAACTGATGTTCTTGAAAAGTTTAATAACTGTTCCTGATTGATTCATGAAATTTATTTCGATAAGGTAACGAAAGTGTTCAAGCTGTGTTCAAGAACGTTTCAAGAAATGTCATATTGGACAATATACTATTCCTGAATTATTCAAGAACAGTTCAGAAAAAAAATTGGTATTGTTCCTAATTGATTCAAGAACAGTTCAAGGGCTAAATTGATTTGGAACACTTCAAGTACTACAACTGTACTTATGTAATTAAAGTGTTCAAGTTGTTTACATGAACATTTTAAGAAATGTTATATTGGACAGTATGATTCTTGAAATATTCAAGAACAGTTCGGAAAAGAGGACACATGAACAGTACTTAAACTTTTCTTAAAAGTGTTCAAGAACCATTCAAGTACATTTAAAAACAAGAGCTGTCCGAAGACAGAGCGCTCGACTTTCTAAGTTGCTTAGTATAAAGGGGGCATAACTCCAAATAGAGTGGTCCCAGGGTCATGGGCCCTGATAGTAAGGTAGAGGGTGTGATGGTGAATAAGTATTCCAAGTTTGGGTTGAATCCCTTTGATAGTATGGAAGTTATTGATGTTTGAAAAAACTTTAACCTTGGTTGCAACGCCAACGCCAACGCCAACGCCGACGCCAACGCCCGGGTGACAGTATAAGCTCTCATTTTCTTCGAAAAGTCGAGCTAAAAATACTTAAAATGTTACCTGAACAGTTCAAGAACTGTGAGAAGAATAACAGTTCTTGTAATGTTCATATAATTTAGTTTTTGGACTGTTCTAGAACAGTTTTTAAGAACTTATTGAGAACAGTGTGTTCTTAAAAATTTGTCCAAAATACCATTTCTTAAAGTGAACTTGAACAGATCTAGAGCAATTCTTGTCATTTGTTCTTGAACATCATAGGAAATGTACTTGAATTGTTCTAACAGTTTTCACAGGGGTGGTTTACTTTTCTAGACAGCATAATTTCATTGAGCAAAGTTTTTTCCAGGGCAAATTCCCCTGCGAAAAAAGTTCACGAAGTTCATGAACTTTGATGAACTTTTTATGAAATTCATGAAATTGCATGAACTAGCATTAAAAATTCATGAACATCCAGTTTCATTAATTCAAAGTTGGTGAACTTTTAACGAAGTTGATGAACTTTGTTGAACATTTTATGAACTTCATGAACAAATATACATGTTCATGAACTTTGAATTTCTTAAATTCATAGTTCATGAACTTTTTACAAACATTTTGAAAGTTGTTGAACTTATTATGTTTAGTTCATGAACCTCCATTTAAAGAAACAAAATAGGTCTGCATTTTAATTCCAAAGTTCCTGAAGGAGTCAACCATTTCATCGATAGATAACATATGTTGGCTACTAAAATCAACAATTATAAAAAGTACCAATTCACAAACTAATAGCCAGGCTGTTTCAACCCTGACAAAGCAGTTTTGCATATATTTAAATTTCAATGATTTTGAAAATGGATGGAGAAATCAATAAGCTGTAGAAAGAACAGTTTAGCTGCTGACTAAATTATCTAAATAATTGCTAAACGACTGACTAAGGTCTATTTCTAGCTAACCTTCTGCTAGCTATACTTTTGTGATCATCCAGTGTCTATTAACCAGTGTTTGTGACAAGGAATCTCTAAACCTAAACAGAATTATAAATTGGCTTTGTAATGAATTTCTTCTATCAAATTCATGAAAAGCTTAAAAAGTTCTAGAACTACTACAAATGTTCATGAACTAGTTCATGAACTAGTTCATGAACTTATCTATAAAGTACATTTAGGTCAAACTTCAAAGTCAAGGTCACAAGGTCAAAGGTCATGGTCTTAAATGAAAAGTCTTAGCATAATATATCCATGTGTGAAATGGTACATCTGTTTTTCATATAGTTCACAATATACAGAATTAACTGGGTGAAATCAGACCTCCCAGTCTAATTTTATTCAAGTTTCCAGTCTATTACATGACATCACTTCCTGTTTATCAGAGAATTGGAGGGAATTTGCTTGTCTGACTTTTTTTTCAAAAAAAATGTTTATTGTCATAATTTACATTCATATTTAAGAATAATCAGGAGATAAAGAAGCTCATTGAACAGTTAAACCAAGTAAAGCAACATTGGTGAGTGATCTTTTGACTAAATTTAACAAATTTAAATGTTCAGTTTTACAATTCCCCACCCACATATTGTGTAGTAAATAACTTAGTTCATGAAATTATGATTAAAGTTCATGAAACGCAAAATTTGTCTTTAATGAACTTGCAAGAAGTTCTTGAACTTCAGAAGTTCATGAACTTCAGAAGTTCTTGAACTTTTGTTGGTGAACTTCAGTGGTTCATGAACTTGCTGTTTCATGAACTTGGCTGACTTCCAAAGTTCAAGAACAAAAGTTCAAGAACTTCTTGAAATTCATGAAAGGCAAATTTTGCATTTCATGAACGTTCATCATAATTTCATGAACTTTTTCGCAGGGGTAATATTCAATTTCTGTTGGTGCTTTTTGTACTTTAATCAGCTAATGCAGAAAGGTTGGTTCAACAACTTATATGTCATGCACCTGCATTTTATATCTTTAACAAATTGTTGCTTTTCAACCCAAACCCCATAACTTGTTTTAAGCTGCAGTTACAAGGTTTTTGTTGAAAAGCAATGATTTGCTTTCAATAAAAGTTTGATATATTTCGATCATTTCATATCAAAATGCAATTTGTTAAGTTTATAGCTACTTATCTTATATCTTTTTAATCATAATTTGAAATTTCCAATAAGATGAGTTGGCAAGAGATATACATTATCATGAGTCTATTGTATGAAATTTCTTTCAAATATGAGAGTTAAAGATCTTGGAGAAATAAAAAATAGGAGGGCCCCTTTCTCAAAATATTTCTATTCTGAATTGAAGCCATACTGATATCGCTTTTGCAAGTAATAGCAATTGCAGTCGAAAAAGTTAAAATGAATGATCATACAAGATCGCTTTTCTCATACATATCTTTGGAGTTCTAGACAGTCAAGCTTATAATGCCACAAGCCATCAAACTAGGATTAATTCATTGGGGTTTAACGCTTCTTTCAACTGCTATGGTCATTGCCGCAACTTGAGCACACAACCATGGATTCCTAAGTTGTTTCTCATATCACTATACTACTACAACATCCTTACTGAGCCTCCAGCTGCTGGCCAAAAGGGAAGGGTAAACGACATCTCTTAATTGCTTAACAAACGCAAGGCTACAAAAAGGTGATAAACTAATTAAAGTTACTAATTGAATTTAAACACCATTTTTAAGCCATAAATTTTAGACTGGCCCAATTTGATATCTGCTACAGACAACAAAATAGACATTGATGAAGATATAATGTGTGTACAAAATAATACAGAAAGCATTGAAGTAAAAGGAGAAAATGCTGATAATTACCAGCATTTTCTCCTTTTGCCTCAAAGTTTTCCCAAGCTTTATAACAGCTGATACCAACATCAAAATCTTGTTTGGGTAAGGGCTAATTGCTCAACATCACCAGGAACATAGGAAGGTGGTAATATACTTAAAACTGTCTAATTGAATTTAAACACCATTTATAAGCCATAAATTTTCAAGTGCACTTCATCCAAACATCTTTAATACTTATTTGCAATGTGCATCTGGGTGTTAACTCAGGTGTTAAACTTTAGATATCTAACACTGATAATTCTTAAGCAGATCCTATTCAAAAATCATTTTACATATCAAACTAGATTTTACTTTATTTCCTTCTTTTCTCCCTATGGTCTTCAACACTCACAAAATTCAGTCACAGGACGGATCCAGGGATTTTTTTTTCCAGGGTTGGGTCCAAGCCTAAATGCCAGGGGGGTCCAAGCCAAAATGATGACTTAAATGTGTTAAATATGTAACATTATACTTACGTTGTATAGTCAAAATTAAATTTTCAGCTGATTCCAGGGGGGATCCAGACCCCAAACCCCTCTAGACACCCTTGACGATAAACAAGAATAGTGGAAGACGCTGGAAGTCTAAATTGACATTTTATGTTGAAACCTTTAACTCTTTCCCAAACAAGACCTGCTTTTGACGTCCCTAACATTAAATGATTGGGAAAACATTGATACAAAAGAAGATATTGCTGATAATCAGCAATTTCTCCTTTTGTCTCAATATTTTCATAGCTATATTATGCATAGATATTGTCTTTATTAACACTTTAATGTTGTCTGTTGCAGCTTTCAAATTGGACCACCCTAAAATTTTGTCGTTTGGGTCAAAATTGAATAGTGGAAACTATTGACATTTCCCACCTTTTCTACCCAAAAAAGCAAAAGAGACAAAAACAGAAAAAGATTACTGCAATAATATAATAAAGTTACTCAAATTAATGAGGTGCAATAAAGAACACTGTCTGCCAGAAACCATGTACCTTGTTTTGTCATAAATAAATAACTGCAACATAAAATAAATAATTAGGATTCTGCATGCAATATACAAATTAAAGAATCTCTATCACACAAATGCCTCATAATAAAGCCGACGTTTCATTATCTTAGCAATAATTCATTATTAAACCTTCACAGCATTTCAATACAGAGGAAATTCATTATGTGTTAAACAAAATTCTGTGACCTGAATTCCATATCAGCTCAATTTGGTCTACAAGTATGAGTTGATCATGAAATTCATTATACTATTAGTATAGTCAGAATTTTTCAAGCCACTACATAAACATTCAGCAAAGGAAAATGCTGATTTTTCTAACTTTTAACATTTCTGTTTTAATTGGAAATGTTACGAATGTTTAGGACTTAGTATGAAAAATTCTGGCATTGTCATTCAAGGTCATGGTCATGTGATCAGACTTCCAATTTAAACGTATGGAGACCACCTAGCTTTGTTAAAAGTCTAATCCGAAAGACTAGAGTTTCATTTGATTGTACCAGTGATCAATAGGTTAAAACCCTACTGTGTTACAAGTCCAGCACTTTACAACTGAACCAAGTCCGCCCCTGACAAGGTAATCAGACATTTGGTGAAAAGATAGATCTAATTGATAATCTATCGGTTCTTGCATCATCCAAAAGTTGATAAGTTGATAGTATAGAGAAAATTCATGATAATGATGAATGTATCGAACTAGACTGGTAGTGAAAATCTGAAAAATCAAATCAGGGAGGACAATTTGTTACAAGCAAGAGACATATATAGAATGATTCAATTATATATCACGGTCAATTCTAGCCCTGTCTCTTTGTCCGAATCAATGGCGCAAAGGGATTTTATTCAGGTCAAAGGTCATTCAGTGCATTTGTCACACATGTCTCCTAAAATGCCACATAACTTACTTATTTATAAAGCTAAAACAATCATTTTGGTATCAAAATAAAGCTAAGGATTTGCACTTCTACTTACAATAATAACATGCAACTTTTTTACAGTAATTTTTTGTTAATATACATAAATATAGCGAAAAATGGCCCAAAATCACAAAAAAAAGTTTTGTCTAAAAATGAAAAAAAAGTTTAGAAAATACCAAATGTATGTTTGTGTTTGTGAAATTATGCTTAAAAATTGACTAGAAACCTGTACTTCACTTATATATATTTGTCCACAGAATTAGTCTTTAGCTTACGCATGTAGCTATAGCTAAAAGTGGGTGGGGTAAATTTTACCAAAAAATACAAAAAGTGCAAACTTTGATGTAACAATACGTCTCACACATAAATGTTATTCTATGATAAATTTAAAGATATGTTATAGGAAATTATTGTTTTGAAATCATATTTGCTTGGATTTGTTGTACATATTCCTGAAAATTAATCAAATTTTTATGAGCGAAAATGATAATTTAATAAAACAGCATGTGAGCCTGATACCGCTCAAATATCAACATCACAATGTCAAAACCACGACTCTTTCAACAAATATTTATCTATTATGCACAAATTTAAAGTGCAATTTGATAAAGCAAAACCCAAAATAAAAAAAATAGCATAAAAGACAGCTGAGAATACTCCTCTCAATATCTTACAGTCATTATAAGACATTAACGGGGTCCATGCTAGACTTTTCAGGAATCAGATCAACATGGGGAATGGCAGTTTGCATTTCTGTGTGATGCAGTGTATCATCTAGATCCAAAAGGAAGGGAATTAAGTTTTTTACTATCTGTCAAGGTTTAGGTTCAAACGAATGTTACTATAAATATACTCGGACAAAAAAGATACGCAACCCCAATTTTTCATAATATTTTCGACAAAATATGTTTTAATGGCTATTGTGTACATTTTTGATATACCTGCATCCATACTCATAAATACAGTGTTATTTTCTTCAGATGTCGTAAATTCATTACGTGATACATAGTAAACTGTTAAAAACTGATTATCCCATGTCGTGTTTTCTAACTGACTTCTATCAAAACAATTTTTTATCAAATACAAGCTAGAACATAGACAAAGAAGAAGCCGAAGCGTTCACACACTTTTCACTACCCTACGCATAGCATGGCTATGCCAAAACCAGCGCCTGGCTGCAGTACGGGCATTGTTAGGTGAAAAAGTCAAAATAATGTCGTAAGAAAATGATTGGGCAACAGATCGACACATTTTCGACTAATGAAATTTACTACCAACAAGATTTTGTGAACTTTACAAGGTGAAATGTTATTGCTTTAAATGTATTAAATTTTGTTTAAATCTGATTTGATGTCTTTGCGTAAGAAGGAATTGAAAAGGAAGTTGCGTTTCTCTTTTGATTTAGTATATAAGGAGCGGGTAAATTAATTATATACAGACATGATTTAGAAGGACTAAACGAGCTTCATTTGAAATTTCCTTGAACAGAAATTATCTAGCTACATGTGCATCTAGGTTGACCATTCCATGCGATATTTCTTTAATATATTTACATGTTTGTACGTCTGACAACCCTGCATGGGTGCCTTTAATGATGTATTCATGTTTCAATACGTTTCGTACATAAATGGCATACATTTAATATATTTCTGTAAACAGAAGGTTAACTGCCATCATTGCAATTCTGATAATAACACCTGTTCAAGAAATCGAACGCTTCGGTTCTGCGTGTATCTCGTATTATGCAAATCACTCAGTACAGGTGACATTATGTGTGTTTCATCCATCCTTCACATGCAAGTAGGAAGCAATTTTACATTGGGGTAGCTGAAGCCCCTGTGTCTGAAAACTGTGGGGGGTAAATTTGTTTTCCCCCAAATTTTCAGTGAAAAATAAGGACAAGAGGACCATGATGGTCCTATATCGCTCACCTGAACCAAGATGATATGAGCCACAGATTTGTTCAAATCAATTACTTGTGACTTTAAGACTGAAAACAAACTTATGGTCAACAACACTGTGTCCAAATTTTGTCTCGGTTTGTCGTTATTTGTGGTTGTTAGAGTAAAAACAGTCGAAAACGGCAAATTTGTCAATTTGACGGGCTCAGCAAACTCTACTCTAATTGAGCTAATTCAAACTGGTGCAAGATCTTATGTTCAGCAACATTGTGTCCATTTCGTCTTGATTGGTCAACAATTGTAGATGCTAAAGTGTAAACAAAGTCAGAAACAATCGAAAACATCAATTTTGTCAAATTCAAGGGCATATAACTCATGACTTTCTAGTCTGACAAGACTGAAGTTCAAGCTCATTCAAGAAATTATGGTCACCAACATTGTGTCAAAGTTTCGTCTTAATAGGTCAATAATTGTAGATTCTAGAGTGTAAACAAAGTCAAAAACATTCAAAAATGGGAATTTTGTCAAATTCAAGGGCGTATAACTCATGACCTTTTGATCTGATCAATCTGAAAACCAAACTCATACATGATCTTATAGTCCCTAACATTGTGACCAGGTTTTGTCTTGATTGGTCAATAATTGTAGATGCTAGAGTGTAAACAAAGTCGAAGACAGTAGAAAACGTCAATTTTGTCGAATTCAAGGGCATATAACTCAAGAATTTTTTTTCCGATCAATCTGAAGGTCGGACTCACTTGAGATTGTATAGTTCTTAACATTGTGTCAAAGTTTTGTCTAGATTAGTCAATAATTGTAGATGCTAGAGTGTAAATAAAGTCAAAAACAGTCGAAAACAGCAAATATGTCAAATTCAAGGGCGTATAACTCATGACTTATTGATCTGATCAATCTGAAAATCAAACTCATGCAAGATCTTATGGTCCCTAACACTGTCTCAAAGTTTTGTCTTGATTGGTCGATATTTGTAGATGTTAGAGTGTAAACAAAGTTGAAAACGGTCGAAAATGGCAATTCTTTCAATTTCAAGGGCACATAACTCAAGACCTTCTGGTCCGATCTGACTTAAAATCAAACTCATCCGAGATCTTATGGTCACCAACATTGTGTCAAAGTTTTGTCTTGATTGATCAATAATTGTAGATACTAGAGTGTAAACAATGTCAAAACTAGCTATATTTCGCATTCAAGGGCAGATAACTCCGGACTTTCTGGTTCGATCTGACCCATAATCGAACTCATCCGAGATCTTATGGTCATACATGTTTTGACCTAGTTTGGTCAAGATTGGCTTATATTTGTAGATGCTAGAGTGTTAACACGAAATTGTGGACGGACGGACGGACAGACGGACAGACGGACAGACGGACGACGGACAAAAAGTGACCACAATAGCTCACCTTGAGCACTTCGTGCTCAGGTGAGCTAAAAATTCGGCATTTTTGGACAACATGGGGGAGGGGGCTTAGCCATGCATAGCCCCCTCCCCCCCTGTTCCTATGGCCTTCTTCACAATCCCATCATGATTATTTACTAAATGTGTTCAATCAATTGGTCTTTTTCAATTACTAAGTCTAAAATTACCACGTTGATCCACAGCTGATATGTTTTGGAGTAGACACAGATAAACTGTTGTTGAATAAATAGCGGAAATCGTTGGACCTGTGATTGTTTTAGCTAACCCCATAACAATATACCTGACAAATCTATCAGTGATTTTTTTTCTTAAAAAACGGTCGTTATTGGGCCCCTTTCCCCTCTCTGTGGAATATACTTTTTTCCCCTATTTCAGAGAAATTTTCCCCTCCTGGAACTAGATTTTTTCTTGCAAATAAAAATCCAAATCATAGTTAGATTCTAGGCATCTCTAACAGTTCTAATGGTTGTTTGAATGTCCCATTATGATATACAAGCAAGTTAAATGCATTTATAACACTGTATTTGAGAGTATAAGCATGTATTGAAATTTCCCCTTTTTGAGCGTTCACGCGCAGATTTTCCTCCACCTATGGGCCCTGACCGCCTTCCCCCAAAATTAAAAACAAGAGTGCCTGAAAGGCACTGATATCGCTCACCTGAGTTCTTTGTGTATTTGATTGTGTACAATATAGGTTTTGTTGTAAACAAATATATATGTCAGTATTATGTCATACTAAATTATTGTAAACTAGAATATCACTGAAAGTGATCATACCCCCAAACAGCACTGTTTTTGGGCATTTTGAGAAGTACATTTCATTTAAACTGTGATCTGATCAATTGGGAAAAAGAGCAAACAAAAAAAATCAACAGACCAAACAACACATGTAAATGTTGCGAAAAATACCAATTTTCAACAAAAGGACATAACTCATTTAAAAATCAACAAGCCCCACCCTGCCATGCCCATATTTTTTCAATTAATCAGAAATTCTCAACCATGTATTGAAGAGAGTCACTCAAGGTACATTCCTGTAAGGTTTGGTTCAACTTAGCCCTATAATTACTTTTTTAAAGAATTTTCTCATGAATTTGTTAAGTCCAATAAGCCCTGCCCTGCCAAGACCACACTTTTTGACGAATAAAAAATTCTCAAAAAGATATTGTAACGAGTCACCCAATGATCATTTCTGCCAAGTTTGGTAACGAATTGCCTGATGGTTAAGGAGAAGAAGATTTTGGAAAAATTATCTAACGATTTCTTGAAGTCTGGTAAGCCCCACCCTGTAAGCCGATGTTTTTCACCCAATCAAAAATTCATGACCATGTGTTGAATACAGTCTCTCAAGGGACATTCCTGCTACGTTTGGTTCAAATTGGCCGAATAATTTATTTTTAAAGATTTTTCACATAATTTCTCCTGGTCCGATAAGCCCCGCCCTGCCATGCCCACAATTTTTGACAAATCAAAAATTCACGAACACGTTTTGAAAAGGGTCACCCAAGGAATATTCCTTTCAAGTTTGGTAATAATTAGCCCAGGGGTTAAGGAGGAGAAGATTTTTGAATAATTATCTTTCGATTTCTCGAAGTCTGATAAGCCCCGCCCTGCCACGCCCACAATTTTTGACGAATCAAAAATTCATGAGCATGTGTTGAAAACAGTCACTCAAGGGACATTTCTGCCAAGCTTGGTTGAAATTGGCCTGATAATTGATTTTTAAAGATTTTTCACATGATTTCTCTAAGTCCAATAAGCCCCGCCCTGCCACGCCCACAATTTTTGACGAATCAAAATTTCACGAACAAGTTTTGAAAAGGGTCACCCAATAAACATTTCTGCCAAGTTTGGAAAGAATTGGCCAAGTGGTTGAGGAGGAGAAGATTTTTGAAGAATTGCCTAAAGATTTCTTTTAGTCTGATAAGCCCCGCCCTGCCACGCCCACAATTTTTGACAAATCAAAAATTCACGAACAAGTTTTGAAAAGGGTCACCCAAGGAACATTCGTTTCAAGTTTGGTAAGAATTAGCCTAATGGTTGAGGAGAAGAAGATTTTTGAAAAATTATCTTACGATTTCTCCAAGTCTGATATGCCCCGCCCTGCCACACCCACAATTTTCACCCAATCAAAAATTCATGAGCATGTGTTGAAAACAGTCACTCAAGGGACATTTCTACCAAGCTTGATTCAAATTGGCCTGATAATTGATTTTTAAAGATTTTTCACATGATTTCTCTAAGTCCGATAAGCCCCGCCCTGCCACGCCCATAATTTTTGACGAATCAAAAATTCACGAACAAGTTTTGAAAAGGGTCACTCAAGGAACATTCTTGCCAAGTTTGGAAAGAATTGGCCCAGTGGTTAAGGAGGAGAAGATTTTTGAAGAATTCCCTAATGATTTCTTTAAGTCTGATAAGCCCCGCCCTGCCACGCCCACAATTTTTGACGAATCAAAAATTCATGAACAAGTTTTGAAAAGGGTCACTCAAGGAACATTTCTGCCAAGTTTGGAAAGAATTGGCCCAGTGGTTGAGGAGGAGAAGATTTTTGAAGAATTTCCTAATGATTTCTTTAAGTCTGATAAGCCCCACCCTGCCACGCCCACAATTTTTGACGAATCAAAAATTCACGAACAAGTTTTGAAAAGGGTCACCAAAGGAACATTTCTGCCAAGTTTGGAAAGAATTGGCCCAGTGGTTGAGGAGGAGAAGATGTTTAAAGCAATTGTTGACGACGAACGACGCACGACGCACGACGCACGACGGACACAGGGTGATCACAAAAGCTCACCTTGAGCATGTTGCTCAGGTGAGCTAATAAACACTGTCTATGGACAATATTTAACTTATTACCATGTTAAAATATTCATTTAGTAATAATTATCGTTGTAATCAATCCTGTATCTATCACTTGTATGTACCTATATTGAAATATAGCAAAAAATGTTACGAAAATAGCCATAAAATAGATTCTTAGTGTTTTGGTCTGTTCCCTTGAGACTTTAACTAAAAGTTTGTAGCAGGCTTCCTAGCATACCAAAATAGAAATAAAGGTTTTCATAAAGGCTCACATTTATGTAAATAACGACCTTTTAGTGTAAAATATGAAAAACATAAGAGTGAATAATGGCTATTTTTGTAGAAAATATACAGTCAAAGTCATTACACACACTTGTTTCGTAAGGGGGTATTACGGGATCTTACCGACAAAATTTTAAAATTTGGGTAAAATTTGGTGGCATCTGGTGGCATTTTCATTGTTAAACTACGCTCAAAGAGGGATAATGCAGAACGAAAGCCATCGCTTGCTTTAAGCTTGCAAGACAACCAGCCAGAGCAAATATACAGGTTTTGGGTGAAAATTACAGGCTATTTTGCTGTTGAAAAGTTTTTCTGGCAAAAAAACTAAAGGTTTTAAAGTTTTGCTCTGAAATTTAAGTTTTTCAAAGGTTTTATAGGTTTCATTTGGGGGCTAGCTGTAAGATATCCATGGCCTGTATAGTACTTAAGGGAATATAAGGAGTATGTTGGAAAAGTATAAGGTCAAAATATATCGACCCAAATATATTATGTGTATTGCAAATGGTAGTAGGTGGGGGTGGGGTGGGTGGTTAAGATGATATGACCTTATTGTTTTAAATATATTTGCAGATCTTTTTTATTCTGCTACCAGCAAACCAATTCTGTTTATGTATAACACGTACAATGGTCGCAAGATAAACTGATGTTTATATATTATACAAAATCTAATCTTATAAAGACATGTAATTTGCTTGTGCAAATCATCTCGTCACAATTACTTAACAATCATGAATATGATCGCTATGATTTCCTTTTTACTCTTTGGTGGAAATCAGTAGATTACGCAATCACTGTTTGTTTAGTTCTTCCAACTCCACAATGTTACATTTCCATCTAGTTTGCAAATTATTAATACCCAATCTATAGAAGTCAACGCCTTGGTAACTCTAACCAGCTCTCCGCAGTAGCGTTCTTTTAACCTCTTTCGTCTTCTTAACCCTATCTGCAATCTTGGAATTCCTTCATCCAAAATTTGGTAAGAAGGAGAGGACACCCATAAACTGCATGCAATTGCTCTTCAACCCATTCAGCAGAATTAGACTAGAAATCGTATTACACCCAATAAACGGCCCCAGTTTCCTAGTCAAAATCTATGATTAAGATAATTTGAAAAAAATATTCCCAAATTACTAAGATAGGAAACTTTGCTTCATTTTGATACAGTAGTTGTTAGTCAGTTGATCTTGTAAACTGTGAGATAATATAGCTGTTCCCATAAAACCTCTACCACGTTTTAAAAGATATGTTTCTCTAGAAACAACATACTGTATTTCAATTTTCCTTCGTAAAAAGACTTCAAAATGCTTAATTCTGTTTGGGACAGGCAGTAGTGCATAATTATACAATATGTTTAAGTTTCTTCTATGTATGTTAACAAGAGGGCCATGATGGCCCTAGGTCGCTCACCTG
Organism: Fragum sueziense; assembly: GCA_963680895.1. Lineage (NCBI taxonomy): Eukaryota > Metazoa > Mollusca > Bivalvia > Cardiida > Cardiidae > Fragum > Fragum sueziense. The sequence goes on along the minus strand of OY804597.1, from coordinate 53,131,258 downwards.
AAAATTGTTGCCTTGTTGAAATTAAACACTTAGACCTGAATAGCAGCAAAATAAATGTTTCAATAAAGCCCTTTCTCATGTGTTTTTCAAATGAATGTAACAAATATTCAGCCTTTTTTAAAAGTATTGCTCTTTTGTCCTTTTTCTGATACTACTGAACTAATAGGCAATTATATATATATATAGTTTAAATATTAACAAAATTCTTCTAACAAATTTGAAAGCCCTTCACCAAAGGATCATTCATGTGAACTTTCAAGAATATTGGCCAACTGGTTAGGCAGAAAAAGATTTAATTTTTAGAAGATTTGGCTTATACTTTCCCCTTTTCTCATGCCGCGGCATGATGGAATCAAATTCTTTTAACAACTATGAAAGCCCTTCACCTAAGGATCATTCATGTGAAGTTTCAAGAATATTGGCAAACTGGTTAGGCAGGAGATGATTTTTAAAAGATTTGGCTATTTTCCCCTTTTCTCATGCCGCGGCAGCCAGAGTCTTTGATGGAATCAAATTCTTTTAAAAACTTTGAAAGCCCGCCACCTAATGATCTTTCAAGTGAAGTTTCAAGAATATTGGCCAACTGGTTAGACAGAAGAAGATTTTTAGAAGATTTGGCTATTTTCCCCTTTTCTCATGCCGTGGCAGCCAGAGTCTTTGATGGAATCAAATTCTTTTAACAACTTTGAAAGCCCTTCATCCAAGGATCATTTATGTGAAGTTTCAAGAATATTGGCCAACTGGTTAGGCAGGAGATGATTTTTAAAAGATTTGGCTATTTTCCCCTTTTCTCATGCCGCGGCAGCCAGAGTCTTTGACAGAATCAAATTCTTATAACAACTTTGAAAGCCCTTCATCCAAGGATAATTCATGTGAAGTTTCAAGAATATTGGCCAACTGATTAGGCAGGAGAAAATTTTTAAAAAATTTGGCTATTTTCCCCTTTTCTCATGCCGCGGCAGCCAAAGTCTTTGATAGAATCAAATTCTTTTAACAACTTTGAAAGCCCTTTACCCAAGGATCATTCATGTGAAGTTTCAAGAATATTGGCCAACTGGTTAGGCAGAAGAAGATTTTTAAAAAATTTGGCTATTTTCCCCTTTTCTCATGCCGCGGCAGCCAGAGTCTTTGATAGAATCAAATTCTTTTAACAACTTTGAAAGCCCTTCACCCAAGGATCATTCCTGCCAAGTTTCAAAAAGATTGGCCCACTGGTTTGGGAGGAGAAGATCTTTAAAGAAATTGTGGACAGACGGCCGGACGGACGGACGGACGGACGGACGACCGGACGGACGGACCGACGACGGACAACGACCGATCACAATATCTCACCTTGAGCACTTTGTGCTCAGGTGAGCTAAAAAGCAAGTACCAGATATTCACAAATTTGTGATATTTTCATCATGATTTAAAATAGAATAAAAAATGTTGGATTGTAAATAAGCTATTTTGCAAAAATAGAATTAAGAAAGGAGTCCTAGGTTTTATTTTGACACCAAAATTATAAGAGAACACCATCAACTAATTAAAGAATATCCATTTTCCTGCAAAATTCTTAACAAAAACTGTGAAAATTTCACAAGAATTTCCAATTAAATCTACAAAAGTATGCATATGCAAATTATTTCATTTGCATAACTGTCATAAAAATTAAGACGAATGCTTAAAAGCTTCAATTTGATACTAAAATTGTTAATCTATACCAAGAACTATTCGAGATATGTCTGATTTTTTTCTGATGTACTCGCAAAAATTGACTATAATTCCATCAATTGTTCCAATAAATTCTTCAAAGTTATGAATATGCAAATAAGCTTAATTGCATACTTATTCTGAAAAACAAAAATGGATGTCTTGTCTTCATTTAAAAACATTGATTGTTTGTCTACACCAAGGACTTAGTCACTAAGTTAGTGACTGATAGCGGTTTGTCCCGTTTCACCCCAAAAACTACTTTTACAATATATGTTTCCATGGAAACCAAACACTCTGCTATACTGTAATTCAATCTGATTCTGTAAAAAATACCTAAAATTTCTAACTTCTGTTTTGGACAGGACGTTTTACATATGCAATGTGATTATATCCTTCCAGGAAGCTGCAAAGCTCTGTATGTATCAAATTTTCACTAATGGGTGATATTTTCATCAATTAATTAAAAATAATAAAAAAAAATGTGCATATTCAATTAAGCTTTTTTGCATAACTTAACTTGAAGATAGATGTCTAGGCTTTATTTTGGTACCAAATTTGTGAATATACACCACCAACCTAGTGGGCTATAGCTTTCGTTCGAACTTCACTCTGAAAAAAATGACCAAAATGATCAAAATTTCCAATTAAATCTTCAAAATCATGCATATGCAAATCAGCTAATTTGCATATTTATACTTCAAAGTAAAGATCAATGTGTAAGCTTGATTTTGATACCTAATATGTTATTCTTAACCCAAAACTAAATGAGTTATAGCGGATTGTTTAACTATACCCCATATACCATTTATTTTATGCACCTAGTTGACCTTTGACCTATTTAGACCTACTTCACCATTGATGCGGACAGAGAGACAGGGCTTGAGTGATTAAGGGGACATTGCTACATCGTTTAAGCATTGTCTCTTGCTTGTAACAAGTTGTCCTCCCTGGAACCATTTTTAGGCCTCGTACAGAAAACTTCTCCTAGTCTAAACCAGGAATCTGCATGCAACCATCTCATTATGGGAATAAAGTCTATTTTCTTTAATCTTTCTTCCATTATTAAATCTTGAATGTTTGGGTTTTTTTTTATTTTTAATATTTCATTAATATTAAAAACTTTATTAATGTCCAACTAATATTGTCTTTCCTAGTTCTAGCTTTATGACATGAAAGAAAATGTTGAAAAGAACTATAATTAAAAGATGTGTTTGTGAAACACCAATGCCCTCTGCATTAAGTGTTCATTGACATTTTCTTACAGAATGATGGACAGATGGATGGACAGACAAACAATGTGAAAACAATATGCCCCTGATCTTATAATATGGAGACACAAGAATGGAAATATCACACCAGTAATTTCTTCTTTATTGTCCGTCTGTGCCTGAAATCTTATTACAGTCATCAAAACAAGCAAATTCGTTGAATTGATATCCCCCGCCGAATATATTTTCATTGTCAATAAAGTAGCGCGGAAACGAATATAAATCTGTATGTATATGGCTTCAACAGAACGAATATCACTCTGTATGTATATGGCTTCAACAGAACGAATATCACTCTGTATGTATATGGCTAAAATAGTCAGGGGCAGTAACACTAAATACAACGGCCGAACCGGGTAACCCCGACGATATGCGCATGTCCTCATTGTAGTAAAGCTGTGTGCCAAGTTTCATTGAAATCCGGTGTATAATTTTCAAGAAATAGCGCGGAATCGAATATCACTGTATGTATATGGCTTAAACAGTCAGGGGCAGTAACTCTAAATTCGGCGGTCGAACCGGGTAACCCCGACGATATGCGCATGTCCTCATTGTAGTTAAGCTGTGTGCCAAGTTTCATTGAAATCCGGTCTATAGTTTTCAAGAAATAGCGCGGAAACGAATATCACTCTGTATGTATATGGCTAAAACAGTCAGGGGCAGTAACTCTAAATTTGACGGTCGAACCGGGTAACCCCGACGATATGCTCATGTCCACTTTGTAGTGAAGATGTGAGCCAAGTTTCATTGAAATCCGATCTATAGTTTTCAAGAAATAGCGCGGAAACGAATATCACTCTGTATGTATATGGCTTAAACAGTCAGGGGCAGTAACTCTAAATTCGGCGGTCGAACCGGGTAACCCCGACGATATGCGCATGTCCTCATTGTAGTAAAGCTGTGTGCCAAGTTTCATTGAAATCCGGTTTATAGTTTTCAAGAAATAGCGCGGAAACGAATATCACTCTGTATGTATATGGCTAAAACAGTCAGGGGCAGTAACTCTAAATTCGGCGGTGGAACCGAGTAACCCCGACGATATGCGCATGTCCACTTTGTAGTAAAGCTGTGTGCCAAATTTCATCGAAATCCGGTCTACAGTTTTCAAGAAATAGCGCGGAAACGAATATCACTCTGTATGTATATGGCTTAAACAGTCATGAGCAGTAACTCTGAATTCGACGGCCGAACCGGGTAACCCCGACGATATGCGCATGTCCTCATTGTAGTAAAGCTGTGTGCCAAGTTTCATCGAAATCCGGTCTATAGTTTCCAAGAAATAGCGCGGAAACGAATATCACTGTATGTATATGGCTAAAACAGTCAGGGGCAGTAACTCTAAATTTGGCGGTCGAACCGGATAACCCCGACGATATGCGCATGTCCACTTTGTAGCGAAGCTGTGTGCCAAGTTTCATCGAAATCCGGTCAACAGTTTTCAAGAAATAGCGCGGAAACGAATATCACTCTGTATGTATATGGCTAAAACAGTCAGGGGCAGTAACTCTAAATTCGGCGGTCGAACCGGGTAACCCCGACGATATGCGCATGTCCACTTTGTAGCGAAGCTGTGTGCCAAGTTTCATCGAAATCCGGTCTACAGTTTTCAAGAAATAGCGCGGAAACGAATATCACTCTGTATGTATATGGCTTAAACAGTCAGGGGCAGTAACTCTAAATTCAATGGTCGAACCGGGTAACCCCGACGATATGCGCATGTCCTCTTTGTAGTGAAGCTGTGTGCCAAGTTTCATCGAAATCCGGTCTATAGTTTCCAAGAAATAGCGCGGAAACGAATGTCGGACGGACGGACGGACGGACGGACGGACGGACGGACGGAAGGACGGACGGACATGGCAAAAACAATATCCCCCCCGAAAAATTTTTTCGGCGGGGGATAACAATCGTTTTTGGATAAGAGTGAAAACACAAAGGATAAATTCATGCCTCTCACAATTCCCAGCCCTGGCTGGAAAAATCACTAAATCAAGTTTTTGTTAAAGATTCTAATAAAATTTTATTGAAATATCACAGAGCCAAGTAATACAAGAGCAATTCTTCTTCCAAAAAGGCATAAATTGTCTAAGAATAAGACAACCAGCAGTACAAAACATTCTTGACAACTTTAATCCATTATCACACATTGACGCCTTTTGACACACAAAAGGGTACATTAAGGCTTTGGAAAATGATGTGGAAAATGAAGAAATTGCTTGTGACAAGCAAAATGCATTTCATCAGTGGGAGGTCATAACCTTATAACTAAAGCTTGAAAAATATGGAGTTACAAGGTTTTGATCCCCTACCAGTGATATGCTGATCAAAATTTTAAAACAACATAACGTCGTTGTAAATGCAAAACCTCGTATCTCGTTTTTGGAAAATTTTAAAAGGGAGGGAATAAAGTGTAATAACTTTTCCCAAACAGAAATGTTTTACTGACACATTGTTCACTAATAATTTGTCATTTATACTGATCACTAAACATATCTCAAAACCTGCGAGAATTGTGTAAACTAGGCACATAAGTTTGTACTTTGAAAATTGCACGAATCGACATACGAGGTTTTGCATTTACACTGACGATATCCATATATTCTCCAAAAACTGTATTTTGATATTGCAGGAAGATTACATCAATCCATTTATTGCAGAAAGTATGTGAATTTTGTCTCCAAAGATGCCAAAATCATTAAGGTAGTGCATTACAATTTGTTCCTTTTCTACGAAAACCACGTATCTGCAGCTTGTTTGAAGCTGCAGATGCGTGGTTTTTGCAGAAAAGCAGCGAATTTTTGTCACAGATCCTATGGTTTGAGTTTATTGGGGTTTTACGTCGTTTTCAACTTCTAAGGTCATATCGTGGCGGCTGGAGCACCTAACCGTGGGTTCCTGGTATTTCTCACACCAGTACAACCACTATATCCAAACCGAGCCTCCAGCTGCTCTCTCACATAGATGATTCACACCCATTGGTGAGAGACAAATGACTTTTGTCAAATGTCAGAATGGATACTAGCCGATCCGGGGTTCAAACTCGAGACCCCTGGATTGACAGACTCCGACATAACCGACTAAGCTATCCGGGCTTGGCTAACACACAGTTCCTATGGAATAACCATAACTCTAGAGTTAGAGAATACAGCACCAAATTAAGAATATTTTTGACTATTTTTTTGCTAGATTTTTTTATTTTTTGCTGCATTATTACAGCTAACACTGTCTACTATATTTGGAAAAGGATCAAATTCCATCCATTTATTGGAGAATGTATGTGAAATTTGTCTCCCAAAGATGCCAAAATCATTAAAATTGTGTATAAAAATTGTAGTCACAGATCTTATGGAATAACCATAAAGACTATCTATAGTTAGAGAATGTGGCACCAAACAAGGCTGATATTTTATGATATTTGGCTCTTATTTCGTGGTAGTCTTAAAATGGTACTAAATGTTTTATTTTGTATCAAATATTGGGTAGAGTGTGGTGGTATATTTCAGAACTACAGGTTATTTTTTAAAACTAAGGGATAATTAACTTTGTCTAATCAATTTAAAAGTTGATTTCATATATCCTTTCTCCGCCATTTTTTAATTTTGACAAGTTGTAGGAGATTATTTTGTGCTTAAAAAGTACAAAACAGTCAAAACTATGAATATTGAGAAAGCATCCTTAAAACTAGATTTTCAAATTGTGACAGATAGATATCATTGAAAGAAAGTCACATACCAAATTTGGGGGAAAAGGCAAATGTTAAGTTTTTGGTCAGACAGACGGATGGACAGACAGACAGTAGTAAAACAATATGTCCCTGACATTTTGATAAAGGGGCACAATTAAGAATCAATCAATCCTTGTATCAATGTTATATCAAAAGCAACATGCTTTAGATTATGGCACTCAATTTGAAAAATTTTCATAGCAGTTGTCTTATTTATATGAAGGGTTGTATTTTATTTTCAAGAGTTGATATTGCATGGAAGTTTTCTGATTACTTTGGCAAGCTCTGCAAATTGGCTCTGTTGTAGGTAAAAACTGATTAAATTTTCTGAGAAGATTTAAAATATTGCAATTTTAGCCTAGTGCTTTGATTGACAAATAGCATAAAACTTGGAAGGAACTCAGCTTACGTTTGATAAATTTGTTGGTTCATGTAAAAGTAGGGTTAACATTTGAAAATCCATCAATTAACAAGTTCAGAGATACACTGGTGGTGAACTAAAACAGTTTTCGCTACAACAAGATATAGATATTTTGCGTTTAAATGTGAGTTTATAGATTTTTTTCCTAATGAAAATGGACTTGTTCTAAAAACAGACTGGGTTTACCGATATGTATTGACAAACCGTCTGTGTTGTTATAAAATCTCGTAACTACGGCTTTATCGAAGCCGTAGTTACGAGATTTTATAAAGCCGTAGTTACGAGATTTTATAACAACACAGACGGAATACTATGATCACGAAAAAACGTCCCATGCTTTGGCTGAGTTCACCACCAGTGAGATATATAACTTGATGCTGCATTCAAAAATTTCCTGCTGTATAGAGCAAGACAGGTGCATCAAACCTATATAAAATGTTGACTTGCATAGCTCTTGATAAATGACCTGGCATACCATCTCTAGCTAAATAGCTATAGATGCTCTACCTGGTCATTTATTGAGACCTTTAACTTTTAAAAACAGAAATTACGACTGGTCCATAGTCAATAGTGTTGTCGACGACAATTCATAGAGAATAAAATTTACATTTTTGGTCTGTTTGAGTAGAACACATTGTCGAAAATGTCACAAGCAATTTCTTCATTTCCCACAACATTTTCAATTTTTTTTTATCTTGTGGGGCGTCAAAAAGCATCAACGTTTATGTTAAATCTTATGTTAAGCGCGGATAAACAGACAGACAGACTGACAGACAGACACCAGTAAACAGTATGTATGCCCCTTCAGATATTTCCATACAGGGGCACATTTTTAAACCTGTCTTTGTAAAAGTAGCTGATTATCAGTCTAATTTACATACTCATGATTCAGCAAAAATAATCACAAAAGTTAATCATTATTTCACATACCAATTCAAGCCCCTTTTGGCAAGACGAGATACATATCAAAGATCCCAGTAAATACTTTGGCAAAAAGCAAATGCAACATGTGAAATTGAATTCTGTTTTTGAACAATGTTTTTGTGAATTCCAGGCTTAATGAAATATTTCATTTCAAGTGTAAGAGATCAGATGACAAAAACATCACAAATGACAATGTGGAAATTGTTTCAATGTGGGTATATCTAAAAGCCTTTTAACATTGCAAAATTTAAAGAAATTTGATCGATTGAATTTTTAAAATGGGATTTATTTAAAACCAGACCTTTTTGACAGTATTTGGCATGCAATTACCATATGTCATGGTTAATCGCTAAAGAGCAGATAACTATGAATATGGGCATTTTTTAACAATAGTACATACAAAACAGCTTTTTGAGCATCCAGCTGTTCATATATTGCAGGATTATTATAAGTTTTTTATTTCATTCCTCATCTGATCTTGCAAAACCTCAGACTTCAACAATATCCCCTTATCCAAAGGTCGTTATAAATCAAGATCCATCTATCCCTTTCCAAAACAACAGAAATGTGGTGGTGGTGGTTCGAATTGAAAGCTTTGCTTGACATCAAAAACAGAATATTGATAAAGATAGGATTTGTGTATGATATAGTTAATAAAATATTGAGGCAAAAGGAGAAAATGTTGATTGATCAGCATTTTGTCCTTCTATCTCCTTGTTTTCCGAAGCTGTTTCCTATCAGAGATATCAATTTCAAGGCCGGTCCTTTCTAGGAAATGGCTATACCCCCATCTATTTTATGTGGCCCACCATTAATTTCCTGCCCTTGACATAAATTTGGCGGGATGGCCTTAAGCACCGGCCTATTATAGATATATATCAGAAATTTCTAGCTCAAGCCAATTATAGAGAAGAAGCCATTTACAAACATACAATTCCATTTTGTCTCCCCAACATTTCTGAACTGTCAAAATGCTTGATATGTATTTTGTCTTATTCAGTTCAGTAGACATGGTACTCCTGCTTAAAGTACACAAAGCTTTGGTCTTTACTTTCCCATCCAAACAGCGAAAATTTGAAAGCTGCAGTTTACAACATCTTTGTTATACAATTGAAACTTGTATACTTTAGCACCAACATTTTTGAAGCAGAGAGAATGTTAGAAATCAGCATTTTTTTCTTCCTTTCAATGTCTCACCACCAAGACTTTCCTATATTAAGGAACATCCAAAACAAGGTCTTGTTCGGGAAAGGGATGAGATATATGGAAACCATTTAGCTTCAGGACAAAAGTCCAATGACTTGTCAACAGAATGTTGATAAAGATAATATATGAGGATTTATGTATAACATAACACAGAAAATATTCAGGCAAAAGGAGAAAATGCTGATTTATCAGCATTTTCTCCTTTTGCCTCAATATTTTCCCAAAGCTGTTGTCTATCAGAGATATCAAAACCCAACCTTTCTGGGAAATGGCTAGCTATCCCACATCTATTTTATGTGGCCCACCATCAATTTCCTGCCCTTGACATAAATTTGGCGGAATGGCCTTAAGCACTGGCCTATTATAGATATATATCAGAAATTTCTAGCTCAAACCAATTATAGAGAAGAAGCCATTTACAAACATACAATTCCATTTTGTCTCCCCAACATTTCTGAACTGTCAAAATGCTTGATTTGTATTTGTCTTATTTGGTCCAGTAGACATGGTACTTGGGCTTAAAGTACACAAAGATGTATGGAAAACCTTGATCTTTTCTTTCCCTGAAAATACCAAAAATTTGGACTGTTTACGGGTATTTTTAGCACCCAAATTATTGATACAGAGACAATATTGGCAATTTTTCTTCTATTCAATCATCATGTCCACCCACCAAGGCTTTCCTTTAATAAAGAACATCAAAAAACAAGGTCTTTTGTAGGAAAGGGTTAAGATATATGCAAACCATTTAGCTTTAGGACAAAACTTGTCAACATTCTGTTCCCAAAAAATCTTCTGGATACCTACCATTTTTTTTGACATTTTCTTTTGCATGTGACGTCTTAGAGGCACTCTAGATAAAGCATATTTAAGGTCTGTGGTCGAGTCAAGCTATCATGGCACATATTTATAAGTTTTACCCATGTAAACAATAGGAAAAGCGTTCATTATCTCAATGCAATTTTGCATTGGTGCAAATATTGAGGCAAAAGGAGAAAATGCTGATCATCAGCATTTTCTTCTTTTGCCTCAATGTTTTCCCAAGCCTATACTATTTCGGATATCAAAACCAGATCTCGTTTGGAAACAGTTAATCTCAGCGCTAACTTATCAAGTCCAATTGTGTCGGTCATTTTATCTGACAGCATAATTCCAGAAAATCCCATTCAATGCCAGCATATGACAGCAAATAGCTATTTTTGTGAGTTGGGATGTAATAGAGACTGAGACAATTTTCTTCTGAGATTTTCAAACGAGCCAACAAAGGGAACCAGACTTTTGTGAATATTGGTGGAATGGGATAAATCTTGTGTTAAAAATAGATGGTTCAATAGATTTTGTCTAAAAATTGTTGATGTTGTTATAAAATCTTGTAACTACGGCTTGAATCAAGCCGTAGTTTCGAGATTTTATAACAACACATATGAAATACTATCCTTTGTCCGAAATTATGTCAAAGTTTGCAGGATGAAATTGTCCCCTACAATTAGGGACATCAAAAACCAGATCTTGTTTGGAAACAGTTAATCTCAGAGCCAACTTTATCAAGTCCAATTGTGGCGGTCATTTTATCTGACAGCATAATTCCAGAAAATCCCATTCAATGCCAGCATATGACAGTAAATAGCTATTTCTGAGAGTTGGGATGTAATAGAGACTGAGACAATTTTCTTATGAGATTTTCAAGTAAGCTTGAACGAAGGGAACCTCTTTTGTGAATATTGACAGAATCAAACAATACCATTTGAAAAATAACAGCAGTCAAACATTCAATTTTTGAAAGAATAAATTTGGAAGATGTTGAGAAAACAAAGTACCTGAAAAACCTCATTCCAAGACATTTAATTTATAAATTTGTCAAACTTCAAACAAACTGCATGCAGACATCTTGCAGTTTAGATTGTGCTTCATTCACATACATTTAATTTGGCACTACAAAAATCTCTTCAAACCGCAAAATATGCATCGATGGCCACAAAAAAGGATAACCAGAAAGCCAAAGACCCTAAACACCAATTACGTAATACGGCTTCACAAAATGTCACAGACGGGACTGAGTTGATTGGTCAACTGTCTACGATGAGACTTTGGCTGTCAGAAATTAAAACCGCATGACCGCTTGTCACGTCACTTGTCATGCTATACTGAATAACAAATACTTCTTGTATCAGCAAACTTTGGTATAAGAATATGACATTGTGCCGGAGTATAACTCGCGATAAATGACCTAGCAGAGCATCTCTAGCAAAAAGCTAGAGGTGCTCTGCCAGGTCATTTATCGAGACTAGCAGAGCATCTCTAGCAAAAAGCTAGAGGTGCTCTGCCAGGTCATTTATCGAGACCCATATCATTCTGTAACTGATGACTTTTAGAGGTGTCTCAATTCACTTACTGATGATCAGAATTTTCTCCTTTTCCTTCAATATTTTCTTTTCCATATGAAGGCAAATTCCATATTTATTTTACACTCCTTTTGTCATCTGCAGAAAATTTAAGATTTGGACAGAGCAAAATTTCATGGGTTAGAATGGGTTAAAACATTAATGATGATTAGAATTTTCTTCTTTTCCTTCAATATTTTCTTTGCCATAAAGTAGGCAAATTCTATATTCATTTTACAATAATCTTAAACAGAACAGAAACGTCAAATGATGTGACCATTTCCTCCTTTTCCTGTAAAGTTTTTTCGACCAAACTCAACAAAATCAAGTGGGTTTGTCAAAAGGTGTCATCATATGCTTGGTAATAATCTGGGTTTGTCTTAGAATTGGCTTTCATATATATCTTTTGACGGTCCTTGTTTCTTCCAAGAATTTGTATGTGCAGATGCAGACTTCATAATTGTCATGTTTCTTTGTCCTGTTTCCGACAGACATTAGTAATTTGTAACGAGAACCGCTTATTATCAAGTTCCACATCTTCGTAGACAACAGACAAATGACTGAAATGGACGTTCTTAATCCATTATCACGGTGGATAATCACGTGATACAATATTTTCAGAAAATCTTGAATAATTTTGTAAAGACATAACCGATTTGAATTCGGTTTACAGCAGAGAATGTGGGCAGACGCTACGCATTAGATAGATGTGGTGGATTTTTGAAAAATTAACTGATAAAAAAGTTATTGAAGATCAACCAACATTTTAATTGGTTGATCTTCAGTAACTTTTTTATCAGTTGATTTTTCAAAAATCCATCACATCCATGTTATTTCTGACATTTTTCCACCTTCTCTGCTTCAAACCGCATTCGAATTGGTCAAGTATTGACAAAATTATTGAAGATTATCAGAAATTCTAAGTCATGTGATTGTACACTGTGATTATGCAAGACTTTATTACTAACTGTTTATAACTCACATATGAGTCAGGATCTGGGGAATGTGCCTAAATGGAGAGAGGCAGAGACCCATGATACTGCTCTTTTATGCTTGCTACAAGTCATGAAGAATCTATTTGAGAATGACATGGTTCCTGATCAGACTGCTTGTATGCGCAGGTTGATCTGGAACCATGTTTGGCTCAAAAGCATTAAGGGACCCTTTTCCAGATCCTGGCACCTATGAATCGCAGAAAATATTGGGACAAAGCAATGCTGACATCAAAACAAGGTCTTGTTTTGGAAAATTTGGTTAACCCATTACTGCACAGTGACGCCTTTTGACTTCATCATAAGAAAGGGCTTGGGAAAACAATGTTTTCTAACCCAAAATGGAAAGATTTTTTTAAATTTAATGAACTTGAAATTGTTCTCTGCAATACCTTTCAAATTCGAACACTCCAATATTTTATCGTCTGGTAATGGGTTAAGTGTTACAATGAATTCATTATCAAGGCAATTAAAATTGTACTACAAAATAAAATTTGATTCAATTGAATTTCAAAGAAAGGACTTTCAAATGGATGCTGCAAACAGTATATGTAGAAGACCTTGGAATTCACAACAAACAGCTATTCCGTATCTGATTGAAAGATGCTTAAGAAACAACAAACAATCAGACACTGTTGTTTTTCATTCAATACTTGCTCATTATACAGATACCTGGAGTGTCAAGGCTTTTTTGCGAGCGGTAAACAAACAGTTCCTATACAGCTTTCCAAGAATTGTTGAAGAATTGAAGCTCTACAGACAGTATTGTCTTTCAACAACATTCAGCTTTGTAAATGTTACATCTACATTGTTACATGCAACCTGATACTCCATGCAATGGCTAAAATTCATTTGAAAGTTATAATATATTTCCTTTGTTTTATAACTTTAATTTTTCAATCAAAAGTTCGACCAGGACATGCAGATAGTTGTAGATTAAGAGACTGCACATATCTGCAGGCTATTTTCTTCCTTGTTAAACAAGAGGGCCATTGGCCCTGAAGCGCTCACCTGATATAATATAACTTTTTGTATACCAATTTTCAGGTTGATTGGACAAAAAATGTGACCTCTAGGGTGCACACAAGGTTTAACTAAGATTTGACCTCATGACCTAGAATTGATCAAGACAATCATTCCGATCAATTTTCAGGTTGATTGCCGAATGATTGGGCAAAAATGTGGCCTCTAGAGTGCACACAAGGTTTTACAAAGATTTTACCTCATGACCTAGTTTATGACCCCAGATGACCCAATTTCGATCTTGTCCGAGAATTGATCAAGACAATCATTCTGATCATTTTTCAGGTTGATTGGGCAAAAAATGTGGCCTCTAGAGTGCACACAAGGTTTTTCTAAGATTTAACCCTGTGACCTAGTTTTTGACCCCAGATGACCCAATTTCAAAGTTGTCCTAGATTTTAACAAAACAATCATTCTGAGCAAATTTCAGGTTGATTGGGCAAAAAATGTGGCCTCTAGAGTGCACACAAGGTTTTTCTAAGATTTGACCCCGTGACCTAGTTTTTGACCCCAGATAACCCAATTTCGAACTTGTCCGAGATTTTATCAAGACCATTATTCTAATCAATTTTCAGGTTGATTGGGCAAAAAATGTGGCCTCTAGAGTGCACATAAGGTTGTTCTAAGATTTGACCCCGTGACCTAGTTTTTGACCCCAGATGACCCAATTTCAAACTTGTCCAAGATTTTATCAAGACAATAATTCTGAGCAAATTTCAGGTTGATTGGGCAAAAAATGTGGCCTCTAGAGTGCACACAAGGTTTTTCTAAGATTTGACCCCGTGACCTAGTTTTTGACCCCAGATGACCCAATTTCGAACTTGTCCGAGATTTTATCAAGACAATCATTCTGAGCAAATTTCAGGTTGATTGGGCAAAAAATGTGGCCTCTAGAGTGCACACAAGCCAAAGGTTGATGCACGACGCACGCCGGACGACGGACACAGCGGTATCACAATACCTCACCATGAGCACTATCGTGCTCAGGTGAGCTAAAAAGGAAAACATTGAAAGACGAGATAAAATGTTGGTCAGTATCTCCTTCGTTTCTCTTAATGCTTTTAATTAAAAGGAACTTTGAAATAGGATATCAAAACCAAAGATTATAATGTGCATGAAAATACCCAACATTGAAGTTTACAATTGCAACATTTTTAATCCCATGAACATTATGCTCTTCTAAATCATGAAGAGATCCGAAACCACTTTATTGATAGAACATCCTTGTAAAATGATCATTATTACTGAAACAAAAATTATATTTCTAAAATAGTTTCATTGCATGCCATATTTAGAAATGTGCCATACCTGTAGAAGCCATATATTTAATGATCAAATTCTATTGAAATAGTCTTTGTGAATATGCACTTTTTTCAACTGACATTCAATTCCATTTTGATGATTTGAATGAGAGTGGGCTACGGAAAAAACAAGCGTTTGCAATCATTAGTAAGCAGATCTAAGGTTGATGAAACCATTCAAAATATGACAAAATTTGGACCAGTCCAAATTCAAAGGTGTTGCAGACAACAAAATTATCAGGACTGTGAAAACTGTTATCATACAAATAATACTTAAGGGGGGTGGAAGTAATGATAAATTATATAATTTCTTCATGCAAATAGATACTTATCAGTCTGCTAATCTTACATGACCTTGTCAGAATTGTTCAAATTTACAATGCCATAATATATTTACTGCAGCAAATATGCATATAAGGATTGCAGCATCAAAGCCATGGAAGAACATTATTCTTATTCCTGTAAGTGACTTCCTCACAAATTAAATCCAAACACTCCCAAACTGTCAACATTTGAATCCATTTGTGTGTGCAAGAATACTTTAAGTGCCTAAATTATATTTAGGCACTTAAAATATTCTTGTGCTCACATTTTGGAATGATTGATGAAAACATGGAATTCTGACATGCCTGCTTGCTCAGGAAATTAAAGAAAAGTTCCAGTTTTTATGAAACTTGGTCGTGATTGATGAAGTGCATGTATGTATGCAGGGTCCAACTAAATAAGACACCTTTAGACATTGGAACTACTTCATCTTGATGCCAAGATTTATAGGCTGTTGGGTGCTTAAAACAGCTGAAATTTCAAGTTGAAATACTGGTATGAGACTAAATTGGTACATTTGATAGCCAGCAAGCGTTATATCTGCAGGCACACTTACTTTTCTATTATGCCATGGTACTTGCAGTCCTACAATGTAACTAAAGACACCTTTAGATATTGGAACCTGGCATTTCATACTGAAGCCAAAGCAAGGCTGTTGGAATAAGACGCATAATAATATTGTTGGGGTTTCATTATGTAGGATAATGATTGAGAACTAGTACATAAATTGGTAAATCAACAGTTCAGATTATCTGGCACAGATATTTCTATTAGCCTTGATACTCTTGCAGCCTAGTATTCAAAGACCTTAGCATGCAGTGAAAGTTTGCAATATAACGTCTTGGACTTATTAGTTATACCAATCTAGCTTCTTGTCAATGTATTTCTAGTGATAAATGACAATTTGATCAGACTAAATGCTCCTCATGTCAAGGCTTTGAAATTGCGGTAGTTTCAGTGTCTCTTACCAATATGCTTCCATTATGCTATTTTGTCAACGATATCCATTTGCTATTGTTAGCTGAATGACCTTTGCTGAGAAAACTGGGCACATTAGCTCCTTAAGGAATATCTTTAATGTTTGTACTTATCTTAGTACAGTTCTGATCATTAATGACATTTTGATCAGGCACAATGCCATTGTACAATGGCTAGAAAATTTCAGCATGTCTTTGAATACCTGCTAATTTCATTACATGTATCTCTTATTTTCAACATAGGTCAATTTCTATTTGTCAACATTTGCCATTTACTGTGAAAAGTTGAGTGACGTTTAAAGAGTAAATAAGACACTTGCTTATTTTGGACAAATCTGTAATCTATGCACTTCTAAGCAAGGTACAGGAGTTCTTCATTAATGACATATCAATCATAATCAGCTTCAAATCCGTCAAGTAAGGGCTAGGAAACTTCACCATGTCTTTGAATACCTTTTAATTTCATTACATGTATCTGTTAATTCCAGCATGTGTCAATTACTACATTTGTATTTGTCAACAATTTCCATTTACTATTTGAAGTTGACTGACCATTGGACAGTAAATTGGACACATTGCTCCTTATGGAGTAATCCCTATTCTTCTAAGCAAGGTACATCTCTTGATTAATCACATTTTGATGCCATACTATAATGGCCATATAACTTCAGCATGTCTTGGAGCTTTGAGTACAGTTGCTAATTTCTAATGTCACTTTCCATCATTCTCAAAAAACTATCTTCTTTTTTCTTCAAAAACATTGTAACTGCAGCATGTTTGAAGCTGCAGTTACAAGGATTTCGAAGAAAAGCGACAATAATGTCGTCTGAGTTTCCATGACAATTTGCTATTTGAACTGGAATGACCTATACATACAGTAGGTGATGACCAAAGATTCTTGAGAACAGCTAATACAAAGGTACTTACTGAAGTTAAGCCAGTGATGAATACTATTTTGATTATACTCAATTCCCTTGATGAAACGGATTAATTATGCTGATATTATAGCAGAGAAAACTAGAAATCTATCACTGAAGGTGATAAAAATACCCCCGCCACCACCTTTGTTCGGACAAGTGTTTTTGTTGAATCAGGAGCCATACTCAGAAATTGTCAATCCGATTTTCTTCAAATTTGGTCCAATCAGGGGCCATAACTCAGAAAGTATCGTTCTGATTTCCGTTAATTTTGCGTCTTGCATATATACAGGTCCTAATTTATACCTGTGCCAAGTATGAAGCAAACCATTCAGTAACTGTAGGAGGAATTGTCCGGACAAGCATTTTTTTGTCAAATCAGGGGCCATAACTCAGAAAGTAACGGTCCGATTTTCGTTAAATTTGGGTCTTGCACATCTACAGGTCCTAATGCACACCTGTGCCAAGTATGAAGCAAATTGAACGGTAACTGTAGGAGGAGTTGTCCGGACAAGCATTTTTTGGTCAAATCTAGCAGGGGCCATAACTAAACAAGAGGGCCAAGATGGCCCTGCATCGCTCACCTGAGAGGACTTTGAGACAAACATCTTGCAATCTTCAAACTCGCATGACCCACTTTTTACATGACCTGCATATCATTAAGATAAACATTCTGAACAATTTTCACTATGATGAGTAAATATTTAGGTTCTTAGAGCAAAAACAAGATTTGACCTTTTGACCTAGTTTTAAACCTAACATTAGCCACTTTCTACATGACCCATTTATCATCAAGATAAGCAATTTTCACAATGATGAATAAATATTTTGATATTTTAGAGCAAAAAACAAAATTTGACCTATATTTTGACCTCCCATGGCCCACTTTATACATGTCCCAGATATTGTCAAAATAAACATTCTGAACAATTCTCACAATGATTCAGATATCATTATGGTTCTAAATGCAGGAATAAGAATTGACCTAGTGACCTAGTTTCTGACCTCACATGGCCCCCTTTTTACATTGACCAGATATCATCAAGATAGATATTCTGAACAATTTTCAAAACGATAAAGTAAATATTTTGGTTCATAGAGCAAAAACAAGATTTGACCTAGTGACCTAGTTTTAGACCATGCATGACCCACTTTTCACATCACCAAGATATCATCAAGATAAATATTCTGAGCAATTTTCACAATGATAAAGTAAACATTTTGGTTCTTAGAGCAAAAACAAAATTTGACCTAGTGACCTAGTTTTTAACCTTGAATGACCTGCTAGTCATATCACCAATATATCATCAAGATAAACATTCTGAATGTTTACAATGATTGAGTAAATATTTTGGTTCTAAGAGGAAAAACAAGATTTGACCTAGTGACCTAGTTTCTGACCTCACATGGCCCCCAATTTACATTGACCAGATATCATCAAGATAAATATTCTGAACAATTTTCACCACGATAAAGTAAATATTTTGGTTCCTAGAGTAAAAACAAGATTTCACCTAGTGACCTAGTTTTTAACCTCGCATGACCCAATTTTCACATCACTAAGATATCATCGAGATAAACATTCTGAACAATTTTCCCAATGATAAAGTAAATATTTTGGTTCTTAGAGCAAAAACAAAATTTGACCTAGTGACCTAGTTTTTAACCTCATATGACCTGCTATTCATATCACCAAGATATCACCAAGATAAACATTCTGAATTTTCATAATGATTGAGTAAATATTTCGGTTCTTAGAGGAAAACAAGATTTGACCTAGTGACCTAGTTTCTGACCTCACATGACGCACTTTTAAAATGACCCAAATTTCGTCAATACAAACATTGTGAACAATTTTCACAATGTTTGAGTATATATTTCCCTTCTTAAAGCAAAACCAAGATTTGACCCAATGTCCTAGTTCTTGACCTTACATGACCCACACTTTCTACATTACCTAGATATCAAGATAAGTATTTAGGACAGTTTTGACAAAGTTTTAGGGCAACATTGGCATCTCTAGAGCAAAAGGAAGGATTCTGTAATATTTGACCTTGTGACCTAGTTTTTGACCTTGCATGACCCATCTTTGACCATGACCAAGATATTATCAAGATAAACATATAGGACAATTTTGACAAAGTTTAGACCAAAATTGGCACTTCCAGAGGAAAAGGGAGGATTTTACAAGATTTGGCCTCGTGACCTGGTTTATGACCTGGCATGATCCACTTCTTGACATGACCTAGATATCATCAAGATAAACATTCAGAACAATTTTGAGAAAGTTTGGGCCAAAACTGGCATGTTCGGGCCAAAATGAAGGATTTAAAAAGATTTGACATTGTGACCTAGTTTTTGACCTTGTATGACCCACTTTTCATCATTTGATAGATATAATCGAGATAAGCATTGAGGACAATTTTGACAAAGTTTGGACAAGAATTGGCACTTCCAGAGCAAACTAAAGGATTTTGTAAGATTTGACCTCTTGACCTACTTAATGACCTAGCATGACCCACTTCTTGACTTAACCTTGATATCATCAAAATAAACATTCATGACAATTTCTACAAAGTTTGGACCAAAATTGGCACTTCCAGTGTAAAAAGATGGATTTTACAATATTTGACCTAGTGACCTAGTTTTTGACCTGGCTTGACCTATTTTTTATCATGACCTAAATATCATCAAGACAAATATTCTGATCAATTTTCACAACGATTGAGCATTAAATATGGCCCCTACAGGAGAAAGAAGATTTGACCTTAAGTGACCTACTTTTTGACCCCATTATGGCCCCGATTCAAATTCTTTGAAGTATTTTGAAAAAGCATGACCCATAGATCATATGTGTGAAATATGATTGAATTCTGCCCAGTACTTTAGGAGGAGAAGATTTTTTTGTGAAAAGTTGACGGATGGACAGATAGACAGTTAGACAGTTAGACAGACGCCGGACAACAGACCGATCACAATACCTCACCTCGAGCACTTTGTGCTCAGGTGAGCTAAAAAGTATCGGTCCGATTTCCGTGAAATTTGCGTCTTGCACATCTACAGGTCACAATGAACATTTGTGCCAAGTATGAACTAAATCGATCCACAAGTGTAGGAGGAGTTGTCCGGACAAAGTTTTGGAGACAGACCAACAAACAAACCAACCAACCAACTAACCAACCATCCAACAAACCACTGGACCGACAGGCTGATTCCAGTATACCCCCTCCAAACTTCGTTTGCCGGGGTATAATAAGAAAATGAGAAAATGTTGATTATCACCATTTTTGCCCTTTGTCTTTGTTCATTGTAAGAACATTTTTTCTGTTGTAACAAGTTTATTGGCCCCAATGCTCTTTGGCTATAGACTCAATGCTCTTTGGCTATAGACCCCAATGTTCTAGGGCTATAGATTTCATAAAGTCTCTAAATTCTGGCATATGAAGACTTATAGTGTCTTTTCTCATCCAGCTTCAAAATACCATTGTTTGTCAACAAAAGTTTTTGTTTGCCATTAGTGGAATGACCTTTACAAATAATCCATGTACTTACCATCTTGGAACCATTGGTTAATGACATTCCCATTGCACTCATTTCTCTTAATGCCAAAGCTTATGATCTATGTCATATTTATTCTTAACCCATTCCAACACAATGACACTTTTTGAAGCCCTTCGAGAAAAATGCTTGGGAAAATGTTGTAGAGAATGAAGAAATTGCTTATGACAAGCAATTTCTCCATTATCCACAATATTTTCTAACCATAAATGCAAAGGTTTTAAAACAACTTCACATCTTGTTGTCTTCAACACTTTCAAATTGGGCCATCCTAAAGTTTTGTCATTTGGGAAAGGGTTAATATACTATGACTAGTTTCCAACATTGTTTGTCAACAACAGCAATTTCCATAAGTAAATAACCTTTACCACATAATGAGGGTGGTCAAGCATTCTAATTATTGCAGAATGACAAATTCAATCAGGCCCGTAGGAAGCAACTTCATATTGGGGTGGCTAAAGCCCCCAGTGTAAAATAAGGAAAATTTGGCTACCAGGTTATGGTGAATTATCATTTTGGCTGCAATGCATGTATATGGTTATAGAATGGGGGCATAAAAAGAATAATGATGACCATCTTATATCCCTTTTGCCTGAATTTTGTCTTTGCTAAGATTTATACAAATCCTATCTTTATCAATATCAACTTTTGCTGTCTATAACAGCTTTCAAATCGGAAAATCCAAGCTTAAAGTCAGCTGCAGTTAAAGAGGTTTTTCTTGAAAATTGACAATATGTTTCTGATTCATTTGACAATGGACACAGAAAATGTAGGGTTCTTAGAGACCCAATAATCTTAGTTCTTATCATGGTAAAGCTCATAATTAATGACTATTTGATTGGCCTCAATGCCATTGATGTCAGATGATCTCTTCTTTTTCTACCAAAATCGTTATCTAATGGCACCTCCAATAGCACCGCCCATCTGATAGTTCCTTTTCAAAAGAAACACTATGGTGACTGTCTATATGTAACACCTGTATTTGCTGTTATATACTTTTTACAGAAAATACATTTTCGCATAAAACATATGGTTTGCCCAAGAAACATGACTACAATGACCAGTGGCGGGAGTCTTTAAGAACAGTTTCTACATTTTCTTCTTAACCATGTCTTATCATACTTTAATGTGACCATGTGCATACTACGTATGACTTTAACATCTTTGTATCATCATCTTAATCTAATAATGTAATGAAACGTTTTAACACACATACTACCAAAAGCATCAACTGTAAAATATAAATAATTGAAACAACCTGCATTTTTTAAATTCTACATCAATTTAGAAACTAGATGGTTGCCTAGGGAAAACTTTTAAAAGCCTGCACAATTTCCATAATGTGCATAAAAATAACATGCTAAATCAGGGTGGCTAATCACGTGATACACATGTGGTAATCTCACACTGTTTGTTTACGAATTCCGTACGATAGAAGATGTGTTTCATTGTTTTCCCTTGGTTTTTGGCCGATTTTAGAAATGACGTGTAGTGCAGAGTACCCGCATTTTGGTGCGCTTCAGTCTCCCTTTTAAATAATTGATCAAATAAGCATAGTTTTCGTGAAATATCCTTCAAATGTGTGTTTGAGTGATATGGTAGGAATCACACTTTTGGTATGTGATATTCAAAAATAAGCTTTCCAGTGAATTTGTTCAATCTAAGTCTGAGTTTTGCAGTATAATGAATACATTTTGTTAAAAGAAGGAAGTTTTTCACACAAAGGGGTTGTTTAAGTTTCGTTTTCGAGAGAAAATGATCTCGGAGAAAAATGATAGGAATCACACTCACGTCACTGTGTGATAGGAGTCACACTGGAAACTGAGATGGGAACCTGAGTTGCCTATAATATATAGTTTTTAGATATATTAAAAGTCGTGGATAATGTTATAAATTCTTTTAACCCTTAATCATGTTATTGAAACAATAAATACACCACAAATACAATGAAAAACTTTGACCAGATAAGTTAGTAAATTGAATAAATAAATAAATCTTTGAATGAATGAACAATAAAAACACACTTGTTAGAACTCTAAATTCAATATTTTCAGCAAAGGATGAGTGTCAATAAGGCCCTTTCT
This sequence comes from Fragum sueziense, assembly GCA_963680895.1. NCBI lineage: Eukaryota > Metazoa > Mollusca > Bivalvia > Cardiida > Cardiidae > Fragum > Fragum sueziense. The sequence continues at coordinate 53,108,466 of OY804597.1, read as the reverse complement.
GTGACCCAGCCGAATTTTTCTTCATTTTCGCTGTAGAAATTTGACCAATAATATACATGTACTAACATTATGTTGGCAAAGTACTTGAACGGAGCCCTGGTTTGGAAGACACATTAAATAAAGGTGGGTGGGGTAACTCGCCATCAAAACCATCAGGTATTAATTGATTTCTTATATAGTTTAACTAACAATTATTACTTTTAAAACAAATGATGCATTGAAATACTTTAATACATATGTCGCTTTGAATACGTGTTGTTTTTTATTCAATTGGAGGCCAAATACAGGAGAAAAGGGGCAATAAACGTGGTTATGGATTTTTTATGATTTTGAAAGGATTAACTTAACGAAAAAAACACAACAGAATTCATTTCTCATTTTATTCAATTCATCTTTCTAATGGTGAATGAGGATAATTTTACCACAATTTGTAATATAATTTTCAAAATGGCTTCAGTAGATTCTGGATTACTTACCCTTGACTTCTTGATAAAAATGCCAAAAAGTACAAAAAAGAAAGTCCTGAATCATCTGTCTTTGGGCGTCAAAAATAGCTGGTTTGACATTGTTTGCTCTCTATCATCTATATTTATTCACCATTCATGCTGTAAATTAGATGTTGAAAAAATGTTATGTTGGTTACCATGATTTCAATTTTCCGTCTGATCGGGTAGAGAAGTGCTATCATCGACTTTGTTGTCACCTTTTTTTTTTTATCAAATTCCAGAGCAGATAACTAAGCAAGTAATATCCTGAATAATATTGAAATTAAAACCTCTCCAAGATCTTATGGCCACTAACATTATGTCTATGATACCTCTAGATTGGTCAATATCTATTTTGTGGCTGTTAGTGTGAAAATAAGACGAAAATGGCAAATTTCTCAAAATAAAGGACAGATAAGTCCACAAGTTCTGTTCCGATTAAGATAAATTTTTAGTCATTAAAAATCTATTTTATACAAGATTGTATTCAAAATTTGTCTCGATTGGTCAATATTTCAACATAAGATGAAAACAGTGATATTGTCAAATTCAAGGTCAAATAACGCACAACCAAACTGAAAATCTAAGTAATTCGTGGTCTTATAGAAACCAACACCATGTCAATTTTTTATCTTCATTAACAGGTGTTCATCAATCAACAAATGTAGGCGCTAGAGTGTAACCAATGTCAAAACTAGCTATTTGTGATATTCAAAGGCAGGTTCAGGACTTTCTAGTGCGATCCGACCCATAATCTCATTTGACAACGTATGATAATACTTGTTTTGACAAGCTTGATAAAGATTGGCTCATATTTGCGGATGCCATAGTGTAAACACAAAATGGACGTACAGACGACGTACAAAAAGCGACCAAAATAGCTCACCTTAAGTACTTCATGCTCAGGTGCACGTATAAAAGCGTTGCTTTGCTTTTTCTACTTCTATTTGGTATTTTCATGTGGTTTCGAAAATGACAAAAGTGACAACATTTAACGTATAATCTCCCTTATTAAGATAAACTTTTATATATCAACTACCAATCCGGATTTAAATAAAATCATGGTCATTTTTTCAGTAATCATACCATCCAACACAGATCCATGACGACTCTTCCTGTTTCAAATAGTAGCCTAGTATATATACAATGTAGCTTGGTATTAACAATGTGTTTGAGTATTGAAGTCGGTCCATTACTAAACGAGTGTGGTTCCTATCAATGTTGGTCTCCAACATGCAGTGTGATTCTTATCATACCGTGTGACGCCTATCTCTGGCTTTCTTTTCCAGTTTTACTACCAATATCAACTCTGCTGCTTTTAATATTTTACGATCATTATCCCTGTATTGCATTTTACATTTGTCACTATTATACGCGTGCTTTAGCATGTTATGAAACAACAAAATTACTCAAAACAAGCTTGGCCACACAAAAGTGTGACTCCAACCATACAACAAATGAAAACTCTTTTTCGAATTTCAAGAAAATTGCACACTCCTACCTTAAAAGTCCAGAATCATAAACAAGAGCAATGTTGCCCGGGTACTCTGCACTTATTGTCATTTCTAAAATCGGCCAAAACCCACGGGAAAACAATAAAATATACCTTCTATCGTACGGAATCGGTAAACAAACAGTGTGAGATTACCACATGTGTATCACGTGATTAGCCACCCTGTAAATGCATGCTGGCTGAACAAAAGGCTTGGTATATAGATTAGATTTCAAAGTCATTTTCTTTTTTCCATCTAAATAAGTTAACCATTTCCCAAACAACACAATTTTAAGGTACAGTCTAACCTGTATTAAGAGACCGTCTTTGGGATTCACTAAGAAAGGTCACATATGACAGGTGGTCTCTTAATTGAGGGTCAGACAGAATTGGTAAATTTTTGTAAAATACATGTATGATCAATGTTTAGTATTTATTGCACGCTAAAATTTATTTACAAATGTATGTATTGTACATGTGTACAGTCTGAAATAAAACGGAATAAAATAATTGGAAGAATAAGCCCATTATAGTAAGAAAATTGTCAATCGATCTATACACATGAAGTTTCCTTTACAATGCACTGACCATCATAGTGAAAATCGGCCATGTCAGCAGACCTTCAGACATGTTCAATATGGAATTATGCTCGATCCAACATTTCCTCTTTTGTCATTTCCACAGTCCAACATTAATTTTGAAGTTCTTCTTTATGAAAAGATCGGCCATTTCAAACAACCAAAACTGTAAATTGAATTCAAGAATGTGTATGTACTACTACTGATTTGCCAAAACTCCATCGTATCTTTGTTTGTGCCTACTTGATTCGCGGATCCGTAGTTGGCAATACTCAAGGGATCCTTAATCGAACAAAATATTTCGGCCGTTTACAAGCCTATCCTACTAAGAAAATTACAATCAAGTTCGACCCGGTAACATCATTTTTTACGATAATTTATTTCTCACGCCATTTGATTTTGAACACCGTTAACTTTCGTTTCCGTCTTCAGAATCCATATTTTGAAATTACATCCCCGCGGAAAAGTCGCTAAAAACAGTGTTGACGATCAATTTGGGCACAGTTTTTAAGGTCGTTTGTCGGGTAAGGCAGGGAGTCGTTTAATTCAAGGTCAAATTATAGCAAAATGCTTCGGGAGGAAAAAATACGGTCGCATATGACAGGAAGTCGCTAAATTCAGAGGGTCGCTAAGGCAGGTTTGACTGTAATCCCCAATTATGAAAGCTGCTGTAGTTGACAAAATATGACTTGATAGAGCTACCAAGATTTGTGTACAATATGGCACAGAAAATATTGAGGCAAAAAAAGAAAGTGCTGGTTATCAGCATTAATTTTCTTCTGTAGTCGCAATGTTTTCCCAAGCCATTTCTGTCAGAGACATCAAAACAAGGCCTTGTTTGGGAAAGGGCTATAATGGCCTAGGTTCTTGAACTGTTGCTTTATTTCTTTTGCACTCAAAATGTACCCTAAACCTAAACTATTTAAAATTCCTAAACTAGCTGCAGGAAACAGACTACCTAATTTCAGTGATTTTTTTCTGCACTTTTAAAGTTTTTAGACTGAAAAGCGACAAAACAGTGTCATATTTTGGATGGAACTGCTCTTAAATAATAGCTGGGATATCAATAAAGGACCTCATAGCTAACTAGAAAAACATGGATCCAGATCAGACTGTGTATAGACACATTTTGATCAAGTTCTATATTTCATATTCAAGCTGAATTAATATCATGCTGCATCTATACTACATCCACATCACGGCCAAAATTATACTGCACAGTCCCTTGTTTTGGCCGCTATGAGGACACGTAATGGTGTATGTGACCAAACCTTAAATTGGAAATCTGTTGCAGATGCCATAATTGGTAGGAATAAATATGACAGAAGATATGAAAGGAAAAGTGAAAATTGCTTATTATCAGAATTTTCTTCATTTCCTTCAAGGACTATAATGTAACTGCTTGAGAGACTTCAAATCAGAGAGGGTTGACCCTTTCCCAAACAACAAAAAATTAGGGTGATCCACTTCAAAAACTACCACAAATGACAAAATGGGTGGTATTAAAGATAGGATTTGCGTAAAATATGGCACAGAAAATATTGAGACAAAAGGAGAAACTGCTGGTTATCAGCAGTTTCTTCTTTTGTTTCAATGTTTTCCAAAGCCTTTTTTAATAGGGATGTCAAAACAAGGTCTTGTTTGGGAAAGGGTTAAATATCATAACCTAGTTACAAATTATGATAATACAATGTCTGCAATACAATATTTCTGGAATATTTAAAGCGAACCTAACTAAAAATGTCAACCATTTTGACGTCAAAATACCTTCTTTGCACCAAAATATGACAATCCTGCCTATTCTTTGTTTTACTGGAAAAGTGCATGGTGAAGAATGTAAATGCAGATTTCTAAGAAATATTTGTATTTCACCAAATTATATACTATCTGTAGGGTACAGACAAAACATAATAGACCATCGTTTTCTTCCTTAGCACTTTTCTAAAATGACACAATATGAGACTCCATAAAAGAAAAGAAGACTATAATCCTTCCTAAGTGCTTTCCTAAACAACAAAATTTTAGTATGATCCAAAATGATAGTGAAACAACATAAATGAGTACATGTATTGTTTACGCTGCAACTATCTAATTTCAAAGGTGTAGCAGAGGACAATTACAGGAAAATTGAATTTTACATTTCCAATATGCTTTCCAAAGACTTTTCTTCTAGGGTGTCAAAAGGTGTCAATGTGTGTTAATGGGTTAAGACAAAATCTTTGAAGAAAAGAAGAAAATGATGGTGTACAGCAATTGCTTCTTTTTCAAGAATATTTTTAAGGCATTCCATCCATTAATAGATACCTGGAACACCTGATACAACTTTGGGAGTCATTATGTGACAACAACTTTGGGGTCATTATGTGACAACAACTTTGGGGGGTCATTATGTGACAACAACTTTGGGGGTCATTATGTGACAACAACTTTGGGGGGTCATTATGTGACAACAACTTTGGGGGTCATTATGTGGCAACAACTTTGGGGGTCATTATGTGACAACAACTTTGGGGGTCATTATGTGACAACAACTTTGGGGGTCATTATGTGACAACAACTTTGGGGGGTCATTATGTGACATAAACTTTGGGGGTCATTATGTGACAACAACTTTGGGGGGTCATTATGTGGCAACAACTTTGGGGGTCATTATGTGACAACAACTTTGGGGGTCATTATGTGACAACAACTTTGGGGGGTCATTATGTGGCAACAACTTTTGGGGTCATTATGTGACAACAACTTTGGGGTCATTATGTGGCAACAACTTTGGGGGTCATTATGTGACAACAACTTTGGGGGTCATTATGTGACAACAACTTTGGGGTCATTATGTGGCAACAACTTTGGGGGGTCATTATGTGACAACAACTTTGGGGGTCATTATGTGACAACAACTTTGGAGGCCATTATGTGACAACAACTTTGGGGGGTCATTATGTGACAAAAACTTTGGGGGTCATTATGTGGCAACAACTTTGGGGGTCATTATGTGACAACAACTTTGGGGGTCATTATGTGGCAACAACTTTGGGGGGTCATTATGTGACAACAACTTTGGGGGGGTCATTATGTGGCAACAACTTTGGGGGTCATTATGTGGCAACAACTTTGGGGGTCATTATGTGACAACAACTTTTGGGGTCATTATGTGACAACAACTTTGGGGCATCATTATGTGACAACAACTTTGGGGGTCATTATGTGGCAACAACTTTGGGGGTCATTATGTGGCAACAACTTTGGGGGTCATTATGTGACAACAACTTTGGGGGTCATTATGTGACAACAACTTTGGGGGGTCATTATGTGACAACAACTTTGGGGGGTCATTATGTGACAACAACTTTGGGGGGTCATTATGTGACAACAACTTTGGGGGTCATTATGTGACAACAACTTTGGGGGTCATTATGTGGCAACAACTTTGGGGGTCATTATGTGGCAACAACTTTGGGGGGTCATTATGTGACAACAACTTTGGGGGGTCATTATGTGACAACAACTTTGGGGGTCATTATGTGACAACAACTTTGGGGGTCATTATGTGACAACAACTTTGGGGGGTCATTATGTGGCAACAACTTTGGGGGTCATTATGTGGCAACAACTTTGGGGGTCATTATGTGACAACAACTTTTGGGGTCATTATGTGGCAACAACTTTGGGGGTCATTATGTGACAACAACTTTGGGGGGTCATTATGTGACAACAACTTTGGGGGTCATTATGTGACAACAACTTTGGGGGGTCATTATGTGACAACAACTTTGGGGGTCATTATGTGACAACAACTTTGGGGGTCATTATGTGACAACAACTTTGGGGGGTCATTATGTGACAACAACTTTGGGGGTCATTATGTGACAACAACTTTGGGGGTCATTATGTGACAACAACTTTGGGGGTCATTATGTGACAACAACTTTGGGGGTCATTATGTGACAACAACTTTGGGGGTCATTATGTGGCAACAACTTTGGGGGTCATTATGTGACAACAACTTTGGGGGTCATTATGTGGCAACAACTTTGGGGGTCATTATGTGGCAACAACTTTGGGGTCATTATGTGACAACAACTTTGGGGGTCATTATGTGACAACAACTTTTGGGGTCATTATGTGACAACAACTTTGGGGTCATTATGTGGCAACAACTTTGGGGGTCATTATGTGACAACAACTTTGGGGGTCATTATGTGACAACAACTTTGGGGGTCATTATGTGACAACAACTTTGGGGGTCATTATGTGACAACAACTTTGGGGGTCATTATGTGGCAACAACTTTGGGGGTCATTATGTGACAACAACTTTGGGGGTCATTATGTGGCAACAACTTTGGGGGTCATTATGTGGCAACAACTTTGGGGTCATTATGTGACAACAACTTTGGGGGTCATTATGTGACAACAACTTTTGGGGTCATTATGTGACAACAACTTTGGGGTCATTATGTGGCAACAACTTTGGGGGTCATTATGTGACAACAACTTTGGGGGTCATTATGTGGCAACAACTTTGGGGGGTCATTATGTGACAACAACTTTGGGGGGTCATTATGTGGCAACAACTTTGGGGGGTCATTATGTGACAACAACTTTGGGGGTCATTATGTGACAACAACTTTGGGGGTCATTATGTGGCAACAACTTTGGAGGTCATTATGTGGCAACAACTTTGGGGTCATTATGTGGCAACAACTTTGGGGGTCATTATGTGACAACAACTTTGGGGGGTCATTATGTGACAACAACTTTGGGGGTCATTATGTGGCAACAACTTTTGGGGTCATTATGTGACAACAACTTTGGGGGGTCATTATGTGACAACAACTTTTGGGGTCATTATGTGACAACAACTTTGGGGGTCATTATGTGACAACAACTTTTGGGGGTCATTATGTGACAACAACTTTGGGGGTCATTATGTGACAACAACTTTGGGGGTCATTATGTGGCAACAACTTTGGGGGGTCATTATGTGACAACAACTTTTGGGGTCATTATGTGGCAACAACTTTGGGGGTCATTATGTGGCAACAACTTTGGGGGTCATTATGTGACAACAACTTTGGGGGGTCATTATGTGACAACAACTTTGGGGGTCATTATGTGACAACAACTTTGGGGGTCATTATGTGACAACAACTTTGGGGGTCATTATGTGACAACAACTTTGGGGGGTCATTATGTGGCAACAACTTTGGGGGTCATTATGTGACAACAACTTTGGGGGTCATTATGTGACAACAACTTTGGGGGGTCATTATGTGACAACAACTTTGGGGGTCATTATGTGACAACAACTTTGGGGGTCATTATGTGACAACAACTTTTGGGGTCATTATGTGACAACAACTTTGGGGGTCATTATGTGACAACAACTTTGGGGGTCATTATGTGGCAACAACTTTGGGGGGTCATTATGTGGCAACAACTTTTGGGGTCATTATGTGGCAACAACTTTGGGGTCATTATGTGACAACAACTTTGGGGGTCATTATGTGACAACAACTTTGGGGGTCATTATGTGACAACAACTTTGGGGGTCATTATGTGGCAACAACTTTGGGGGTCATTATGTGACAACAACTTTGGGGTCATTATGTGACAACAACTTTGGGGGTCATTATGTGGCAACAACTTTGGGGGTCATTATGTGACAACAACTTTGGGGGTCATTATGTGACAACAACTTTGGGGGTCATTATGTGACAACAACTTTGGGGGTCATTATATGACAACAACTTTGGGGGTCATTATGTGGCAACAACTTTGGGGTCATTATGTGACAACAACTTTGGGGGTCATTATGTGGCAACAACTTTGGGGGTCATTATGTGACAACAACTTTTGGGGTCATTATGTGGCAACAACTTTGGGGGTCATTATGTGACAACAACTTTGGGGGGTCATTATGTGACAACAACTTTGGGGGGTCATTATGTGACAACAACTTTGGGGGTCATTATGTGACAACAACTTTTGGGGTCATTATGTGGCAACAACTTTGGGGGGTCATTATGTGACAACAACTTTGGGGGTCATTATGTGACAACAACTTTGGGGGTCATTATGTGACAACAACTTTGGAGGCCATTATGTGACAACAACTTTGGGGGTCATTATGTGACAACAACTTTGGGGGTCATTATGTGACAACAACTTTGGGGGTCATTATGTGACAACAACTTTGGGGGTCATTATGTGACAACAACTTTGGGGGTCATTATGTGACAACAACTTTGGGGGGTCATTATGTGACAACAACTTTGGGGGTCATTATGTGACAACAACTTTGGGGGTCATTATGTGACAACAACTTTGGGGGTCATTATGTGACAACAACTTTGGGGGTCATTATGTGACAACAACTTTGGGGGTCATTATGTGACAACAACTTTGGGGGTCATTATGTGACAACAACTTTGGGGGTCATTATGTGATAACAGAAAATGATGATGGTATACCCTCCTCTATTTCTGAGCATCATCCTTGGCAACAGAAATTGATGAGGGATACCGTTGTCAATTTCCACTTCCACGGATAACGCCAAAACCGCATGAGGTGTTTAGTTTCTATTGAGAGATGGAATACCTTAAAGCTGCTTTTCAAGGGTGTATTAGAATATATTGGTTGAATCATACTAAGTCTTGTTGGGATTAGAAGAGAAAATGTCAGCGTGCAAGAAAATAAAACTAACCTGTCCTTGAGTACTGCGACAACTGTTAATAAAATCTTACCTGAAAAAGAAAGAAAACAAGTTAGAAAAAATTGATTTGATTGATTGATTGATGCATTGATGGATTGACTGATGCATTGATGCCTCGATGGGTCCATCCATAAATGTAGAGAAGGTTGTGTTAACCCTTTCCAAATCTACAAAAGTTGAGTGTTCCATTTTGAAAGCTGCTTCAGAAGAAGAAAATGAGCTTTGATAAAGAAAGGAAATGTGTATAAAACAGCATTAAAATATTGATGCAAAAGGAAAAAGAGCTGATTATCAGCTATTTCTTCATTTCCCTCAATGTCTTCCAAATCTTCAGTATTTTTTGTGTTATACAGTAAACCATTCATATTACAGATTTCATTTCACATGTCGCAGCTCTAGCTTTTATTATCATTAATTACACGCCTGTGCTTTTTTAAAATAACAATTCGGCAATATTTTCTTGTAAACCTGTTATATCTGTGTAATATGATACAAGCCTTTTTTATATATGTTATGCTATTTGCGAAATATGGACACATTTTGAGTAAAGGTCAGTGTCAGGTCAAATGAAATGCGTAATAGCTGTATCTAACATTTATTATGTCATCTGCAGCTAGCAGCTTTCAAATTGCACCCTGTAATTCATAATTATTTAAATCTGCATTTCTCATTTCGCCCAAATATTGTTGACTGCATGTTACTTAGCAGCTTTAAAATTGGAGCAGTTGAAGATCCTGCCATTTAGGAAAGGTTTAATTCAGTTTGCAACATACCATCCCTGCGACATTTACAATACTGTACTTTAGAATTCCTGAACAAAGTCTCCCATGAGAATATTTTCATGTTTCTATCAGATTTTGATATCTTCATGCCTTTGTAAGATTACCTGATAATTTACTTGGATCTAGGTACATTATAGATATACTGTAACAGCGACAAATTGATGATATTAAGGCGTGTTGCCTCGCCCAAACAAGAGCTTCACAGAGTAAGGGATTGTCTATCAAGAGGAATATTAATTCGAGTATCCCATGAGAATATTTTCATGTTTCTATATCAGTTTTGATATCTTCATGCCTTTGTAAGATTACCTGATAATTTTACTTGGATCTAGGTACATTATAGATATACTGTAACAGTGACAGATTGGATGATATTAAGGTGTGTTGCCTCACCCAAATAAGAGCTTCACAGAGTGATGCCTATCATGGTGGGAATTGTGCATCATAGAATGAATGGATAACAACAGCTGCCCAATAGGAAACAATTTTATCCAGTAAACCCTGACATATTTTCAGACAAAAAAAAATAGTATTTTGTGAGTGTTGTTATAAAATCTCGAAACTACGGCTTGAATCAAGCCGTAGTTACGTGATTTTGTAACAACACACTGACGGTTTATCAATATATAATGGCAACCTAGTCTATTTTAAACTCAAAATTCATCCCTATAATTCCTGAACAAAGTCTCCCATGAGAATATTTTCATGTCTCTATCAGTTTTGATATCTTCATGCCTTTGTAAGATTACCTGATAATTTACTTGGATCTAGGTACATTATAGATATACTGAAACAGTGACAGATTGATGACATAAAGGTGCGTTGCCTCACCCAAATAAGAGCCCCGCAGAGAGGCACATATAGGAAGGGATTGTCCATCAAGAAGGACATTAATTCAAGAGTAGATAATTCATGGCAAAAATGAAACAATCTGTATGAATGATCAGGTTACCTATGTGGGCAAGCAGCTGGAGGCTTGGTAAGGATGTTGTGAAAGTACTGGTATGAGAAACAACAGGAATCCTTAGTTAGGTGCTCCAGGCACTGAGATATGGCCATTGCAGTTGAAAGAGGTATTAACCCTAATCAATCGATCAATCAATCATGTCAATCAATGGTCAGGTACATAATTTAAGACATCATGCAGATACACTGTGGCGAGTTTTAACTTATATCCTACTATTGTAGAAGGACAATTGAGTGAACAATTACAGAACTTGCTAAATTAACATAGGGATGGACCGTCATAGCCATGCATACTCTACATTTTACCTGTCTATTTTCATTATCCATACATTTCTCATCCCATTTTCTTCTGACATAAAGAATCATTGAAATAAAATGCCTTGATCCAGGTACTTTATTGATATAGACCAACATTGACAAATTGATGTTAAAAATATCAGTATCATAAATTTCTTGGATCTTCCAAGATCTTGTGAGATCAACTTAGTACATCAAAGATATTGCAACATATGACAAATTACCACATTAAATGAGAGATATAGATGCCCCCATGCAGTCTGGAAGCATTAAAGAGAAATATTTGATGATATTGATTTGATTTAATGGGGTTTTGCACTGTTTTTAACTGCTATGGTCATATCTGAAGCTGGAGCACCTAACCAAGGATTCCTGGTATTTCTTTTACCAGTACCACCACAATATACAAACCATTGATGAAATTGAACCCTTTCACCACTATACAACACTAAATCAAAGGACTGAAGGGCCTGGGAGTAACCACGAGGGCAAGACCTAGATATAAAGAGACCAATAGGGCCACTACAAATACCCACAGCCAATCACACTAATTCCTCCTCTCTGATAAATGGTGATATAAAAACTATGTACATAACTATTTATACTAAGATAATAACAAATTGACAAATTAGTGATATAAAAATATAATTTGAATAATATCCTTTGATCTTTATAGATTTAACTAGAACTGTCGCAAAGCAGACAAATACCCCCCAGTAGCACTGTACTGAAAAAGTGCTATAGGTCAATTAGTTCTTGACTTAGAGCAAGGAAACAGATTTTAAATTGAGTCCAATTGTGACCTTGACCTTTGACCTTGGAGACCCAAAAACAATAGGGCAACACCTTGGGTCATGGGCAACAACTTTGTGAAGTTTCATGATCCTAGTTCAGCTGGTTCTTGACTTAGAGCATGGAAATGGATTTTAAATAAAGTCCGATTTTGTCCTTGACCTTTGACCTTGGTGACCCAAAAACGATAAGACACCTCCTTGAGAGAGGGCAACAATTGTGTAATGTTTCATGATCCTATGTCAACCGGCTCTTGACTTAGAGCACAGAAACAGATTTTAAACAGTCAAATTGTGACCTTGACCTTTGACATTGGAGACCCAAAAACAATAGGGCACCTCCTTGGGTCATGGGCAACAACTGTGTAAAGTTTCATGATCCTAGCTCAAACGGTTCTTGACTTAGAGCATGGAAACAGAGATTTTAGACAAAGTCCGATTGTGACCTTGACCTTTGACCTTGGAGACCCCAATAGGGCACCTCCTTGGGTCATGGGCAACAACTGTGTAAAGCTTCATGATCGTAGGTCAAACAGTTCTCGAGTTAGAGCACGGAAACAAAAAAGTCTACGGACGGACGGACAGACATGGTGAAACTAATATACCCACCTCTACTTTATAGGTGGGGGAGTATAACAATTTCTTACTTTTTTGGATCTTATAAGATCAACTAAGTGTATCAAAGATATTGCTAAAAAGTCAGCATGATTCCATCTCCTTTGATTATTTCTAATCTCGGCAGACATTTATCCCCTTTTACTGACAATTGCCTTTTATAAAGAGGCATCTCTGGTTAATAAATTTGACAACCCATCATTTTGTCAATGGTATATATTGTCTATTGATACCAGGATATGACTTTTCTTCCAAAACCTTGTACACAGTGGATAATCACGCCACTCACAATTCCGATAATCTTCAATATTTTTTTAATACTTAACCAATTTGAATTCGGTTTCAAGCAGAGAAGGCGGGAACATGTCAGGAATAACCTGAACATAGTAGATTTTTGAAAAATCAACTGATAAAAAAGTTATTGAAGATAAACCAAAAATTTGGTTTATCTTCAATAACTTTTAAATCTAATGCGTGGCGTCTGTCCACCTTCTCTGCTTCAAACCGAATTCAAATCGGTCCTATATGAACAAAGTTATTGAAGATTTTCTGAAATTGTTACATCACATGATTATCCACCGTGATAGCAGTCATAATGAAGCTGCAGTTAAAGAATTTTGTTGAAAAGCGGTAGTAATTGTTCTCTTACATTAGTTTTGTACTAAATGTTCTCTTTGAAATATCATACTCTAGTCTATAACACAAATGTAGTAAACAAAAGCGTCCAATTTCACTGGAAATGGAAGGAAAACTTTAAAGTGCAAGATGTAAGATTGAAATTTTGCTGTTTATTGAAATCAACCTTGAAAGTGAGAAATGAACTTATGAACCTGTCAAAACATATCCTAAGATATCTCTATTACATCAATAGAAAAAGCTTTTGAAAACGTTTAGGCTAAAGAATAAAATATTATTAACCCTTTCCCAAACAAGACCTGGTTTTGGCGTACATAATTGAATAGGTTTAGGAAATAATTGAGGCAAAAGAAGAAACTGCTGATAACCAGCAGTTTCTCCTTTTGTCTCAATGTTTTTTATGCTATATCATACATAAATTTCATAATTATCAACATCCATGTTGGTGTCTTCAGCAGCTTTTGAATTGGAACACCCAAAAATTGGTCGTTCGGGAAAGGGTTAATCAGCATTTTCATCTTTTGCCACACTATTTTCCATTACTAAGTTGTACACAAATTAGACTATCTTTATCAACATCCATTTGGTTGTCAACAACAGCAGTATCAAATTGGAACAATATTTTTTTCTTGTTTATCTGAGCCTCTGAGTGTCATAAAGGTCCTCTAAGACCCAATGATTATAGAAGGCCTAATACATTACAAATTGCACAGTGGCCAGCAGCTAGGCTCCCTTTAAAACAAGCCATGCAGGTTTTGACAACCCTACAGGTCTTTTGTTTACAAATCCTTGAGGGACAACAAGAAAATGCTGGTTACCAGCATTTTCTCATGCATTCTAAAGGAATTCTGATCTATATACCAAGTTTCCTTTTCTATAAAATAAAGTCTACTTTGTATTTATCTGAAATTCCTTTTAACTTGGGCATGTCATTTATTCCTTCTTCTGAGAAAAACTTAAAAGGTGCAACTTGCATAAAATGAGACAAATTCACAAGCATCAAGACTCCATATCCTTTGAGAGTGCTATGCCGAGGCAGCCTTCGTCTTTTACGATCGCCATAGCGTGTAAATACATTGTCTGAGGACAGAACCATTACTTTATTTCACACGTCACTTCAACTAAAGCAGACACGTAAAATATTCTATGTGGCAAAGACAAATTCTCAGAGGTATTCGGGAAATAATACAGAAATTATGCGCCATTCAGGGCTTGTCTGTTTGGAGCAGGAAACTTTGTCCGTTTGGAGAAAAATTTTATACAAAACATTGAAGATGAGAGAAGAATTTTTTTACAGTCTGAACAAAGTTTTACAGCCCAAATTTCACAGCTCAGTTTAAATGGAGATAGGTCACCTTGGTCAAAAGACTTATCTGAAAGACTTGTAAAGCAGCATATCAATTGTGTGGCATACAGGAGGGGTCCTGACCCCGTCACTCCGTAAAATTGGGCCCCCAAAACCCCACCCCATGGGAAAATACCTTGATCCCTTGACAATAATTTATATGGAAAGCTCAAAAACATAATACAGCTTAAAACAGCATTAAATCACCCAATAGTACAGTAAATCAAAGCTGTCAATGACTGCAGGCCATCTTGATTAAAAACAACAAGAATCTTCAATAATTCAATTATAAGGTTGTTAATCTGACGATCTCCTGCAGTGTTCTGCCCTTTTGACCTGTGATCACTTACTGATTATCAGATATACAAGTTTGATTAGAATCTGGTAAAAACAATACAGGATCTAACAAAAATCCTACAGACAACCACATCATTTATTGGGTGACCAGTCCTGTAAGCTATTTGAAGAAAAATCACCAGCAATAGTCAAATTATTGTCATTGCACTTTTTTCAGAAACTTCATTTGTCTTCATACATTCGTGGCATCCTGCAGCCATTCTTAGGGAAAGTCAAACAAAGCATAACCTATCATTTCATGGTACCAACTTTACAGAAGTAATTTTAAAACTGCTCTATCAATGGATCCTTTTAAAAATGTTACTCCACTTTTTTCATCAAGAAGAATGTACTTTCATTGATTAATCATAAGCCATAATCAATAGACAATTACAAATCAGGAGTCACTACAAATTAATCCCTTCCCAAACAAGGCATGGTTTTGGCGTCCCTAAAAGAAAAGGCTTGAGAAAATATTGAGGCAAAAGAAGAAAATGATGATAATCAGCATTTTCTTCTTTTGCCTCAATATTTTCTAGGCTTAAACATACACAAATCAAATCTTTTTCAACATATTTCATCCTCTGCAGCAGCTTTTGAATCGCACAAGTCTAAAATTTTGCAATTTAGGAAAGGGTTTATTCTATCATTCAACCACTCCCAGGGATAGAGTGCACGCTCATGTTCTATCTAAATTTCAAAAGAATTTCGCCACAGGTATTTTTTCAGAATTCTAATCGGTGAATTGGCTTTAAAGTTGCAATGGACATGTTTGCAAAACAAAATGGTGCTGAAGTGAGGGTATATAGTCAGACATTGCAGAAAACATTACATGGTCATGTTTCATCTAAATTTCAAAAGAATTTCACCACAGGTACTTTTTCAGCATTCAATTCTGTGATTTGGTTTTAAAGTTGCAATTGGCATGCTTGCATTGAAATAGGTGCTTAAGTGATAGGGTTTGAGTTTATTGGGGTTTTACGCCGTTTTCAATTACCAGGGTCATATCGCTGCGGCTGGAGCACCTACCCATGGATTCCTGTTGTTTCTCAAACCAGTACTACCACAACACCCTTACCGAGCCTCCAGCTGCTCACCCACTTAGGTTAACGATTTCAAACCCATTGGTGGGTGACAATTTTGTCAGAAAGGGTATTTGCCGCGGCCGGGTATCGAACCCGTGACCTATCAAATGAGAGGCAGATGCGCTACCAACTGCGCTGAAGGCCATGGCCGCTTAAGTGATAGGACCATCTAATATGACAGCAAATATTATCTCTGATTTTCAACTAAAAGCTCTTAACTACAGCTTGTTTAAAGCTGTAGTCATAACGTTTTTGTTAAAAAGATACTTTATGTTCATGTTCCATTAAAAATTCAAAAGAATTTCACCAAATGATGGTTTTTATAGCAAACCATTCTGGTAAAGATTTTAAAGTTCCCTTTTGTAATGCAAATCAAAGCACTGAAAGCACTGCAAGTTGTTTTGTAAACAATCATTATTGAAAATGAATCTGATAAAAATTTCATTATCATGTTATTGATGGACTTACACATCTGCAGAGAACAAAATAATAAGTGCTTTTGAAGTCATGATATTAGAATAGTTGAAATATAAATATAAATTTCTGGGGCCAGTTTCATCAAAATATTTAGGACATCTATTTTTATTTGTCTTACCGATGACTTATGACAAGTTTAGGGGAAGAAAGTGTATCGCCAATATTTCAAGACCCATGTCATATGCTATTGTTGTTTTAAGCATTATATTATTTAACACATCAATCACTCAGAAATAAGTCTTTAAATGTTTTGATTAAACAGGCCCCTGGTCTTCCCTAAAGGGCATACAATCATTTTTTGCTAGGAAAGATATTACTTGGATAAAAATTTAATTAGCAGGAAAGTTAAGGAATAAAGAAATTGACCTTTTCCATTTGACAAGGACTTATATCTTATAATCTCATCTATAAAATTAATTGTTTTCAGTATATCTGTGAATGGTGCAGTAAAATTGAGATAAAATCAGTTTTATATCCAATAATGAACAGATTTTACTTGTTTGTGTATCTCTATTAGCCTAATTTAGTTTACTTTTGTACTTCTCTTGTTCTAAATTGACAGTCTGATTTTTTTTTTATCTGGCAAGTCATGATACTTTCTGATTATCATTTTTTTAGCTCACCTGAGCACAAAGTGCTCGAGGTGAGGTATTGTGATCGGTCTGTTGTCCGGCGTCTGTCTATCTGTCTAACTGTCTATCTGTCCATCCGTCAACTTTTCACAAAAAAATCTTCTCCTCCTAAAGTACTGGGCAGAATTCAATCATATTTCTCACATATGATCTATGGGTCATGCTTTTTCAAAATACTTCAAAGAATTCGAATCGGGGCCATAATGGGGTCAAAAAGTAGGTCACTAGGTCAAATCTTTTTTCTGCTCTATGGGCCATATTTGTTGCTCAATTGTTGTGAAAATTGATCAGAATATTTGTCTTGGTGATATTTAGGTCATGATAAAAAATAGGTCAAGCCAGGTCAAAAACTAGGTCACTAGGTCAAATATTGTAAAATCCATCTTTTTACTCTGGAAGTGCCAATTTTGGTCCAAACTTTGTAGAAATTGTCATGAATGTTTATTTTGATGATAACAAGGTCAAGTCAAGAAGTGGGTCATGCTAGGTCATTAACTAGGTCAAGAGATCAAATCTTACAAGATCCTTTCTTTTGCTCTTGAAGTGCCAATTTTTGTCCAAACTTTGTCAAAATTGTCCTCAATGTTTATCTTGATAATATCTATGAAAGGATCAAAAGTGGGTTATACAAGGTCAAAAACTAGGTCATGAGGTCAAATCTTTTAAAATCCTTCATTTTGTTCTGGACATGCCAGGTTTGGCCTAAACTTTCTCAAAATTTTCCTGAATGTTTATCTTAATGATATCTAGGTCATGTCAAGAAGTGGATCATACCAGGTCATAAACTAGGTCACGAGGCCAAATCTTGTAGAATCCTCCCTTTGCTCTGGAAGTGCCAATTTTGGTCCAAACTTTGTACAAATTGTTTTAAGTGTTTATCTTGATGATATCTTGGTGATGTGAAAAGTGGGTCATGCAAGGTAAAAAACTAGGTCAAAAGGTCAAATATAGAATCCTTCCGTTTGCTCTAGAGATGCCATTTTTGCCCCAAAACTTTGTCAAAACTATCCTAAATACTTATCTTGATATATAGGTTATGTACAAAGTGTGGGTCATGTAAGGTCAAAAATTAGGTCATTGGGTCAAATCTTGGTTTTGCTTTAAGAACGGAAATATGTACTTAAACATTGTGAAAATTGTTCAGAATGTTTATCTTGATGAAATCTGGGTCATTTTAAAAGTGGGTCATGTGATGTCAGAAACTAGGTCACTAGGTCAAATCTTGTTTTTTCTTTTAAGAACCAAAATATTTACTCAATCATTGTGAAAATATCAGAATGTTTATCTTGGTGATATGAATAGCATGTCTTTTGAGGTTAAAAAGAAGGTCACTAGGTCAAATTTTGTTTTTGTGCTAAGAACCAAAATATTTACTTTATCATTGAGAAAATTGTTCAGAATGTTTATCTTGATGATATCTTGGTGATGTGAAAAGTGGGTCATGCGAGGTCTAAAACTAGGTCACTAGGTCGAATCTTGTTTTTGCTCTAGGAACCAAAATATTTACTTCATCGTTGTGAAAATTGTTCAGAATATTTATCTTGATGATATCTGGTCAATGTAAAAAGGGGGCCATGTGAGGTCAGAAACTAGGTCACTAGGTCAAATCTTGTTTTTCCTCTAAGAACCGAAATATTTACTCAATCATTGTGAAAATTCAGAATGTTTATCTTGATGATATCATAGTGATATGAGTAGCAGGTCATTTAAGGTTAGAAACTAGGTCACTAGGTCAAATTTTGTTTTTGCTCTAAGAACCAAGATATTTACTTTATCATTGTGAAAATTGTTCTGAATGTTTATCTTGATGGTATTTTGGTGGTGTGAAAAGTGGGTCATGCGAGGTCTAAAACTAGGTCACTAGGTCAAATCCTGTTTTTGCTCTAGGAACCAAAATATTTACTTTATGGTTGTGAAAAATGTTCAGAATATTAATCTTGATGATATCTGGTCAATGTAAAAAGGGGGCCATGTGAGGTCAAAAACTAGGTCACAGGGTCAAATCTTGTTTCTGCATTTAGAACCATAATTATATCAGAATTATAGTGAAAATTGTTCAGAATTTTTTATTTTGACAATATCTGGGGCACTTATAAAGTGGGTCATGGGAGGTCAAAACCTAGGTCAAATTTTGTTTTTGCTCTAAAAAATCAAAATTTTTATTCATCATTGTGAAAATAGTTCAGAATTACTTA
Source organism: Fragum sueziense (assembly GCA_963680895.1). Classification (NCBI taxonomy): domain Eukaryota; kingdom Metazoa; phylum Mollusca; class Bivalvia; order Cardiida; family Cardiidae; genus Fragum; species Fragum sueziense. The sequence goes on along the minus strand of OY804597.1, from coordinate 53,089,040 downwards.
TCTTGATGATAAATGGGTCATGTAGAAAGTGGCTAATGTAAGGTCATAAACTAGGTCAAAAGGTCAAATCTTGTTTTTGCTTTAAGAACCTAAATATTTACTCATCATTGTGAAAATTGTTCAAAATGTTTATCTTGATGATATCTAGGTCATGTAAAAAGTGGGTCATGCGATTTTGAAGTTTGCAAGTTGTTTGTCTCAAAGTCCTCTCAGGTGAGCGATGCAGGGCCATCTTGGCCCTCTTGTTCACTACAGAGACGACAAACACAGGCCTTGTTTGGGAAATGGCTTTTCAGGGTATAAATGCACAAAGAATATGACCCCACACTAAGTTTTACAACTTTTTTTTGCCTACTGCAAGTGACAACCTGAAATTCTGTTCATCATTTTGATGGAATCAATTGAAGTTCTTTCAGATTTTTTCAAGCTTCAAAGTTCATTGACATTCAAGCAACTATATTCCAGTAAAAACATTATGAAACATGCATTTTGAAACAATTGTATATCTTAGGGCATCTAAATATGCAGCATAAAGCTCCGCAAAAAGTTGTGCATAAATATGGTTGTTTCTCATGAACGACAAAATTCCTAGGGCAACTAGATGTTCAAAATTTGTTTCAGTTGCAACATTTTTGTTACACAAATTGATGCACAGTTGTTGCCCAAGGATTTTAACATGGTTGAACAATAAGTCTTGAATATTGTTAAGCAATTACTGCAATGTCCAGAGCTCCAGATAGGATGCGTATTTGCGTAAAATACGCATTGATTTGTTCTGAATACGCATTAACTTTTATAAAAATGCGTACAAATACGCATCCAAAATAATGAAAACGCATTTGATAATTGCCAGTTAGCGTATCAAGATCGGAAAATGTCGAGAAAAAACATACACTAGGAAATTCCAACAATTAACACACATTTTTTGTCTCTAAAAAATAGGTTACGGCAGTCAGCTATCCGATATCTATTACGACTTTAATCAGCCAATCACAACCTGGTATAATTGGGGAAAACCAATTACGTCACCACTGTAACCATCCGAGCGACAATCGGCTATTCCGTAGATCTACCGATTGATGCAGAGTGTTGCATTTGTTTGAATTTCAATCAATCGGTTATCTCCATGAAAGCAAATCGTTACCCGATTTAACAGACCATTGCATCAATCCGTAAATAGGAAATGACAACTAGAAGGTGTTCGTTTTCTTTTCAAACCGGCAAACGAGTAAATCCACTGCTGAGAAGATCGTAACTTTAGGTGTCACTCCTCAACGAAACGGGCCTATTAAATATATAGTAAAATGGGTCAATTTGGCAGCTTCTAGCTCCTATCAGAAGTCTTTGTGGCACCTTTTACTTAGTCTGCCTGACAGACCATTTCTTTGTCTTTAATTTACTACCAAGAAAGTGGTATCAATAGCACCATCAGCTAAAATCACGCTTCCGTGAACACAGCCACCCTTGAAATTTGCCATCTATTTCGGGATCTGCATGTGACACACCCCCATGAAAGGTCACGACCGCGCAAGAAACTAGTTCCCAACAAATTCATTAAAACACATCCTAGCAGTACACTGATGGCCTGCCAGTGTACAGAACCACATTTCATGCATCTGCCTATTCTATAGACACAGAATCAATGCAACAAAAGGAGCGAATCCATTTTTGACGGAACTATGTTTGTATACTACGACCCGGAAGCATTTCCCGTTGTGGAGTGTCTCCTTTAGGCGATTTTTGCCGATATTCTTTCTGAAGTGGCCCTACAGGCAAAGAGAGCACACGATGGTTATCTTGTTCAGAAAAAAAACTCGATGGTCGGAAACATACCGCGGTTAGATGTCCTCGAACCCGAAAATGAAAGTGGGTCGTTCCAGTCGGGTGTTCCCGTTTATTGTAGTCCTTTCCTAAACAAGAAGGTAAATACGCCCTGCCCAAAAAAAATATCTGGAAATACGCATTGGAAAAAATTCTGAGGGGTAAATACCCCTTGCCTCAAAAAATTATCTGGAGCTCTGAATGTCATAAATATCTTTCATTAAAGCAGTTGTTATCATAATATGACAGTCAACTAATGAACTTTTCTATGATTTCTGTGTCAAATAGACCTAGAAATCCATCGATTTAACCCTTTCTCAAACAAGACCTGGCTTAACATGTACTGAGAAAACTTGCCTAAACAATGAGAAATAAGATGAAAATACTGGTAATGATGAGCATTTTCTTCTTTCCATTCATTTTTCCCTTACAAATTACAATAAGATTGGATGCTGTAATTGAGACTCATTTTCTTAGCTACAACTTTTCAATTTGGATAAGTCTAAAACTTTGTCATCTTGGCAAGGAATAATTATAACCTTTTCCCAAAATGACAATATTCTAGGACGATTTAATTTGAAAGCAGATTCAGCACAGACACTTTAAAGGAAAAGAAGAAAATGCTGATTATAAGCATTTTCATCTTATCCTGCAACTTCCTTAACCCATGTCCACTGGAAGGGCGTCAAAAGGTGTCAATGTCTGGGAAAGTAGGGGAGTCAGAGGGCGTCATTGTGCAGAAAAGGGCCGATAAATCAATGCTTGTTTGTAAGCAGGTAATGATGCTGATAATCTGCTTACAGAAATTTTATTGATCAGCATTAATTTGTTTGTTTAATACTTTAGATCTCATCTGTTTTCTTTTTATCTGCTTTCTCAGAAAATTCAATGAAATCATATTTGTTTAATGTTCAAGGTTTTACCATTTCCTTTATGATTTCTTAATGTATCTGTCTCTTTAACCCTTTCCCAAATGACAAAATTTTAGGGTAATAATACTTGAAAGCTTGCAGCTGCAAATGATGTAGAAATTGTAAGATTTATAACCAAGAAAATATTGAGGCAAAAGCAGATATTGGTATTGTCATCGACAATATCTTCCAAAGCCTAATTTTTTTCGTATGGAAAAGGGATAATATTTTCACAAATAGGGAAATTATAGGAAAGTCAAATTGAAAATTTCTACCCATGACAAAATGCACATGAATATGGAATTTTAATACATTACTGTCTCAAAAATTGAGACAAAAGGAGAAAATGATGGACAGCATTTACTCCATTTGACTAGATGAATGTTTGGACCTGCGCAGGTCCTAAAATTCAGAGTCAAATGGAGTAAATGCTGGCCATCAGCATTTTCTTCTTTTGTCTCAATGTTTTACCAAGAATTTTCTATTACAGATGTCAAAACCAGGTCTTGTTTGGGAAAGGGTTAATCTGTCAGCCTCCCAGCAAGCTCTTTGCCATAGAAACAGTTCTATGTATATTGATTAGTGTGACTATTCTTGAACCTTTTTTTTTTTCAAAGACAACCTGGTTTTGATGTTTCAATGCCAATTGGAAAATGTCGATAAAAAAGAAAATGCTGACAGCATATTCTTTTATGGTCTCAATTTTTCCCCCAAGTCTTTTTCTACATTTGTAAGGGTCTTCAAAAGGTGTGCTGTTCTTGAAAGGGCTTTGTGTTGACTGTTTCCCTTTTGCTTACATTCATATCAGGAACAAGGTGTCAAACTGTCACAAGATACGCCCGTAACACTGCTTTATGTCAACAGGGGGAGCGGGTTGGTAAAAGTTTCATGGTCCTAGCTATTATACTTTTCGAGATATGCCCTGGACGATTCAAGTATGAAAACAACAAAGGGCAAGAGATATACTCCGGACAAGATTCAAGTATGAAAAACAACAAAGGGCAATAACTCAAAAAATAAGCCAGGTAGAGTTATGGTTCTTGTGCACTGCACTCCCCCTTGGTGAGATCTATACACCCATGAAGTTTCATGATCCTAGCTATTATACTTTTAGAGATATACTCCGGACAAGATTCAAGTATGAAAAACAACAAAGGGCAATAATCAAAAAAATAAGCCAGATAGAGTTATGGTTCTTGTGCACTGCACTCCCCCTTTGTGAGATCTATACGCCCATGAAGTTTCATGATCCTAGCTATTATACTTTTAGAGATATACTCCGGACAAGATTCAAGTATGAAAAACAACAAAGGGCAATAACTCAAAAAATAAGCCATGTAGAGTTATGGTTCTTGTGCACTGCACTCCCCCTTGGTGAGATCTATACACCCATGAAGTTTCATGATCCTAGCTATTATACTTTTAGAGATATACTCCGGACAAGATTCAAGTTTGAAAAACAACAAAGGGCAATAACTCAAAAAATAAGCCAGGTAGAGTTATGGTTCTTGTGCACTGCACTCCGTAATGATGAGAAGAATATAACTGCCAAGTTTAAAGTCAATCGGACTTAAGGTGACAGAGTTATGATCCGGACAAAGAAGTGGACGCTGCCGGACGCCCGGACGCCCGGACGCCGGACATCACGGGTGATCCCATAATATGTCCCGTCTTCGACGGGCGTATAAAAAGGAAACAAAAATTTAACAAATACTTATAAACAGTGTATCAGTCAGTCAATTTTGAAGGAGTTATCATAAAGGAAAACTAAGTGCAGATATCAAGCTAATGTAATAAAGTTGAGTAACATTCTATTCTGGCGGTGTCTAGCTATTCTGCTGTAGTTATGATTAGGAAAAGGTAATCCCCTTCATAAGAGATTATTAAAATAGTTTTTGATTGGATTTAGGAAATGCTGGACTCATTGGGGGATTTTTTGTTGAAAAAGTAAATAAATACAAATAAATAATATCAGCCAATGGAGTTTGAGAGAAATATAGGAAAACCAAGTGAAGTCCAAAGCCAGGTTATTGAAGTCAGTTACATTTTATTGTGAAGCATCAAAGCTGTACACCCAGTCTTCAATATCAGTTATTGTCAGACTTCTGTAGTTATCAGTTATAGTTATGATTCTGGAAAGGTACTTTTCTACTGCGATGCATTGACGGTAATAATTGGTTTTACTTTATTTATTATTATTTATTATTACACTTGGATATTCAGGAAAGTAATCTGCTACAATATATTGTTACGTAATTGGTTTTGTTTTAGATATTATTACACTTGGATATTCAGGAAAGGTAATTCACTACATTATTTTAATGGTAATAATTGATTGTTTTAGTGTAATTATCAGTTATAGCTATGATTCTGGAAAGGTACTTCTCTACTACAATACATTGACGGTAATAATAGGTTTTACTTTATTTATTATAATCATTATTACACTTGGATATTCAGGAAAGGTAATTCACTACATTATATCAATATTCATGGAAATAATTGATTTTTTTAAAGTGTAATAATTGGTTTTGTTTCATTTATCATTACACTTGGATATTTAGTAAAGGTAATCTTCTAAAATATTTGATACATAATTGGTTTTGTTTTAGCTATTATTATTGCACTTTGATATTTAGGAAAGGTAATCTACTACAATACATTGAAGGCAATAATTGGTTTTGCTTTATTTATTATTACTATTACACTTGAATTTTTAGAAAAGGTAATCTGCTACATTATACTATATATAATGGTTACATAATTGGCATTGTTTTACTTATTACAATTACATTTGGATATTTAGGAAAGGTAATTTACTACAAAAGATTGATGTAATAATTGGTTTTATTTGAAATATCATTGTCATTATTACACTTGGATGTTTAGACTTACAATTTTATATAATATGCTGACAGGAGTAATTGGTTTTGTTTTTTGTGTAATAATAACTTTTGCTTTATTCATTATTATTACACTTGGATATATTTAGATATTTACTAGATATATTGACAGTAATAATTGGTAATGTTTTCAGTGTAATTATAGGTTTCATATTATTTAATATTACCAATAATCAAAGTTGGATATTTGAAAAGGTGATTTACAATGTTTTGATATTTTTAATGTTCTGTAATTTGTTTCTAACTTAAACCCTTTGCCAAAACAACTAAGACCTGCAGGTTTTGACAGCACTTGATATATATAGAATTTTTTTTGCAAAAATATTGTGATAAAAGAAGTAATATTTGATTATCAGCAATTACTCCTTTTATCTCAGTATTTTCTCTACTGTGACATACACATACTATAAATTTTGACAGTGATTATTTTGTCATCCGAAACTCTTTTTAAATGTGTACAGCCTAAATGTTTGCCATTAAATTTTGGAAAAGTGTTTTAACTAAAATACTCAGTAATTAATTTTGCTAGGGAAGCTAAATCAACTAATTTCGTTTAAAAGACTTTAATGCATTAACAATTTTGTCTTAATGGGAAAATTACAAAATAATTGAGATGTATTAAAATATGAATAATTCAGAATTTCCCCATCATTGCTTAAATGTCAGGATAGGCTCTAATTTACAGCAATTTTATTAATTGATTACTTATATCATATTATGTAATTTGATCATTAATAAGCAGTAATGGATGAAAAGTTTAGTATTAGACTGATATTTATTGTTGTATCTCTTCAGAAACTTTTTAACCCATTACCAAACAGCAAAATTTCAGACTTCATGGCTGAAATTCAAGCGAGCAAAATTTTACATGCATCATTGGTATCATTCTACAAGTTTTATTAATGCAAAATTTTCAAAACAGAAGAATCTCTTCCATTCCTAATTACCAGTTATCAAAATTCAAGACTCAGGTTACCTTACTGGTTTTAATATTCCTATCAGAGATAGCTTTTGAAAGCATTGAGGCAAAAGAAGAAATTGCTGATTTTTGTGTCAATGATTTCAAAGCTTTTATGTACACAAATTCTACCTTTATCAACTTGCATTTTGTCATCTGCTGCAGCTTTCAATTTGGATCACCCTAAATTCTCGCCTTTCAGAAAAGGGTTAATTTTGGAATTTATATGTATGATAGCACAGGGAGTATTGAGAGAAAAGATAAACAATAAGTTATTATGCCCTACAAACTTTTTTTAGAGACAACAAAACTTGTTTGGCAAAGGGTTCAGAATTCCATGTTTAAAGCAGGTGTAATAACACATAGTGAACATGTTGTATCGAATATTTCTACTGCAATTACGCCTCCAGACCTGTTATTTTCACATGCAGTTGATATGTCGTCCTCGAGAATAAATTGCATGATTTGCATTCTGCATTGACACCTTTGAGAATTGATGGGACCTTCCAAAGTGGGATTGCGATAACATAACAAAATTACTAGATATCCTGGCTTTTCAACTAAAATCTTGAAACTAAAGCTTTAAACAAGTGGTACATACCTACAAAGTTTTTTAATGAAAAGCTGCGATATTTTGTATATCATTAATCTATGGAACCCCAATTGTTTAAATAAAGAAATGCTGAGTTGAAAGTGGAAAAGAGGAAATATGTGTCTACAATAACTTTCCTTTAATGTTTTCTAAATGATACATTGCAATTAGGTAGATGAAATTTTAAGCTAATTGGTGAAGGAGTATGATTTACCCGAAAATAATCATACTGTTCCAAATTACCAACAGCTGTAGCAGAAATCAAAGTGAAAACCTTGCAAATTTTCACTGATCATACATTAAGAGAAACTTTTGGGTGGGAAGGGAACAATTTGAAATGCTGATAGCATCCTATTTTATCATTCTCTGTTCTTTTCCCAAAAGATGAAATGTCAGGGCAGTCAAATTTGAGAGCTGCTGCAGACGACAAAACGGATATTGATAAAGGCTGGATTTGTATATCGTCATTGTAAATTCAAAACCTCGTATCTCGGTTTTGGAAATTTTTAAACGGAAGGGAAAAAAGTGTAGTTACTTTTCCCAAAATGAAATGTCCTACTTGAAATTTGGACATATTATTCACAAATAATGTGTCAATAATACTCTTCAGTCAAAATATCTCAAAACCTGCGAGAATCGTCTACACAGGGCACACAAGTTTGTACTTTGAAAATCGCACCAATCGACATACACTTAGGTTTTGCATTTACACCGACGATATGTTATAGCACAAAAAATATCGAGGCAAAAGGAGAAAATGCTGGTTATCAGCATTTTCTTCTTTTGCCTCAATAGTTTCGCACACTTCTTCTAGTGATGTTACATCCAGGTCTTGTTTGGGAAAAGCTTAACCCTAGGATGGCTCTAGAAAGAGTTGAATCAGAGAGATGAAGTTAAAAATTATTCTGACTTATTGATGGATGATTCGGAGTTTGCAATGGGATGGTTTGCTATTTTAGAGTAGTTAGGCGATCTATCAAAATTTGGAAAGTTTTGCTCTAAGTCTTCAATTACAAAATTGATCCGATTTTCAAAATTGCTTTTCTACTTATCTCCAGAAAATTACGCTTTGAAGAATTCCTATGCTATGATAATGTTCAAAAGAATTGATTGAATGGGGTTTTACTCCTCTTTCAACTACTATGGTCATATTGCCGCAGCTTGAGCATCTAATCTTGGATTCCTGTCGTTTTTCTCAACTGTACTACAACAAAACATCCTATCCAAGCCTCCAGCTGCTCACCCACATAGGTTAATTTAACAATAATATCAAATCATTAGTGGAAGACAAGTGTCACAAAGGATGCTTGGCACAGCCAGAGATCTTACTCAGAACCTCATGAGTTGGGAGTCTGATGCAACAGCTCTATGGCCGTGGATATGTTCAAAAGAATATTTTGCAAGGGAATTATTTAGTAAATTATAGTCATTTACAGTCATAAAATATTATTCATTTCATTCTTAATATTCATTACTTTGCAGTCCAGACTTTAACAAGAGCCGTCACAGACGGATTATGCTCCCCGAATAAGTGTTTGTCACAAAATAAAAGCTATCATACATTAAGCCCCCTTTTCCCATGACAGCTTTTTTGTACACACATTATTTATAGAATATGGTCTAGAACATACTATTCATTACATGAGCACAAAATTTCATTAAATTCTGCCCATTAGATGAAGAGAAATAAGAGAAAAACTAATTTTTACACTGAGGCCCCTTTTTCCATGACGCAGCCTTAAATTCACAAACGGAGAAAAAGGTCCCTAGGTATTGACCCAGGGAGTTCACATGTGAAGTTTCATTGAATTTGGTCCAAGGGTTGCTGAGATATGGCTGTGGACGGACGGACGGACGGACGGACACACGGACACACAGACACACGGACACACGGACACACGGACGGACAGCGTGGCGACTATATGCTCCCCCGAAATTTTTCGGGGAGCATAAAAACTGCATATGTTGAACACAGAATCTCCAGCATAAAAAGAAAGTATGTTTGCTTTAGGACCAAATTAGAAAACAATTTTAACAAAGGAATCCATCCCACTTTTATACAAAGTGAGGTAGCACATGAAAATGTCCCACATTTTATCTTCTGCTAGGAAAATAAGGAGATCTACTTGCCTTGAGAAACCCGTCTAAATAAGCCCACTTGTTCTCGGGGAATCGTCTTGAGTGCACTTTCTCTAATGCGACCTTCGGATTATTTCTCTATACGCGAAAATTACCATAATCCTTATATGTGACCCGTCACGCTTAAAGGGACCTTATCCGAACTCCAAAAATCCAAATTTTGACAAACTTGTCAAACTCAGCATAGGTCAACCAGACCCAATATGCGAAAAATGGACATATAGTAAGATAGGGAAATCATTCCGGATTTAGAAAATTACATAAGCATGAAAAGTGTCGGCCCTAGTCTGGCTGCGCGGACTGCGCAGACTGACTAGGGTCGATATTTTTCACACATCGGATAAGGTCCCTTTTAGCGTGATGGGTCACATATAAGGAAAGAAGAGCCTTTCTTGAATAAAGATTTTAGCCATTACGAAAGGAAATGGGACTTAATGAATCATTCTGTATATAGGCATACTAAATGGTTTAATTAACCCATTACCAGATGGCAAAATTTTGGACTGTTTCAACTTGAAAGGTGTCACAGACGACATTTTCAAGTTGATAATTTTTTTAAAAATTTATGCATTTGGGCTATAAAACATTTGTGGTTGTCACAAGCAATTTCTTTATTTCCTACAATGTTTTCCCAACAATTTTTCTATAAGGCATCAATGTGGGAATGGGTTTAGCAGCTTCAAATTGCAACAAAGTGGATCCAATATCATCCTGACAATTAGTTATCATATCATAACTAAGTCTTTTGAAATGATCTGAGAATCACTACAGTATATTAATTTAGTCATAAGCCTTCGTTTTCATGTTTTGAAAGAAACAGACTTGGGCAAATGTATAATGAATTATGACAAAAAACTTAGCAGTTTTCTATCCTATGACGTGTAAATCCTACTTTTTTTGTAACATTTATTTTCTGTCTTCAACGGCTTGAAAATTGGAGCAATCCTAGATTGTCTTGTCTGGGATAGGGTTTAAAAGATCAGACTTTTTTTCATATATATGACAATTTAGCAATGAAAGCTGCATTCCGGAGAGCAGTTTTTGTCCTCGACAGCAATATAACGGCGGTATAAAAAAAATTCTGATCCATTACTGCTTTCCCAAGGGATTACAGGAAAATTTTGTAATGATGTGAAAAACAGACGTCTTTCGTGAAAGAGAATGCTGGCTTATTCAATTACTTCATGCTTGCTACTTCTGCGCATCTGACATTGGAAAATTTAACATATTTAGCGTCAACAGGACCTTGTAACAAGATTTTAAAGAAAGTTCCTCTAAATCCAGGACATACATGTAAACGAGAAACTGTTTTCTTAGAGAAAATTGTTAGAAGACATTGTAAGTGTTGTAATTATTTGTTTAAGGTTTAACAGATCTTTCAACTGCTATGGTCATATCACGAAATCAGGAGCAACTTACTTTAATGGATTCTTGTCATTTCTCTTAACAGTGCTTCCACAACATGATCCTTACCAAGCCTCAAGCTGCTTGCCAACATTATTTACGATTATCCAATCATTGTTTGGAGACACATGACACAAACGATTCTTGCCAAGGCCAGGTACAATCAAACCCAGGACCTCATGGATGAGAGTCAGGTGTGCAGACAATTATTAAGAACCATGCAGAAGCAATTAACCCTTTCCCAAATGGCAAAATACTAGTGAAATCTATTTCAAAGGCTAATGGAGCAATTGAAATAGATGTCAAGAAAGACTGGATTTGTGTAAAATAAAGCATAGAAAACAGTGAAGCAAAAGGAGAAACTGCTGTTCATCAGCAGTTTCTTCTTTTGTTTCAATGTTTTCCCAAGTGTTTTCTGTTAGGGACATCAAAACCATGCAGGTCTTGTTTGGGAAAGGGTTAAATCATTGATTTAGTCAAAATCCTGAGTCTCCTTAAAAATAATGGGTTTTTTTTGCATGAATATTCAATTAACAAGCCTTAAAATGACATTTCACGATTATCTTTACATAAATTTTACTTTTATTCTATCTGAAAGAGCATGTTTTCTTGTGACAATTCTGAAAATTTTAAGCCAAAACATTGAACCGTTCACGAGAAATATATATTTTTGTGCTAAAAATAAACAAATTGTTGTGGACAACAGTTCAGATTTATATAGAATTTGTCATTTCTGTCTCAACTTTAAAGGTGTATTTTTCACTTATAAATAACAACTTCAAAAAACTGATAGCATTTCTACGCATTAGAATAATCAATATTTGCATCAGGACATACTTTAAAAAAATGAAATAAATGTGAAATGTCTCTTTAAATTCTGCTATGTTGTAATGGGTTAAGAAAACAATCATTTGAAGCCAGAAGAAAGAGAGATATCATATTTGTTACCAGCATGTTTTTTCCGAAGTCATAAAAAAACTGACAGTTCTTTGAAAAGTTGACTGGCATTTAACCAGCAGTTTTAAACATTAATTATGAGAAAAAAACAAGAATATCTGGCAAAAACAAATTCTGGCGCGATGAAAAAAGTTAACCCTTTCCCAAACGGCAAAATTTTAGGTTGATCCACTTCAAAAACTGCCACAAAAGAAGAAATGGGATGTATTAAAGATAGGATTTGTGTAAAATATGGCTCAGAAAATATTGAAACAAAAGGAGAAACTGCTGGTTATCAGCAGTTTCTTCTTTTGTTTCAATGTTTTCCCAAGCCTTTTCTATTAGGGACGTCAAAACCAGGTCTTGTTTGGTAAAGGGTTAAGTGGGTGTTATTGTGTGGCGTTATATATCCTTTTTCTCGGAGATATTTAGTGAAATAGCCTCCTAAACTAATTAACCACCTCCGATGCGGACAGACAAGCTATTTCATACTCAATATGGTGAAAAAAACTCTCCCAGAAAATACTATGATTTGATTATAAACTTTTGTCTCTCAAATTGACAGAAACTGCAACCTAGAAAGCAATATGAAATATTAAATCTTAAGAAATTTAGGAAGTGCACCATATATTATTATGATATACCCATATGTTTAACCTTTGATTTTAACCATAGCTTTTGTGCACAAAGTCTTTTATAGATGCTCTATGATTAATACTAATATTTGTGTCATAACATGCTCACTAAAAGCATTCTTCTACAACATTTTTAATGAAACACAAAATTAATGTGCTTGATACAGATATTTTGATAGTAAGTTGACCATGGAACCAAAAGATGCATTTTGATATACAAAATATGCTCATTGCAACTTATAAAGAATGAGAAAATGTAGGCAACATAAATTTTCATATCACTGGCGTAGGTAGAGGGGGAGGGGGGGAGGGGGGGGGGGAGGCTATAAAAAAATTTAGGAGTCCAGCATATCCTAAAGAACCCCCACCCACCCTCACACCCAATAATACACCCATACTTAAACATTTGACCCCCCCCCCCACCCAATATTATAAACCTTAATTCCTACCCCTATGCATATAAGTTGTACAGACAGACAGAAAGATAGGCATCAGAAAAACAATGTGTCCTCGATATGGGGGCAATGAAAATGATATTTTCTCTAACAGTGAGACACAAATTACTATGGTAACATGAATGTTTCCACAAGTCTCCTCTTATTCCTTACCCATAAAATGAGGACTTTTGACATATCCATTAACCCATTACCAAACGACAACATTTTGGACTGTTCCAATTTGAAAGGTGTTGCAGACGACAACTTCAAGTGAATGAAATCTCAAATTTTGTTGTCGTTTTAGGTACAAAACATTGTGGGAAATGAAGAAATTGCTTGTCACAAGCAATTTCTTCATTTTCCACGATGTTTTCTAAAGTCAATTTTATGTAAGGAGTCAAAAAGAGTCACTGTGTGGTAATGGGTTAAGAAAGGACTTAGGGAAATATTGAGTAAACAGAACATGCTGATAATCAGCGTTTTCTCCTATTGTCCCAGTATTTTTATTAACTTTAAAACTATGTACAATAATCCCTTTTGAATCAACACCCATTTTTTCATCTGCAGCAACTTCCAAATTGGAACAGTCCAATTTTTTGCAATTTGGGAAAGGTTTATTCCAAGAGAAAGCTTTAACATTGCTTTTCAACAAAAACCTCGTAACTGCAGCTTAAAACAAGCTGCAGTTACAAGGTTTTTGTTGAAAAGCCATGTTAACAAAGCTTGTCTTCCAGACACACTTGTCTCCGAAAACACTGGACAAAATTGTATTGTCTAAGACAAATCAAGGGCCCTAAAGCAAATAATGTGTTTTTTATATCGTCTTTATATGTTTTCCATCTTTTTCAGAAAAACAAGTTTCTATATGTGGGTGCCTGAGGCTTAGCTTATATATTTCAATAATTGAGTTCTATCAAAACAAGGGATACAAAGATGAAGCAAACAGATTTAGATGCTGGACTGCTACAATAAATAAGAAAATTTACAATTATTCAATCAAATCCTAATTTTTACTCAAACCAATCTGCAGTTCTACATTACATGCATGAAAGAGGCAGTGAAATTGAAACATATAACATGTCCTGGGACATCTTTTGAGTCAGTTATTTGACCTTTGACCTCAGAATGTTAAGTTGTGGTTACTAGAATACCACATATAACTGCTTGGCAAAAAAGTCTCAAGTTAACCCCAAACATTGCAGAAATATGAAGATGCATTAAGTCAAATCGAGCTTACTACATTATTTTAATGGATTTAAAACTATTATATTTCTCTTTAGCATACATCAACTTTAACATTTGTCGCTATTTTTCATCGAAATGTGTTTTACACAAAAAACATTCTCGAATTTTACTATAATGGGGTAATGTTAAACAAACCATTTAATTTCCAAGAAACTTTATAGGCCTACAGAAAAATAGGTTTTTAATAGCCATATCAGAGACAAAACCTATTTCCCTACAGCACAAAACTGTGACTCCAATTCATCTATGGCGCAATATTGTTTCCTACAAAGCAATGAAACCGAGACATATTAGCAGAAATCCTTTACTTCAGAAATATGGAAGACTTTACCCTTATATGGTTAAAATGTTTTTCAAAATTATGGAAATAAAATTGGCTTTGTAAAACGCAAACACAATCTTTTACAAATAGCTTTGCTATCTGACCTTGACCTTATTGGAAGACCTTGAAACTTCATCAAGCCTGCAATATGTATATGGCTTCATATATACTCGTGCGAAAAGTTCATTTCAGTTAAAGAACTATTCTAAAACATTCTAGAACATTAAATTGCATATCTAGAACTGTTCTAGAACATTTCTAGAAGTGCCATTTAACGTTCTAGAACATTCTATATCAGTTCTAGAACTATAGGAATGTGTTCTTGAACTTTTTTCACAGGGGGTTATATAAGTTTGTAACAGAAACAACTCGTCGGTGGGGAGTCAAAACCTCGTAACTCCAGCTTATTCAAGCTGTAGTTACGAGGTTTTGACTCCCCATCAACGAACTGTTACGTTGCCTGCATGTGGAAGACATACACTCACAAATTCCATTGAAATAGTTTGCAAATAACAAATTAAATTCAATTAACCACAGTTATAATTCTGCATGTTCCTCTGCAAGAAATCGCTGCTCTATTTCTCGGCTCCTCAAAACCAGACTTGCCTTGTAGTAGACTAGTTAAGTCCAGGTAATTAGGGCCAGGTATATAATGATGGATGAGCCCTGACAGAACATTGATTATCCCATGTAAACACAGCTCTCATATCTCTATTATACTGTCTAATGATTGACTTCAAGACTCCTGCACTATTACTGTTTTCTTCTCTATCTAAAAGTGCAATTTGTCACTTTTTAACAAAAACACTGCCCTCATATCTCTATTATACTATCAGATTCTAATGATTGACTTAAGACTCCTGTACTCTTACTGTTTTTTTCTCTTTCTAAAAGTGCACTTTCTTTTTCTGAGTCACTTTGATATGCAAAATTTATGGTATACCTCACATAAATAGATTTGCATTGAAAATTGTAAAATTAAGATCTAGTACATTGTTGTCTGAATTATAAAAGACCTATCACTACAACATGGGTGGTATGTGCTGTTTTTAAGGTCTGGTATCTTAGCATATATCTTTGGAACTGAACAAAAAGCCACAAATAAAATTGTTTGCATTAGATCTACTAGCATTGTTCAAGAGATATCTGTCTTCTAAGTTCTAAACAACATCAAGTTACTATTTGTAGAAATTTGACAGGACTAACAAGTTACATATGTGACCCGTCGCGCTACAAGGGACCTTATCGGGTGTGTGAAAAATATCGACCCTAGTCAGTCTGCGCAGTCCGCGCAGCCAGACTAGGGCCGACGCTTTTCACTTTCATGTAATTTTCTAAATCCGGAAGGTTTCCCCTGTCTTACTATATGTTCATTTTTCGCATACGGGATCTGATTGACTTGTGATGAGTCTGACAAGTTTGTCAAAATTTGGATTTTGGGTATTCGGATAAGGTCCCTTTTAGCGTGACGGGTCACATATAAATTACGAACACTATGTAAAGGAAAAGGGCATCAGATGCTCATTAGTGAGATCTTAAACATATCTTTATATCTGGCTAGATAATTCTTGAACTGCTGTACCAATGTCATCTATCATTGCAAAAAAAATCAAAATTATAGCAATCTTTAGATTTTAAGTTACATGGATACTTAACCCTTTCCCAAAAGGCAAAATTTTAGGGTGATCCACTTCAAAAACTGCCACAAATGACAAAACTGATGACAATAAAGATGGATTTTTGAAAATTATGGCACAGAAAATATTGAGACAAAAGGAGAAACTGCTGATTATCAGCAGTTTCTTCTTTTGTTTCAATGTTTTCCCAAGCCTTTTCTATTAGGGACGTCAAAACCAGGTCTTGTTTGGGAAAGGGTTAACAGAGCTTACAATGTAATGATGACATCAAATACATCTTGGAAATTTTAGGAAAAAGGGCATCAGATGCTCATTAGTATGATCAGAGAAGATAATTCTTGAACTTCTGTAATAAAAGTCATCAATCATAGAATTTATTTCAAAATGATCCTAATCTTACATATTCTAACTTCCATTCATATTTGACCGAGACTACAACATAATCATAACATCAAATATGTTGGAGAAAATTTAAGGAAAAGGGCATCAGATGCTCATTAGTGTGATCTTCAACATATCTTTATATCAGACTAGATAATTCTTGAATTCTAAAGAAATGTCATCAATCATCAAATGATCACAAGTTAAGTTATATTGGTATATGCAAGAGCTTACAACATATAATATCAAATACATTTGGGAAATTCAAGGAGAAGGGCATCAGATGCTCATTAGTGTGATCTTGAACATAATCTCTGTATCAGAGTAGATATTTCTTGAATTGATATAGAAATGTCATCAATCATTTGCATTTATTTCAAAATGATCTCAATCTTTCAATCCTTCAAAGTTTTAAATGTGGTAATTGTCCCTTTTCCAGTAGTTATTATTGTATTTATTTTGTAACTTGGCTAATATTCAGAAATAACTTAAAATTGTTTGTATAAATGGCAGGAATAATAGCTATGGATCAGACTTGACATTGGCCAAATCTGATCTTTGCCTATGATAACTGTCCAAACTTCTATGAATTTCGCATATTGACATGACCCAAAATTTCCACCATAATATGGACCAGGATAAGAATGCACTCTGTTTGCAAAGGTAATATTATTTTCCCTTTTCATAGAATAATGATTATAATAATAATCATACCCTATTTGCCAAGCTCTTTAGACTGATCAAACTCAAAATTATCTGCAGATGACAAAATGGAAGTTAATGAAAGTTGAATTTTGAAAAAGAGAAAATGCTGCTTATCAGCATTTTCTTCCCTTCCCGCTATCTTATTTAAGCTGTCTCTATTAGGGTTGTCAAAACAGGCCTTCTTTTGGCATGGCTAATGATGTACCTTTCATCATTTGGTAGGATACTTTCTGATCTTGATAAGTAAAACCAGTTTGCCAAGGGAAAATTGGAATTTTCTGAAATAAATGTATCTATTTTCATATAAACCAAAATAACAATTTTTTGAACAATTCAGGTAAACTAAGCTTCTGCAGATGACATGATGAATGTTAAATAAAACTGAAATTTACATGTTAAAACAAAAACATTGAAGAAAAGGGAGAAAGTTCTGGGCATCAGCCTTTCTTCGTTTCCCTCAATTTTTTCTTTAAGTAACATATTTCAGGACATCAAAACCCAAAAGCATGGCCAGTCTTGTTTGGAAAGGATTAATCATATACCCTTCATCATTTATCAGAATACAGGATAATCCCTAATACAATTTGTTTATAGTATTTGTTTATCTTTGTTGTTGTATATAAAATGTGTTTTGTTTGTATTGGTGTAAATGTAAATATTCTAGAGGCTCACAGGGAAGACTGGGTTAATCCCAACTGTGTTGCCTCTTAAAATAAAGTCTTTATTATTATTATTATTATTATTAATCTTTAATTTAGAGTATGATTAATTGCTGGTTTAAGTCTTGTCTAGCAATTTATTGCAGAAGTATTTCTTCAGTCTCACAAATACATTAAATGACATCAAATCAGATCAAATTCTAAGTATCCAATTCAAAAGATACCATTAGACAAAATAGCTTAATTATATACAAAAGTAAATAGCAAAGAGATGCAGCTTTATTTGAATTTTCAAAATGGAACAATTAGAAAACAGTCTTAAATCCTTACATTTGTGTAACCACCTACAGATACAAGATACTAATGAGAGATTCTAATTTGTACAGTCAATCTATTATGGACACAATGTTTTACAAAATTTAAATATGTAAACAAACAACATAATATCTTACCCCAAACTACTGTAATTTTGCATGTGATCACTGATGGTTTGAATCTTGAAAGTGTCTTTCACATGCAAGATCTGAACCATCATATACACAATTGTATTGAGAATTATGAATGCATTTTTCCTTGATTACATTTATCAGGTAAGATTTGTGAACTTGCTGCCACAACATTATATTGGGCTATACTTTCTGGTATCTGTTGAGTGCAAGAGTACCTGTAATTATTCTTCATCAACATCAATATTTACCCTTTCTAAAACAAGTCCTGTCTTTGATGTCCCTAATAGAGTAGGCATAGGAAAACATTGAGACAAAAGAAGAAAATGCTGATAATCAGCATTTTCGCCTTTACGCCTCAATATTTCTGTGCTCTATTTTACACAAAAATTTTCTTTAAAAACACCGGTTTGTTGCCTGCAGCAGCTTTCAAAAAGGACTACCCTAAAATTTTGCTGTTTGGGAAAGGGTTAATGGTAGATAAATTGATTTCTTGAGAACAGCAGCTCTAACAACTGCAGAAATATTGATGAATATGTATTGTGAATGAATGTAATGACCAGTCACTATCAGGTCACTATGCTTTCCTAGCAAAATAATCCTTTGCAGAAATAGTAACTGTCATCTCAAGCTGTGATATACTTGTATTTGTAAATGTTTATGCTATGGTCACACATAGCCGGGTGACGAACCGGTTTTAGTTCTCATAAACCGTATGCGGTTTTGCTACGGAATTCGGGGGTGATTTGCATACTCGACGGGTTGATACGGCAAGATAAGGTTTATCAATACGGATTTCAGAAAGCAAGGTACGGGTTGGTAAGGGTCGATACAGGTCGACATGGGCAGGACTGAATATTATAGATATATGCAGCTGCGGCTCAATAAGGGTCGGTACGGATTAGGTACACAGGTCGTTACGGGTCGACACGGAATATGACACTTCCGTGCACAGATATTGAAATCAACGTGCTGGCAAAATCATAAAAATCGCAGTCAAACATAGCCGGTTTTCGACACGGGTCCACACGGAATCAAAAACCGTTTCGACCCGTTTCAACCCTTATTGACCCGTATCGTAACCCGTATCAATTCCATGTGAATTTCGTTGCGATGATACGGTTTCATAAAATTTTTTGGTCTTGTTCAAAAATCTAAACGGATTTTGAAACCGTATCACCGCCCGTGTGGACCCGTGTCTCACCGTATTGACCCGCACGGACCCCTTTCAGCTAAAAACAAAAGCCGTATCTACCCTTTTCGTGTGTAGTATTGCCTTTGTTATGGCCAAAGGCAATTAACTTTGCCGAATTTTGCCGATAGATAAAGTTCAAAGTTATTATTATTATTATTATTATTATTATTATTATTATATCTTATTCCTATTTTTTCTCTTTTTTGCGATGAAGAGTAGACCACTGTCGATGTTATTTTGTCTGAGGAATATTTGTGTAAAGCGGCAACTAAAAGAGAAGCATTGATCCTGGCTATTTTTGTCGGTGAATGGCAGTGACGCGACGGCGTGTTGTGGCAGATACCTTGCCTGTCAAGAAAATATCGATATAAGATTGTGCAACGAGCTAAAAAATGTCAAAATGTCGACGATTCCACATTACCTCCGTCGGAATATTTCAAATCAAACTGTTTGTCAATCAGTCACATAAAAATGAGGCCTTTACAGAAGCATATCATTTCTTTGTATCCGCGAGTAAGCAGGTGGTGTGCACGTCGTCGAACGAGACCCGACAGGGAACACTAGTTATGCAGTATATCGAATAAGGCTCTGCGAGATGTCTACGACACAATTTCTGACAGGGTAAATGAGTCGAAACACTTCGACGATATTCAAAAGTCGAGTAATCATCCACACTTTACCGACATCTTCAAACGTGAGAAAGCCGCCGATTGATCGGTTGATTTTAACTTGAAAGACTGACACCTCACGGATCATACAAAAATACTACTTTCGTCGGCAAAGTCGTCGATCAATCAACAATGCCTGTCAACTAATCGCCAAAAATTTTCCCGATGTTACCAAAACCCGTCAATCACACTAAGATCGCTTTTACGTCGGCCGATGCGTCGATATATTGACAACGTATCTCGTCAATACTACCGAAAACCGGCCCGCACCGTACTGCCGGCGCAATGGAGTGTGTATGGGACTCCATGCAGTTCACATGCATTGTACCGCTAGACTTGAGGTCATTGTTCGGTACAAGAATGAGATACGGTATACGATAGAGGTAGATATGGGTTGAAAAGGGTCGATGCGGTATGAACCGGGCTGCCGCACACAGACTTGAAATCCGTGTCAATTTTTTTAACATAGTCAAAGCATGTTCGCTGCCGTATCGTTCTCACAAACCGCACACAGAATCTAAACGGGTGGCGATACGGGTCAATAAGGATTGAAACGGGTCGACACGGTTTTGATTCCGTGTGCACCCGCATCATAAAACCGGCTATGTGTGACCATAGCTTTATCTTTTTTTTAACCCTTTCGCTGCCATAGGCAAGTTAACTCGACTCTAGGGGTCGCTGCCATAGGCGAGTTTTCTCGACAAATTTAGGGGGTGAAATATATGAATATTTTTTCCAGCTAAGTGGTTTTCACATAGTCTTTTCTTATAGCACCGTTTTAGTAATCAAAGTACTAGCGTTTGACAGATAAAACAGTGAAATTTGTGTTAAAATCGGTAAACTATAAGTGTTTTTATGAGGAATTATCCAAACAAAAGACAACAATATGGCTGCCATTAGAACATGCACTCACTATTTATGCCTAGAAGCTGTAAATATCACCATGAATGACACCGAAAATGCTGGAAAAGGTTTCGGGATAGTTTGAAATTATATTTAGTTGACAATTTCAACAATCTGTTCCATCAAAACATTATACTTTCAACGAAAACATCTAGTTGAGGTTTGTTCATCCACTTTTTTCCGTTGTTCTAAGATTCCAACAATTTGCAAATAAAATCAAAATGATTAGATATTGCCACTTCATAAATAACTTTGAAATTTCTGTAATATAATAGATTGCTAATCTCTTTGTATATGCTGAAAATTTGAAAGAAATGTATCAAATGATTCAAAAGTTATGACTGTCTTTGTCTACAGAGTATGATTCTTGGAAATTTCTTCGAATTAATTTGGCATCCAGAGGACAGTCCAATATTGGAAATTTGGCAGCGAAAGGGTTAAAGAAAATGAAGATTTAAATGTAGCTGTAACAATCATGTTCATTCTATAGAATGGAACCTCAGTTTAAAGGAAACTGTTGGAAAAGTAGGGGGAAAAACATGAGATCCCTGTGTTACAAGTCCATGCAGCATGTTACCATTGCACCAAATCCACTCTTTACTGTGGCAGATCTAGAGGGGGTGGGGTTGGGGTTCAAAAGTCTGATTATTTCATTTTCATGAAGAAATTCAGTCAAAATTGTGTAATACTAGGAAAACAAACCCCTTTGTTAGTGTTTTGGAACCCGCTCATGGAAAAACTGGATCTGTGGCAGCTTTAATCATCATGTATTAAATTGATTCCATTCCTTTGGATGGTCATTACTTCACCAATTGAGCAAGGTTGAGCACTTGTTCAATTATTTCTGTTCAATTATTTGTAATTATTGTGATAGCCTGGATGCATATATTCAATTAGACCACAGACAATTTACAGATACTCCTAGATATCTGACCACTCTTCAAAAACAGACCATCTAGGAAGCAAGAAATGTTTCTGCTCTTAGTTGATCTCCTCAGTTAACCCTTTCCCAAACGGCAAAATTTCAGGGTTGCAAATCCAATTCAAAAACTGCCACAAATGACAAAATGGAATAAAGATATTAAAGATAGAATATGTGTAAAATATGGCTTAGAAAATATTGAGATAAAAGATGAAAATGCTGGTTATCAGCAGTTTCTTCTTTTGTTTCAATGTTTTCTCAAGCCTTTTTAATTAGGGAGGTCGAAACCAGGTTTTGTTTGGGAAAGGGTTAATGTGTTGACTGATAGTTATAATAATGTTGAAAAATTTCATTCTTAGATGATTTTCTGAATCTTGAATGTTTTATTCACCTTTCTATGTGTCCATTTACAGAAATGCACTACATTATCAAAGAACAGCCTTGGTATCATGGGATTAACTGATCTGAGCTACACAAGCATTTTTTTTAAAACTTAATTTGTGTCTCAGAATAAAGCATAGACACATGCAGTCAGCAGACATAGAAGTACATTTTTTTTATTTCAAAAGAAAACTTTAATAACAATTAATCAATTTGATTTATATTAGCATGATTGTGTACTGCAACATGACCAAGCTTTTTGAGACTGGTATCACATCGTATATATCAAGGAAATAAAGAACTTCATAAGCTTCAACGCTGATCACAAAAGTCATCATTAATTTTGTCTTTTGATCAATGTGCAGGGGGTGGGATTGTTTTAACCCTTTCCCAAACGACAAATTTTGGACCGTTCAAAATTCTAAGATGTTGCAGACGACAATTTCAGGTGAATGGAATTCTACACTTTTTGGTCTTTCTGTGTAGAAAACATTGTGGGAAATGAAGAAATTGCTTGTCACAAGCAATTTCTTCATTTTCCAAAATGTTTTCCCAAGCCTTATCTTATTAGGGAGTCAAAAGGCGTCACCATGCAGTAATGGGATAAACCAGATGGATGCAGGCTTGGCAGATTTCACTTCTAATCTCTCCAAAAGTCATGGAGACAAATGTGCGCAAAACAAGACAGTTCAAAAGCTCTTCCTATATTTTCATAGAGTATAATAACTCAATAAATCAGGCATCCTACTGACAGCATAAATATATTATGTAGAAATAAGGGTATTTATCTCCCTATGATCAATAATTGGTTGATGGACTGACAGGATGCTAGTCTATGTAATGTTTCCTCTCCCATCCAGTCATTGTTTAGAACTTCAATGGAATCGAGGTCAAGGTGAAAATAGGACACAATTTTGATGAAGTAATATTGTAGATTATCATGACAAAAAATCTGGACATTTTCTGATTAGAGATTTGATGTTAGACATGTCCCCAATCAATGGTGATGGACTCACACTTTGATGAAAAAATTGAGATAGTGACTGAAATGAATTGAACCAGTGATAGCAGAAATACATAAATATAGCTTGTCTATTCAGAGTGCACATCTATAAAGCTTTTTCCTTCTATAAGCGGCGCTATTTATCAAGATTCCACTTTACCCCCCCGGTCCCACTGAGCCCGATTTCCGAAATATTCGTAGTGCCTCGGGAGAACGCATTGTCACCGATTTACTACGACTTTGAGGCGACTTTTTCCTTCCATCCAAAAATGGGGCATATAGACCATTTTGTTCCGTCACCGCAGCTCATCGCTGAGAATATGGAGTATTCGTAGTGCATCGCCGTTATTCGGTGTTCAACGCCGAATTAAACATAGCCAAATAGGCAAAATGTGTTGCCGAATAACCCCGATATACTAACCCGAACAACAACGACTTAGTACGAGGTATACCGATTTTACAACCATTTTTGAAATCGGGAGAAAAATTTGCGCATGTTGAAATTTTTGTCCCGATTTATTTTTGATCCCGATTTGGTGCCGACTTTTATCAGGATGAACTACGAGTCTCCCGAAGTAACCCGATTTCCGGCCGATTTCTAAATTTTCGAAATCGGGATCAAATCGGGCTCAGTGGGACCGGGGGGTTACATCAGATTGCGATGGGAATCCAGGAGTTGCGAGTTCCAACCATGGCTCGGCCAGTCTCCATTCTGACATTTGACAAAAGTCGATCATTTGTCTTTCACCAATGGGTGTGAATCATCTATGTAAGAGAGCAGCTGGAGGCCCGGTTTGGATATTGTGGTGGAACTGGTGTGAGAAATATCAAGAACCCACAGTTAGGTGCTCCAGCCGCCACAATGACCATAGCAGTTTAACTCTTTCCCAAACAAGACCTGGTTTTGACGTCCCTATTAGATAATGCTTGGGGAAATATTGAAACAAAAGAAGAAACTGCTGATAACCAGCAGTTTCTCCTTTTGTCTCAATATTTTCTATGCCTTATTTTACACAAATCATATCTTTAATAATATTCATTTTGTCTTTTTTGGCAGTTTTTGAAGTTGTTTGGAAAAGGGTTAAGCAGAGCCAGTGAGTCTCCTGCTTGTTACACTGAATGCATAAATTGCACACTGAAAAGAGTTTTTGATGACAATAATTTTTCCTTTCTTTCCAAAACAGTCTCAAAATACTGAAAACAATGTTATACATTTGAAAGTTAAAGCAGACATTGTATTCTGAAGATCTGAACATGAGGTTCAGGGGATTTTCCATGAATCATTAAGCTTGGCTTAAAATGTTGAACTTTCCTACCTTATTTTCCGACAAAATCCCAAACATTATTCAACATCATGCATATTCTTGATCCTTTATCTAGACAACAAAAATACAGACTGGTACAAAGTGTCAAAATTTTTTGTGAAAGACAAATTTGAGTATAACAATTTGTCGGTGTAAATGCAAACCAAGTTGTATGTCAAGTTTCTGCGATTTTAAAAGTAAAACCTTCCCTGCGGAAAAAGTTCATTTAAGTTCAAGAACTGTTCTTATAACCGTAAATGGCAATTCTAAAAGTTTTCTCAGGGGCTCATGCCCAGTTTAGAGAATTCTTGAAGATTTTAAGATATTTTAATTGGTGCGGTATCAATGACACATTTTATGTGTATACTGCACAATATGTCTGAATTTCAAGTAAAAACTTTCAGTTTCTGAAGAGTTATAAAAAATTTTTATTCACCCTTAAAAACTTCAGAAAAATTAGATGAGGTCTTGCATTAACACCGATGAATTACTGAGTTTTCTAAGATAGTAATGAAAGAGCCATCCTTATAACTAAAGTAAGTTCAGAACAAGAGGACCGTGATGGTCCTTAATCGCTCACCTGCACCCTAGATAGAATGAAAGTCACAATGTTGTCAAGTTCAAGAGCACATAATTTAAGATGTGAGATTATGATCCAGCCATGACTGCTTTCATAATCTTGAATGATCAATTTTTGTAGCTGTTACAGTAAAAACAAAGTGGAAGAAAACAACAATTTTGTCACAGTAAAGGGCACATAACTCTGTTCTGATAAAGATATTCTCATCAACATTATGTCCAAGTTTTTTTTATTGGTTAATACTTATTGCTGTTTGAGAGAAAACAAAGTAGAAAATGGCAATTTTGTAACCGTCAAGGGCACACAACTCTGTTTTTTAAGTCCAATCAATCTGACAAATTAAAACATTTAAGATATTATGGTCACCAACATTGCAACCAAGTTGTGTCTTGATTGGTCCATATTTGTTTGTTAGAGAGAAAATAAAGTCGAAAATGGTAATTTTATGAAATTAAAGGGCCAATAACTCTTGTTTTTCTGGCCAAATCAAGCGGAAAATTTCACTCATCAAGGATCTTATGGTCACCAATATTGTGGCCAAGTTTTGTCTTGATTAGTCGATAAATGTAGATGCTACAGTGTAAACAAAGTCGAAAACAGCAATTTTGTCAAATTCAAGGGCAAATAACTCCAGACTTCCTGCTCCTATCACACTGAAAATCGAACTCATCCAAGATCTTATAGTTACCAACATTGTGGCAAAGTTTTGTCTTGATAGGTCAATATTTGTAGATGCTAGAGTGGTAACAAAGTCAAAACTAGCCATTTTTGACGTTCAAGGGCAAATAACTCCAGACTTCCTAGTCCGATCTGACTCAAAATCGAACTCATCTGAGAACTTATGGCCATACATATTTTGACCAAGTTTGGTTAAGATTGGTCAATAATTGTAGATACTAGAGTGGTAACAAAGTCAAAACTAGCCATTTTTAACATTCAAGGGCACATAACTCCGGACTTTCTAGTCTGATCTGACTCAAAATCGAACTCATCCGAGAAACTATGGTCATACATGTTTTGACCAAGTTTGGTCAAGATTGGTCAATATTTGTAGATACTAGAGTGGTAACAAAGTCAAAACTAGCCATTTTTGATGTTCAAGGGCACATAACTCTGGACTTCCTGGTCCGATCTGAATCAAAATCGAACTCATCCGAGAACTTATAGTTATACATGTTTTGACCAAGTTTGGTCAAGATTGGTCAATATTTGTGGATGCTAGAGTGGTAACAACAAATTGTGGACAGACGGACAGACGGACAGACGGACAGACGGACGGACAGACGGACGGACGACGGACAAAAAGCGACCACAATAGCTCACCTTGAGCACTTCGTGCTCAGGTGAGCTAAAAACATATGTAATCATTACCTTGACCTTTGAGCAAAAGGCAAAAGAAGAAAATGCTGATAACCAGCATTTTCTCCTTTTGCCTCAATATTTCTTTGCTATCTTGTACATAAAATTTCTCTCTCTAACAACATCTATTATAATTGTCATCCGCAGTAGTTTTCAATTTGGACCACCCTAAAATTTCGCCATTTTGGCAAGATTTAACCCTGCCCTGTGGTCATGCTGATCCCAGAGTATTCATGTTGCTTTGGCAGGCAGAATAGAACAAGACCAGTCTGCACATTATGACATATGTGTAGTCTGGCATTTTTCTATACAACCTGCTTCTTTAAATTTAGCATGAAGCATAACAAGGGTTAATATGTATTCTCAGAGATCAATGACCAAAATATTTATTATTTTTTCAATCAGTAGACTGGCAAACCACAAAAGCTTACCTGATAATAGAGGGGTAATGGCTTCTTGTCAAAATATAGAATATGTTTTGCCAGAATTTCTTACATGATTTTCTCAGAAACACCTTTTCAAAATGTCTTAAGTAATTATTCATTTGATTACAGTTGTTGTTTTTTGTAGGTCTGTAGCAATTATGCATATCGATGGCTCAACGCAAAACAGTTGTAACTGCCTATATGTTTATAGGCAGTTACAACTGTTTGGCACTTAGCCATCGATATGCATAAACAAATTTGTGGAACAAGTTTGATAAGGACCTCTACGGATAAGGCGAGAAATCTCCCTAAAAGGCTCAAATGGAAAAGTCATTTTTCAAAACATGCAAATTGATTATTATTTCGAACTGTATTGTTAGATATGTATCTAAATCATATGAAAACTGATTTTGTACGATCAAAACGATTCCACAGGTACAGATAACTCTTGGTTTCTGTACCTACCCCTAAAATTACATTTCGTACCCCACCGTTATTCATTAAACCAGATTAAAGTTTTCTTTAGTTTTATAAGCAAAAAATTTTCTGTAAATGTAAGGACAATTGGTGTTGAAATCATAAACCATTTTTCGATTTGTCCTTAATGCGCATGCGCATCATTGAAACGAGTTTAAAGGCGAAAAATTCCCGCCAAAATTATGGCATATGGTATATGAGTACTATTTTTAGTATAAAAGTACGTTCCCCCCCGTGACCCAGCAAATCCTTTTTACCAAGGAAGCCTATGATCCAGTTACCAACATATGTCAATGGGAAGCTGGGTCAAGGGGGGGAACGATGTTAGCCAGCCTTGGGAAGGTAGGTATGCCTCGGTTTTTGGCGGGAAAGTGCGCGTTTAAAGTTGTTTCAATGGTGCGCATGCGCAATACGGACAAAACCAAAGACGCCATATGATGTCAACACCATTTATCCCTGTATCTGTAGAAAATAAATTGCAAATAAAAATAAAAGAATCTTCATTTTACCTCTTTGAATACCGGTAGTGTAAGAAAACGAAACCATTTAGGTGGGTCCTAAAATCAAGAGTTATCTGCACCTATAGAACTTTTAAAATGACATAAAAATCGGTGTTTATTTCCTTTATTTGTCTACCTAACCATAAAGCTTAATTTTGTTTCTCAATTTGTTACTTTTGAGAATTGACCCATCGAGCTGAGCCTTTTAGGGAGAATTCTCGCCTTATCCGTAGAGGTCCTTTGAACACTGGTAAGCCATGACATCATTGCATGCTATTTCATATATTTTTAAGTTGGTGCCTTTTTGTAACATAATCTCGCCATATTATACTACATTTTGTCTTTGATCAAATTATCTTAAGACTTTTGAAATCCGGCATATTTAACCATGCTTAATCAACAATCAGATTTCAAACTTATTCATTAACAAATCTACAATTAGGGTAATGTAATGTATAAATTGAAAGCCATACAATTGTTAAAATATCTTTCCTGAGGCATCATTCCATAAAAGCCTAATAAAACAGAGAATTTTTTGAAGCCTTTAAAAACAAGATGTGTTTGTGAAACACAAATGCCCCCGAAATGGCCATTTTTGTAAAATGTTAAGTTTTCGTAGAGTAAAGGGTTTATAAGGGTAAACGGATGACCTTGAGAAAGGTCAAATTACATAGAACAGATAGACATCATTGAAAGGAAGTTGCATACCAAATTTAAGCTTTGTATGTCAAATACTTTTGGAGAAAAGGCAAATGTTAAGTTTTCGGAGAAAAATGTTAACTTTTCGTAGAGTAAAGGGTTGATAAGGGTTAACAGATGACCTTGAGGAAGGTCAAATTGCATGGAACAGATAGATATCATTGAAAGAAAGTTACATACCAAATTTGAGCTTTGTATGTTGAATACTTTTGGAGAAAAGGCCAATGTTAAGTTTTCATGTTAAGTTTTCGGACAGACAGACAGACGGACAGACGGACAGACATGAGTAAAACAATATGCCCCCGATCTCTCGATACGGGGGCATAAAAATCCAGTTTTACTTTAGTAAGCCATATGCAAGTCTGCTCTAAATATTTGTTTTCAACAATAATGATACTACAGTTATCACATATCTATTTTCAAAGAACCTGTTTGACCACAGGAGTCTTTATTATGTTCTTTTTTCAGAGGTCTGGAAAAATGTTTTTGGCATCTCAAATTTTCTCACCCTGTGGGGGAT
The DNA here is from genome assembly GCA_963680895.1 of Fragum sueziense. Taxonomy (NCBI): domain Eukaryota; kingdom Metazoa; phylum Mollusca; class Bivalvia; order Cardiida; family Cardiidae; genus Fragum; species Fragum sueziense. Next base: position 53,059,973 of record OY804597.1, on the reverse strand, counting down.
GATCTCACAAATATCTTTTCAACAGTTCCTCTTTCCCCTATAATACAAATTAGAAAAACTTGGAGTGTAATTTTTCAAATCAGAAAGCTGCTGAAGATGAATACATGGATATTGATTAAGATAGGATCTTTGTACAATACAGCACAGAAAATATTGAGGCAAAAGGAGAAAATGCTGGTTATCAGCATTTTCTTCTTTTGCCTCAATGTTTTCCAAAGTTTCTCTTACATACATCAAATATATTTCCAAGAATTTTGGGGGAAAATTTTCTCACCCTGTGGGGGATGTTCACTTATCTTTTCAACAGCTCATTTTCACTCGTTTCCTGGGCACTTGTCAGTCAGCCAAGGTTATGGAATTTCATTGACAAGAATAGGTCTAAAATAAAGAATCAGACCCTTACAAGTCCAAGACAACATTATGTTGATTTTAAGCAAAAACCTCTTAACTATACAGCTTGTTTAAAGCTGTAGTAATTACGAGGTTTTCGTTGAAAAGCAATAATAATATTAAATATATTAATATTGAAAGTATCCATGAAAGACAAAACTTTTAATATTATTTCTGAGACATTTTTAATTGTTACAATGAAAATGATGAATAGGGAAATTGCTGATTATTAGCAACATTTCTTGACTATACATCATGTATTTTTTCTCTAATGCACATCTTTCAATATCATCAGACTTCTTCCAAGATAATAAAGCTTTATTCAAGCTGTAGTTACAACATTTTTAACATGATCAATAATATAATTTGTTCACAAAAGAGACACAAAAATAGGCAAGCATAATACCCAAATGAAGAAATATATTGATGCATCATCAAAATTTTGCAACTTTCACAAAAACTAAAATAGGAACAGGAATACATATTGATGATTTTCAACAAAAACCTCGTAACTGCAACTTGTGTGACAGACAAAAGTGACGGTATCCTACATTAAGTTTTGTTCTAGATATGAGACATTTTCCAAATTGGGCATTGATTTGATTACTTATCCTACAATATGTTTTGTTTCCGACGTAACAAGTTATAAAAGATGAAAACAGACAATGTGATTACGAAATCACCCGCAAGGTTTTCATTCTAATAGCTTTCTGGTCCTCCAGCGTAAAAATTGATATACTCGTATTGTTTCATCTACTTCTGATAGACTTTATATTAAATTTTGAAAGAAAAATTTGAATATTTTTTTTTTCTCAGAAAAAAGTATTATAGATAATATAAATATTTTACTGCTGTGGTTTTTCAACAGACTTTATTTTTAAATTTCAAAAAAAAAAAAATTAATTTTTGTCTGGGAGAAAAATTGGGTTCCAATACATATCGCTGCTTTTCAACAAAAACTTCGTAACTGCAGCTTAAAACAAGCTGCAGTTCCATGATTTTTAGCTCCACTGGCCTTCAGGCCAGCGGGCTATTGTCATGGCGTTGTGTCCGTCGTGCGTGCGTGCGTGCATGCGTCCGGTCGTCAACTTTTTCTTTAAAAATCTTCTCCTCAGAAACTACAGGATGGATTTCAATGAAACTTCACAGGAATGATCCTTGGGTGGTCCTCTATCAGATTCCTTCATTTAATTCTGATTGAACCATAAAGTCTGGAGTTATCTGCCCTTGAATTAAAAAATGGTTGTTTTCACTTGTTTTCACTCTAGCCACTACAAATATTGACCAATCAAAACAAAACTTGGACAGAATGTTGGTGCTGATCAGATCTTGCCTGAGTGCAATTTTCAGCTTGATCTGAATATAACATCTTGAGTTATGTGCCCTTGAAATTGGCAAAAATACCATTTTTGACCTTATTTTTACTCAAACAATCATAAATATGCAGCAATCAACATAAAACTTTCACATTATCTTACTGGCCATAAGATCTTGTGTTGGTGTAATTTTCAGCTTCATATGAATCTTATATCATGATTTATCTGCCCTTGAATTTGACAAAATTGTTGTTTTCGACTTTGATTTTACACTCTTTACACCCACAAATATTGAATAATCGGGTCAAAACTTAAACAAGATGTAGGTGAAGTTAGGATCTAGCTTACAAGGTAAGTGTGATTCTTAGCTAGATAGGAATATAAAATCCTCAGTTATATGCCTTTCAATTTGACAAAATTGCTAAATGTGACTTTGTTTTCACTCTAACAGCCAAACTTACTCTAATAAAGACTGTTGCAAAGCTTGGTAACCTGGTTCTTATATGAATGTATTTTCAGCTTTCTTAAGTTACTTTGTAATTGCTTTAACCCTTTCCCAGATGGCGAAATTTTAGGGTGATCCACTTCAAAAACTGCCACAAATGACAAAATGGTTGTTATTAAAGGTAAGATTTGTGTAAAATATGACATAGAAAATATTGAGACAAAAGGAGAAACTGCTGGTTATCAGCAGTTCTTCTTTTGTTTCAATGTTTTCCCAATCCTTTTCTATAAGGGACGTCAAAACCAGGTCTTGTTTGGGAAAGGGTTAAGAGCAACAAGTATTGAAAAATCTAGTGAAAACTTGTACTTGATATTATAATCGATTCACTATTAAACGAGAATAATTACAGTTGAATTGCTTTATCAAAACAACGGAAAATATTCTCGTTTAATTGTGAATCTATTATACAAGAAATTCAGGTTTGACAGCGATTTGCATTATTTTTGGAAAAGGGTATTTCCCAGAATCTATTTTTAGCTAAAAATCTATTTTTAGAAATATGAAATATTTTGGAGTAATCAATGTTCTGTTAATTTAGATCTGTTTGGAAGAAAGAAAATTTTAATTGCTTGTATCATCCTAAGCTTGAATGTTCTCCCATTTCTTTTTACCCTTTCTCAAATGGCAAACATGTAATTTTACTTTCTTTGCTTCAAGAACCACACATTTTGAACAATCTAGTTTTGTTACTTTCTTTTAGCTCTATGAAACACAAGCATTGAACAATCTAATCAAAACTTGAATTAAATATTACATGAAATTCAGGCCTGTGGAGCGACTCAAGACCTTCAGGTCTTCTAGTTGTTGAAAAGAAGTAATATATATTAATATTTTACTTCTGTAATTTTTAACTTCATGAAATTGTTTTCAATATCCTTTGAACTTGCATTGATGCAAAAGTTATCTGTTAATTAATATCCATATCAATATAGCTTTGATTTAAAATATTGATTTAATCTAAATCAAAAGATGTATGCTTTTTCAACTTTTCACTTTTCATGTTCTATTTGTTTACTTTTATACCATATCATATTACACAACATTCTACTTTGTAATTATTTAATTAGTACATTCCCAAAGAGCAAAATTTGACCGGAAATTAAATTATAAGCATTTTCTTTGTTTGCTCCAATTTTTTTCCGAAGTTACATGAAATGGATGTCAAAACCAAGCTTTTTTGGGGAAACAGTTAACTTATATTTTCCGAAGTTAAAGTCTATCTTCAGAACAAGAGCTGTCACTGTAAGGTGACAATGCCCCCGACACCACTTTGATTTTAAATTATGGCCAATCTATGTTCAAGGTCAATGTCATCCAGGGATCAAGGTCACCAAAGTATGTGCCTACAGAAAGGTAATGTACCAAGGAATGTTGTGGTAAAGTATGAAGCGAATATGTTAAGTATTAAGGAAGTTATGGCCAATGTTAAAGTTTTTGGACGGAATGACGGACAGACAGACAGACGGACGGATGGATGGAAAAGTCAAATTTATGATGCCTCCCTATCGGGGGCATAATAAAAACTACACAAATTTGAAGCATATTCATTGAGCACTCATTTCCAGAAATTCTCTCACAAAGCGAAATGATATCGCCTTGTAATGGAATGAATAGGCAGCATTGAATTCATAATTCCCTATACACTGTGCAGAAATTGTGCCTCAGTCCATATCATATTTTGCTGCTTTTCAACAAAAATCTAGTAACTGCAGCTTAAAACAAGCTGCAGTTACAAGGTTTTTGTTGAAAAACAACATTTGCATTCCATTGAAACCAAAATGCTTTAATACATTTCGTATATTACTTTAGTTAGTGCCATTTGGCTGTTCTTGCTTTTATTCCGCAACAAACAATAAGTCTCTTTTTGCAGCAAAGGCATAACACCTTTACCAAATAAGCCCTGGTTCTAATGAATGTTCAGAAAAGATTTCTGAATGCAATTTACAGGACGAAGAAGAACATGCTTACAATTTGAAATGCTTTTCTTGTATGTGTATACACAAATGAAAATCATTTAGTATTACTGCAGTTATTATATTTTGAGGGTTTCTTTTTTCAAATGTTCAAAAATCCGAATTTTTGTCATTTGGAAAAGGGTTAAATTGTACTATACCTAATATCAAATGCTCCTATGACATATGGGAAATCTTCATTTTCCATAGGCCAGTTTATTCAGATTTTCTCCAGCAGCAATTTGATGGCTCAGCCCAAAATGTTTGTAACTGCCTATAAAGATATAGGCAGTTACAACCGTTTTGTGCTGAGCCATCAAATTTCTGAGGCCAAAATCGTAGTTATCAATCAAATTATTGGCCTATTTATTTGATAAGAGGTACCTGTCAGTATTCATATAACTTAGAACAGCAGTTTGAAAATCAACAGCGTACTTGGAAATAATGCTGTTGGAAAATTAGTTCTTTTCTAAGTTGGAATCGTGCAGTCTGGTTGTCTTCGTGTAGATGTAATTTTCCTACTTGCTCCAGATTTTAATTGGTTAAAGATTCATGGGGGATTTTTTGCCGTAACCTTTCTGAAGCAAAGTAGGTGTCAAAAAGTAATTAGTGAAAGTGCTCTGTCTCTGTGTTTCTTTCCATGTTTCTACATTAACCCTTTCCCAAACATCCCTATTGAAAATGGCTTGGGGAAACATTGACAGAAAAGAAGGAAATGCAGATAATCAGCAATTTCTCCTTTTGCATCATTGTATTGGGGCTTTATTGTACACACATTCTTTATTCATAAGCATCAAGTTTGCAATCTGCATCAGCTTTCAATTTTGAGTGGTCTAAAATTGTGTCATATGGGAAAGGGCTAACCCATTTGCAGATTTTTTTTTAACTTGAAAGATGTTGTAGAAGACAATTTCAAGTGAATGGAAGTTTACACTTTTTGCACTCTATGTAGAAAACATTGTAAGTGGGAAATGAAGAAAATAACATTGCTTGTCCCAAATAATTCCTTCATTTTCCACAATGTTCTTACCAAAGCCTTTATCTTATAAGGCATAACTAGAAAGACCTGAAGGTCTTGAGTCGCTCCACAGGCCTGAATTTCTTTTAGTATCAAATCCCAAGTTTTGACTAAATTTTTGAATCCTAATGGTTCTTACAGCAAAAACAAAGTCAAAAGCAGCAATCTATGGTCAATGCAAAAAGAAAGTAAATGATTGACTAATATTTTAGGGATGTTACAGCGATAATAAAATTGAAAACTGTGATTTTGCCAAATTCAAAGACAAATAATTCAGTATGTATATTTGAAATCAAATCGAAAAATAAACACATGCAAGATGTTATGGTCACTATCATCCTGTTCAAATTTTGTCTATATTAGTCAATATTTGTGGCTTCAAGAGTGGAAAAAGTGTCGAAAAACTGAAATTTTGTCAATTTCAAGGGCACATAACTCAGATTGTAACAGTGTGATAATGTTGAAAATTACACATAAGCAAGACCTTGTAGTCAACAAGATTCTTAACAAGTATCATCTTGATTGGTTAACATTTGTGGTTGTTAGAGTGAAAACAAAGTCGAAAATGGCAATTTTGTCAAATTCAAGGGCACATAACTCATGATGTAAGATTCCCATCAAACTGAAAATTACACCCAGTCAGCATATAATGCTTATATATATTCTGTCCACGTTTTGTCTTGATTGGTCGATATTTGTAGATTTTAGAGTAAAAATAAAGTCAAAACCAGCAAAATAGAGCCGAAAATGGCATTTTTTGGCAATTTCAAGGGCACATAACTCATGCTATTAAATTCAGATCAAGCTGAGAATTTTACCAAGGCAAGATCTTATAGTCAGTATTATTCTATCAAAGTTTTGTCTTGTTTAGTCAATATTTGTAGTTGCTAGAGTGAAAACAAAGTCAAAATACAGCTGAAAATGGCAATTTTGTCAATTTCAAGGGCACATAACTCATGATGTAAAATTCAGATCAACCTGAAAATTTAACGAAGGCAAGATCATGTAGTCAGCATGATTCTGTCAAAGTTTTGTCTTGATTTTTTAATATTTGTAGATTTTAGAAGAAAACTAGTCAAAACCTGCTATTTTTGACATTCAAGGGCAGATAACTCAGGTTATACTGATTCAATCCATATTCTTTGAAGGAATCTGAGAGAGGGTCACCCAAGGATCATTCCTGTGAAGTTTGGTTGAAATCCATCCAATAGTTTTTGAGAAGAAGATTTTTAAAGAAAAAGTTTACGGACGCACGCACGGACGGACACACGCACGACGGACACACCGCCATGACAATAGCCCGCTGGCCTGAAAGGCCAGTGGAGCTAAAAAAGAATAACATTGTGGAAACATGTTATTTTTTGTTTCCTTAAGTTTCTAAACAAAACTTAATTATTTTTTGATAACTGACAACAATGTTGTAGACAGAATGATCCTAACCCTTTCCCACACGACAAATTTTTGGGTGGTCCTATTCAAAAGCTGCTGCAGATGACAATATTGGTGTTGTTAAAGATAGAATTTGTGTAGAAAATTGCTAAAAAAATATTGAGACAAAAGGAGAAACTGCTGGTTATCAGCAGTTTCTTCTTTTGTCTCAATGTTTTCACAAGCATTTTCTATTAAGGACATGTTTTCCCAAGCATTTTTTATTAGGGACGTCAAAACTAGGTCTTGTTAGGGAAAGGGTTAAGCAGTATAAGCCCCTAAATAATGCTTCAAAGTTCACCTTACTTAATTCCTGATTATAATGAATGAGTTCTAATTTCTAATTTTAGAATCCATTTACTTCAAAACACATTTCTGAGAAAATTCCATTAAATTCTTATGTTTCAAGAAATACTTAAGAGTTTTCTAAGAAAATTGACATTTTTGCGACAAAAATAATGTAGCAGTATATAATTTGATATAACAAAGAATGTTTCCCATAATATTTAAATATACTTTTTAAGAGCGAAAAATAAGAAATGCAATTCAGACATTACTCACAAAAGATATATTGCAAGAGCTCTCGAAGAATGCACCTTAAGATTTCGCTTCCAGAACTGAAATAAACAAACAAATCTTTTCTACATGAATAAGCGCATTTAGTTCATCATATACAATATTAATATTTTTCAAGCTTTCTGTTCGCCATTGAAGAACTTGTTAAGCTTTTTCAATTTGCAAACTTAATTGTTAAACTTTGGCTGTTTAGTAAACAGTCAAGCTTCGAAATTTTCTCCCAAGCTTCGATATCAAATTTATTCATTCAAGTACAAAGAGGACTTTCATACTTTAACCCTTTCCCAAACGACAAGAATTAGTGTTGTCGAATTTGAAAGCAGAGTGCTGAAGACGACAAATTGGGAGTTGATGAAAACAGGGTTTGCATTAAGTCAGAAAATATTGAGACAAAAGGAAAATTGCTGCTTATCAGCATTTTCTTCTTTTGGGTCCAATTGTTTTTCCAAGCACTTTCAACTAGGAATATCATTACCCGGTCTTAATTGTTTGGGAAAGGATTCGAGACATTTTTGCAGTTGTCTTCAGAAATTTCCATGTAAGAATTCAATTTGGCACATGACAAAGATTAGACCTGCAAATCAGTCTTCTGGGAGATTTAAAGTTGCATGTCACCGCTTTCCAACAGAAACTTCGTAACTGCAGCTTAAATCAAGTTGAGTTAAGAGATTTTTGTTGAAAAGTATCTATGTGATATCATCCCTATTCAGTGCACATTCTCGCAATATGACCAAATTTCTCATTTCAATTCATCGTTTAGGAAATTTAGAAATTTCAAATTATATTGCATTGATGCTGTAACAGAAGAATTTATCCCATTATCAGACAGAATTGTTTTTTGACTTTTCGAATTTGAAATGTGTTGCCCAAGACAATTTCAAGAAAAATTCTTTCCATATAGGCTTAGAAAACATTGTGAATAATGAAGAAATTGCTTGTCACAAGCAATTTCTTCATTTTCCATGATGTTTTCCGAAACCTTTTTTTTGTAGGACATCAAAAAGCATCACTGTGTAATGGGCCCAATGGGTCAAAGTCTCATAAAGACTGAAGTGGCAGGGATTCAAACCAGCGACCCATATGTTCTCCTTTTGCCTCAATATTTTCTGTGCTATACAAATCCTTTCTTTATGAACAACCATTTTTTGTCATCTGCAAAAGCTTTCAAATTGTAAAAATTTAAAAAAAATTGTTTGCGAATGGGTTTAAGGGGGAATGCTCCAGTTTCCTAAATTTTTTCCCAATAATAGAATTTATTTATATTTTCTATCTTAAAATTACATGTAATTACCAATTGAAAAATAAAATGAAAATGGATGGTCAGCGATCTTGTTTGAATTTTATGGGCATTCGTATCACATACCCCTACAGCGAAAAAATGCATAATTTCTTGCACCTGTCCAAGGTCACTAAAATCCTAATAAAATGCTGTATAATCATTGTTTAGTCCTGAAAACGGATTTAAAGTAACATCTTACATTTAATAAGAACAGAAAACCCAAAATATGTGCTATTATAAACGTGTAAATGTATAAAACAGCATGCTCACATGTTCGGTTAGATCAACGAAACTGGAGTATTTTATGTCAAAATTTGCATATTTTTTTAAATATTTCAAGTTCTACAAAATAGAATTTGATAAAACTCCCTCATTGTATTCAGCAACATGTCCTGGTAATAATTCAAAAAGAAAATGTATAGGTCAGCGCACTTATTAATGAATTACAGCAATTTCTATCAGCTACACATGAATAAAATGACGCAAAACAGTGGTAACTGCATACACACTTACGACTGTCTGGCTCTAAATAATCGATTTCCATCTTGAGGAAATCAGTTTTGAATAATAAATACACTTTTATCGTCGAAAATGGTAAATTGTAATGATGTGTTATATTATTGAAAATATGGTAGCGAAACATATTGGTACGAAACATTTAATTTACTACAGTAATGACCGAGTGTTCCGAAAAACTGGAGCATTCCCCCTTAAGTTCTTGAAAAAGGCTTCATTCTATATACCGTATTTCACCTAATAGACGCGCCCCGGCGCGATGCAAAACACCAAGGGGGCGCGCTTATTTTGTACCACTTTTCCTGAATTTTGAAGTGCTTCGCTGAATGTAAATAGGAAAGGGTAAATCAACAATACAATCCCATAATGCAATGCAGGGTAGAGAAGATTACTGTTGATCTGAAAGTGCTTTGAGTATCTTAAAATACATATCGTAACACACACCGGGTACACGTATAAATCAGCGGAGACGAAGCGATATCCCGTCGCGTAAGGTCATCCAGTCTACAGTTATCTGCCAGTCTATAGTCTATATCGCTTCGTCTCCGCTGATTTATACATGTACCCGGTGTTGTGTTACGATATGTATTTTAAGATTCTCAAAGCACTATCAGATCAACACTAATCTTCTCTACCCTGCATTGCATTATGGTCCTTTGTGTTCTACTTTCGTTATCGGAATGTTTTGATTTCTTCTTCTTCTTCACTTTACAAAATAATAAAATCAGAGCTGAATCTAGGTTTTCAAAAAAGTGGGCCAACTCCCCCACCATACTTCAAAATGTGGGCCAACAGGATTCAGGCTTGAGCCAAAGTGAATTTAACTTTTTATCGCAAAAATATTAAGTTATATCTGTAACTAGAGCCATTAAATGAAACTGAAGGAACATTATCTTTACTCCATGTAAGTTAGGATTAGCTCTTGTCTAAGCAGTCTCTTTAAACAACTGTTGTCCATGTAACAAACTTTATATGTTCAATTTCTTTAATTTATTGGTTGTTTAAAGTTTAGATTATACTATTCATAGAAAATGATTACACTGTCCAAGACTGGTTGAAGCAAATTATTTACACCACAAAATCGTTTTTAATTTTGCTTTAAAACTCTTCTCTCAAGATTTAAATAGTCTCAGGGCTGTAGAAAAAAAGGCTAGACCATTTAACTTCAATCGTAACCCTGGGCAGAATTCACCATACATGATGTGGCTACTGCAGTAGACATCTACGCCGAGGAGGATCACTTAATATCAATTAATTCAAACCATTTTGTGATAAAAACAATTTTCATGCAGAGTTTCTTTGTTTCGTCGGCCATTTTGATTGTGTGCCGCGATGATAGCATATCACTCAGTCCATTTATGTGCTTAAAAACGATTTTAACACAGAGTTTCTTTATTTTGTTTGTTTTGACCGCCATTGGTGTTGTTGTTGTTGCGGTGCACCGTAATAATTACAAATTCTGAAATTTTCACAGCCATTTCCCCCCTTCATTCAACTCGTTTGTTTTCTTCCCGTTTTCGGTTTATATCTCGAACATGAATCTATTTCATTTCTAAGACAAATATCTATTTTTGACTGGAGATATAAAACATTATATAAATATAGAATTGCAGGGGTTTCTCTGCAATCTGTTTTTAGCAACTTTTCAATGATTATGAACCTGCGTTATTACGCGACGTATATTGAAAAATGCGCCAATCTGAAACAACGTGCGTGACTTCTCCCGCGCAGCCTATCGTTTTTTGCGCCAAGCAATAAATTACTGCGGGAATCCCGCAATCCCGCGCCCTAGATTCAGCTCTGATAAAACATACTTCCCGTGGTATCTGTCCACATTCATTAATTCATTTTCGGCAAAAATGATTTATTTTTCATTTGTGTGCGTACTATCAATTCGCTTTCCACTTCTTAATTTACAAATCAAACGCGACCTCTTACGGGGCTTTGAAATAAACTGCATAAACGGTCACTCTGCAAGGGGAATGATAAAGGAAGGTTTATCAATGCTCGTACCGGGGCCGGATGAATTTCAATTCTACCTAGAGAGGGATAACCATAATTGAATTATTCAATCAATTACCCGAGCCGTATACCCCATTATAAGACGCTTTACTTGTTGAGATAAAGCGTTTTTCCACAAGTATGATCATCACAAAGATGAAGTTTGGTGGAGTTTGAGTTTGGAATTTGTCATTACCGTCTACTCTACGGTCTACTCTACAGTCAAGGTAAGGTCGGGTGAAGGTGGGAGGGGTGTCCCATGGCTTCCGAGATTGTAAATATAGTGGGGGCGCGTCTATTAGGGAGGGCGCGTCTATAAGGTGAAATACGGTAGGTCACTAATGTACATTTATCAAAGACAAACATCTTTATTTATCCACTTTGATACTGGAGATAAAAATCATCAAACAAAATAAATGTCATAAAATTATTTATTCAACCATATTTAGTTCCTGTTGACAAATTTGATTAAGCTTTTTAAGGTTAAATGCGCAATCAGCCATTCTAAGGTATTCTAAATCCTGTTTGAATTTTTTTCTTAACCCATTACCACACAATGACTCTTTGACTCCCCACAAAATAATGGCCATGGGAAACATCGTGAAACATGGATAAATTGCTTGTGACAAGCAATTTCTTCAATTCCCACAATGTTTTTCATCCAAAAGGACTCAAAATTTAAAATTTTCATTCATTTATAATTGTTGTCTACAACATCTTTGAATTTGGAGGAGTGCTAAAATTTGCCGTTTGGTAATGGGTTAAACAGCAGGTTGTTCCTGAGGAGAGTTAGTTTCAAACATCAGTAAAATGTGAATTTGGGATGTCATCTTGAAGCAATTCTATCGAAATTCATTTTCTTTTCCTTCAATGTTACCCAGATCCAGATTACAACTACAACTCTATGATATGCAATGCAGAATTGATCTTAAAGTTTTCACTTTTACACAAGACAATTATTATTGGTGTTATTGCAAAACCTTGTAACCGCAGCTTGATTAGAGCTGTAGTTACGAAGTTTTGCAATAATGTTTTGTTCTTGCAAAACCTATTAACTACAGCTTTGATCAAGCTGTATTTACGAGGTTTTGCAATCACAAGGACAAAATCCATAATCAATTCAATTATGCCAGTATGAATGACAAACAAGAATGGATCGTTAGTCAGAAAGTCTAAAATTAGGTCACTCTTGTATCAATTATTTAGCTAACAAGTAATCAAACTAGATAGATAATTCCATTATTCTCCTATGTCAACCCACTACCTTGCATTATGCATATCACTGCTTTTCAACAACTAGAAAGCTGAAAATACATTCATATAGGATCAATTGGTTACCAAGCTTTGTCTTTATTAGAGCGAGATTGGCTGTTAGAGTGAAAAAAAGTCACAATTAGCAATTTTGTCAAAATGAAAGGCATATAACTTAGGATTTTATATTCCTATCTAGCTAAGAATCACATTAAAGCAAGATCTTAACTTCACCTACATCTTATTTAAGTTTTGACCTGATTGTTCAATATTTGTGGATGAAAAGAGTGTAAAATCAAAGTCGAAAACAGCAATTTTGTCAAATTCAAGGGCAGAAAAATCATGATTTAAGATTCCTAAGAAGCTGAAAATTACACACATGCAAGATCATATGGCCAGTAAGATTACATGAAAGTTTCGTGTTGATTGGTGGATATTTATGGTTGTTTGAGTAAAAATAAGGTCAAAAATGGTAATTTTGTCAATTTCAAGGGCACATAACTCAAGACATAATATTCAGATCAAGCTGGAAATTGCATTCAGGCAAGATCTTATCAGCAACAACATTCTGACCAAATTTTGTCTTGATTGATAAATATTTGTAGTGGCTAGAGTGAAAACAAAGTCAAAACAGCATTTTTTTAATTCAAGGGCAGATAACTCCAGACTTTCTGGTTCAATCAGAATTAATTTGAGGAATCTGATAGAGGACCACCTAGGGATCATTCCTGTGAAGTTTGATTGAAATCCATTGAGTAGTTTCTGAGGAGAAGATTTTTAAAGAAAAAGTTGACGACCGGACGGATGGACGGACGGACGCACGCACGACGGACACAGCGCCATGACAATAGCCCGCTGGCCTGGAGGCCAGTGGAGCTAAAAACCTCGTAACTGCAGCATGTTTTAAGCTGCAGTTATGAGATTTTCGTTGAAAAGCGACGATAGGGATATCGGGTATGTAAGTCTTGTAAATTCTCAGAGGACATTGGACCCAGAAATGCAAAGTTACCCATTCGCGTAAGTCACAAGACAAAATTTGCAAACCCTATTGTCACTACTTGCACAAGATACATGAGGATTTATTTGTTTTGCTGCTTCTAAATATTGTCCAGCAAGATTAACCCGGGACATCTGCATATGTAATGACCCCACTTCGGTCACGTTTTGTTTAGACGCTCAACTAACGGAATTTGCACACGAAAACTAAGTTGTCCCGGGTTAATTTTGGTGGACAATACTACACTTCACATTATAATACACAAAATATGGTATCTAACGCTGTATGTAAATGATACCATATAGGAATAGTTAAATCTGAGCCGCAATTAGATGAAAGTTAATTAATTTCTTTGAGTTTGTCATACACAAATACCAAAGGACCAATACCAATTGACCCACAGAACCATCACAATAACAAGCAATGAATATACACATACATAATAATTATGACATCCATGTTTTGGTACAAAGCACTTTTAAAAAGTCTTTTTGGTTAGGGACTTCAAAAGCAGGTCTTGTTGGGGAAAGGCTTAAAACAAAATCATCATATATGTCTCCCAATTTTTTCCGGGAAACTGAATAAAATAGCCTCGACTTACCACCAATCAAATCAATTTCTATGTAACACGTAATTAATTCAAATAACTAGAAACTTAGTAGGGCAAAAAATCATGGAATTGTTTTTATCGCTGTCTTATATGAATTCCTATCGACCTTTTTCCCAGACAATAATTCTTTGTCTTATCAAGTCCAGTATGAGAAAGCTATGAAAAGAATCTGTCCAAGAGAAGAGAAGAAAGCTGTGATAAGCAGCATTTTCTCCTTTTCTCTCCATGGTATTACCTTAGGGTTTGATTTATCCACCTAAAGTAAAATTTGATTAGGATTTTTGCAGCTCCAATGTAATTTGGATAATTAAAGTCTTTAAATGTGTCACTGAGGAAAGAGTTAACCTACCACAATTATGTCTCTCAGGAAATTTTTTGTAAGTTTTTCATTTTTTCTACCAATGATTGTTCATTTGGTGTAATAATAGCTTCATGATGGGATCGAAATTAGTCTCTCATATTATTTTTCATCTTTTATCCATCATTTCATGAGGGCCAGAAAAATCGGAAGTTTCCAAAAAATATTTCAACTAAATCCAATTTCATAGCCCTCTGATTTTTCAGATATTAATTAAACTAGGATACGTTTTAAGAAATGGGATTAACGAATTTTGGAAGAACAAAATATTTCCAAACTCTTTTAATTTGAAGGTTAATGCAGAAAATGATTTCAAATTAGTTGATCTCTACTTTTTTAATCAAAATGCAAGGAAAAAATACCAGATGCCAAAATTTAACATATGAGACTGAAAAACTAAACTTTTATCAACAAGAATTGAAAGTGGACAATTTACCTAGCTCACCTATATAATCCTCGGTCACATTAGAAAATGTCGCAACTACAGCTTCAATAAGCTGTAGTTACGAAATGTTTGAACTTGGCCGACAATATACAAGAGATTGTCACAACAAAGGTCAAACACCAAGGTCAAGGACACAAGGTCAATGCTCAAGGTCCCAAATTAAAAGGTCTTGACAAGTCTGTACAAGTGTATAAAGCACCATTAGGCTGAGACTCTCTCTAATAGAACAAGATATGGACCACTTTATTTTTTTACTTAAATTTCTTTTTTAAATACATAAAATTTCATTATTTATTAGGAAATGGTTAGAGAAACGAAAGAAGATTGATTGATTGGAGTTTAGCACCTATCTCAGCTTATCATATCACGGCAGCTGGAGCACCAAACCATGGATTCTTGTCATTTCTCATATACCAGTACTACCAAAACATCCTAACCAGTAAAAAATAAATTAAGTAAGTCTCAAGCTGCTCACCCTCATAGGTTAAAGTGAAAATGCCAATATTAAGTTTCGGAATTCATAGAGACAGACATTATGGACATACAAACACAAGTGCCCCATATCGAAAGATACCGGACAGAAACACTGAGATTTTGAATAATTACGAGTCGTTTGACCACACAAACAGCTAGGAACCCCTGTGTTGTTGATGGTTAATCAATAATCAATGTAGGACAAAACGATAAGAAATTACTCATTATTATGCAGTAAACAGCATATTGTCCCTTTTCAACGAATACCTCGTAACTGCAGCTTGTTTTAAGCTGCAGTTACGAGGTTTTCTTTGAAAAACAGTGATACTGTTTGTGGGAGATCAAAACCTTGTAACTACAGCTTGAAAAGATTAAGTTATGAGGTTTTGATATTCCACCGATGAAAATAGAAATAATGTCCTATTGAGGATGTAATCGTTTTTTGTTTGTCAATATCTCAATGTTCTATCAAATTGTTGATTTGATGGAGATATCTTTGCTTCATAAGATTTTCATGGAGTTGACCGAAATAGCACTGAAAAAGTGGAATTAATGTTGTAGGAGTTATAATGCACATCACCCCCCTTTTTTAAAGAGAAGTCCAAATCATGACTTGTTTGGGAAACAGTTAATTAATCATTACATGACTTTATTCATAGAATCAAAACTACAGAAAACAACAACTCTATCAAAATCTCATTCTGTCTTAAGTCTTGGTATCAAATGTGAAAAATGAGTTTGTTAATTAGTGAAGATAGCTAATTGAGTTAGCTGGCAGAAAATCATGACGCACAGAACAACATGGAATATGTTTGTAAACAACTGAAATACTAGAGATTGATCGTTAAAGGCTTTCCCAAACAACAAAATTTTGAGGTCTTCCCATTTGAAAGTTGCACCAGATGGCAAAATAGATGTTGATATTGATGTGATTTGTGTATGATATAGCAGAGAAAATATTGAGACAAAAGATAATCAGCATTTTCTTCTTTTGTATCAATTTTTTCCTAAGTCTTTGACATTTGAGATGTCAAAGCCCAGTCTTGTTTGAGAAAAGGTTAACACTTTCAAAAACAACAAAATTTCATACCAGTTCAACCTTAGGTCTTGCAGATGATATGTAGCGAATATTGCAAATTTCAACGGTAGAAAAATCTTATATATTGACATAGAAAGCATCAAGTTCGACTTCAGCATTTTCTTTTCTCCATATGGTTTTCAAAGCTTACTTTAATACCTACATCAAAATCAGGGTATATTTAGGACAAAAGGACCATGATGGTCCTATATCGCTCACCTGAACCAAAATGATATGAGCAACACTTTTGTTCAATTCAATCAATACTTATGACTTTAAGACTGAATGTGAACTTATGGTCAACAATGTTGTGAAAATCAAACTCATCCGAGATCTTATGGTGCCCAACATTTTTTTTTTTTTAAATAATTGTAGATTCTAGAGTGTAAACAAGGTCGACAACAGCCAAAAAAAGGCAATTTTATCAAATTCAAGGGCACATAACTCTCATCTATCTAGTCAGTAGTCAGATCAGACTAAAAATCAAACTCATCCGAGATCTTATGGTCTCCAACATCGTGTTAAAGTTTTGTCTTGATAGATTTATAATTGTAGATTCTAGAGTGTAAACAAGGACATAAACAGCCGAAAATGGTAATTTTATCAAATTCAAGGGCACCTCTCTCTCATCTTTCTGGTCAAATCAGACTGAAAATCACACTCAACCAAGTTCTTATGGTCCCCAACATTGTGCCCAGGTTTTGTCTTGATTGATTAATAATTGTAGATTCTTGAGTGTAAACAAGGTCGAAAACAGCCGAAAATGGCAATTTTATCAAGTTCAAGGGCACATAACTCTAGACTTTTTGATTAGATCAGACTGAAAATCACACTCATCAGAGATCTTATACTACCCAACATTGTGTCTAAGATTTGTCTTCATTGGTCAGTAATTGTAGATTCTAGAGTGTAAACAAGGTCGAAAACGGCCGAAAACGGCAATTTTGTCAAATTCACAGGCACATAACTCTTGACTTTCTGATCAGATCAGACTGAAAATCAAAACCCATCCAAGATCTTATGGTCCCCAACATTGTGTCCAATTTTTGTCTTGATTTGTTAATAATTGTAGATTCTAGAGTGTAAACAAGGTCGAAAACAGCCAAAAATGGCAATTTTGTCCAATTCAAGGGCACATAACTCTTGTCTTTCTATCCAGATCAGACTGCAAATCAAAGTCATCCGAGATCTTACGGTCCCCAACATTGTGTCCAAGTTTTGTCCTGATTGATTAATAATTGTAGATTCTAGAGTGTAAACAAGGTCGAAAACAGCCGGAAACGGCTATTTTGTCAAGTTCAAGGGCCCATAACTCTAGACTTTCTGATTAGATCAGACTGAAAATCACACTCATCTGAGATCTTATGCTACCCAACATTGTGTCCACGATTTGTCTTCATTGGTCAATAATTGTAGATTCTAGAGTGTAAACAAGGTCGAAAACAGCAATTTTGTCAAATTCAAGGGCACATAACTCTTGACTCTCTGATCAGATCAGACTGAAAATCAAACTCATTCAAGATCTTATGGTCCCCAACATTATGTCCAATTTTTGTCTTGATTTGTTAATAATTGTTGATTCTAGAGCGTAAACAATGTCAAAAACGGCCGAAAACAGCAATTTTGTCAAATTCAAGGGCACATAACTCTGGACTTTCTGATCAGATCAGACTGAAAATCAAAGTCATCCAAGATCTTATGGTCCCCAACATTGTGTCCAAGTTTTGTCTTGATTTGTAGATTCTAGAGTGTAAATGTATCATCCAAGATCTTATGGTCCCCAACATTGTGTCCAAGTTTTGTCTTGATTTGTTAATAATTGTAGATTCTAGAGTGTAAACAAGGTCGAGTTTGAGTTTATTGGGGTTTTACGCCGTTTTCAACTACCAGGGTCATATCGCGGCGGCTGGAGCACCTAACCGTGGGTTCCTGGTATTTCTCGCACCAGTACAACCACAATATCCAAACCGAGCCTCCAGCTGCTCTCTCACATAGATGATTCACACCCATTGGTGAGAGACAAATGACTTTTGTCAAATGTCAGAATGGATACTGGCCGAGCCGGGGTTCGAACTCGAGACCCCTGGGTTGACAGACTCCGGTAAACAAGGTCGAAAACGGCCAAAAATGGCAATTTTGTCCAATTCAAGGGCACTTAACTCTCGTCTTTCTAATCAGATCAGATTGAAAATCAAACTCATCCGAGATTTTATGGTCGCCAACATTATGTCCAAGTTTTGTTTAGATTGATCAATAATTGTAGATGCTAGAGTGTAAACAAACTTAAAAACAGCATTTTTTGACATTCAAGGGCAGATAACTCAGCACATTCTGGTCCGATCAGGCCCATAATCGAACTTGTCCGAGAGCTTATGGTCCTACTTGCTTTGGCCAAGTTTGATCAAGATTTGCCTAACTTTTGTGGATGCTAGAGTGTAAACACCCCAAATGTTGACGGACGGACGGACGCCGGACAAAAAGTGACTACAATAACTCACCTCGAGCACTTTGTGCTCAGGTGAGCTAAAAAGGGGCTAAGTAGAACTAATGTTACTATGATAACATAATGAAGAAAGATTAAATTCTGTTAACAGTCTTTAATTTCATACAGATTTTCATAATAACCAGTGGTAATTGTTCCTGTGAATTTTCACTGTGTGATGTCAAAGAGAAAGTGCACTGAAAGATACCAAGATACTTTGAATTAATAATCTGCATTTTCTTCTTTTTCCTCAGAGTTCAAACCATTGGCTAAATGTTTTGGAAAATCAACAAGAACTAATGTTACTAAAAAACAAAATGCAGTTGGATAGAATTTTGTTAACCCTCTCCCAAACGGCAAAAATTTCTACTGTTCCAATTTGAAAGCTGCTGCGGATGACAAAATGGATATTGATAAGGATATGATTTGTGTACAATAAAGGAGTTACTTCTGATTATCAACATTTTCTTCTTCTTTTGCCTCAATGTTTTCCCAAGCCATTTCTATTTGGGAAAACTAGGTCTTGGATGGGAAACCAGAAGTAATTGTTTGCGGGAGTTTTTCATCATGACGTCAAAGAGAAATTGCACTGAAAGATACCCAGAGACTTCAAAACTCTAATGATTTAAGCCAAGCTTAATTTTGTTGATTAATCATAAAATGTTCAAACAGAATCGTAAAACTCATCCTCCTGTTTCTAATGAAGCAAAAACAAACCGACTGCAATCCCATAGATGCAGTTACAGTAATGGAGGAACTAAAATATTTCAAAATGGAAAAATATCATTAATTTCTTATCAAACTCTATGTTGTGGGTACTCATTGTAATCGTCTCTTTGAGACGATTCCAATGAGTACCCACAACATAGGGTTTGGGATTGTAATAACAAATATAGAATGTTTTTTACCCCGTTTATCTGTTTCTAATGGAGAAAAAACAAACGGACTGCAATCCAAGGATTTTGTTTTTGATGTTGTCCAGCCTTAATTTTAGTGCATTTTATATTAGCTCAGTTCTGCATTTGTTAATCCATCGTGCAAAATAGTTGGGCAATTTGTACAATATTCTCTGATGCTATTATTATCTCTCCTGCCTGCAATTTAATGTTTCTATTTCTTACAAACACTTAGTAACAAGACAAAGTTTCTTTTTTCTTCTTTTGAAAGACTTTTTTTTCCTATTTTGCTCAATACAATGCTACACTGGATTCACATTTTCTGTTTCTGGCACCTATGTTTTTTGTCATCTGCCAGCCAAGAATTTTGTTGTTTTGAAAAGGCTCAAACAAGAAACAGTCTTTTATTTTGTCATCTTGTAGCTAGTGAAACAATAACATCGTTATCTATTCAGGTCACGTCGGATCAACACATATTTTTTTTCGTCAGCAATTATAAATCTAACAGTCTATTCTTTATATTCCAGTTGCAAATGACAGATCGTCAATACAGCGGCATTGTTCGTTCCGGGATCGGTCATGGATAAAACAGAGGGATGACATAAAGAAAGGAAATTAAATCATTCTTTACTCTTTACGGGAGCGTTCACCGTCAGAATTATACTGATGTGACATATTTTAAATAACATGTGTGTTGTACTTTTGCTACCCACCATGTGAGCTGATGAACTGTGTACAGAATTATGTAATATGTGATAAGAGAAAAATCAATAAATTTTTTAGTGTGACATATAATGTATACCTAACGAAAAATCAATTAACTTGTGAATTTTTGGAGTAAACAAGTCAAAAATTTGTGGAAAATGTAAAATAGAGACATTTCACTCCAAGGCGTATCAAAGTGCAGTAAATCATGAAATAATTGTTACAATTACAAAAGTAGCTCAAGAGTGACTGTGTGTATAATTTTTCTATATGAATATTGTGATGAAAATAAGTTTCCAAGATCTTGAGATACAATTACATTTGAAAAGCCATTCGTCTGGTACTTATAAAGAAATCTGATATGTGACAATAATTATGGCAGAAAGGACATAATTCTGGCATATGAGAAGGAAATATGACTGTGTACAAGAAATAACATCCATTTATAGTACACGGTTGATTGATTAAGTGCCTTTCATCGAGGTATTCCAGCTCGTAATCAGAGGGAAATAATACAAACAGAAAGCGAATGTAAACACTTGATGGAACTACAAAAGGCGGACGGATATGGACAAACTATCTAGCTATAATCCAATGTGATAGCTTCAATAGTGCCTCACTTCTAGTAAAGACTTGTTCACAGACGGCATTATTGGAATTACGCTCGCTGTAAAGGAATAGTTACACTGTATATAGATAACTGAATTGGACCCATGGGTCGTATAAATGGAAGGAAACATTATGTGCAAATAATAGCTGATACCGTAATTATTTCTTCCAATGAGTCGGGCACAAAGAAGCTGAGTTTGCCACAGTTTTATGAGAATTGATGGAATAAACAGAATATAAATGGTGGGATTATTTCCCCACGTAAATGACTTATTCACAGTGAATTGTAGGTTTTAGTTGTGATTAAAGGATATATGGAAGTGTCTTTAATATATCTATACCATTGTGATTATGTTTTATAGAAGTGTGATATACAATTTACAGGATTTACATTCAGTCAGAAATAACAAGTAAACATTTATTTATGACAAATTACATTAATGATATTTTAACAACTGACTTAAAGGATACTAATATGCTTAGCAATAAATGTGAACAAAATTCATTGGAGTTTCAAAAACTTATTCAATTGGATAAATCTATAGAAATCTTACTTAGTTAGGGGAAAAAACGACAAAATAACAATGTCTCATCCGATGATATATTTCACGAACCTCACCTCACCCCCGACCATAAACATCACTGAAGATGTCGTGGACACGGACAATGGTGACAAAACCATGATGGCGTTTCAGGAGAATTATGGGAGAATCCACGGATACGTTAGTGACGTAGTTTGCATATTTGGAGTGCTTTCAAACATCCTCAATGTTATCGTATTAACACGGCGTCACATGATCACGCCGACTAACTGCATATTGACAGCATTAGCCGTTGCTGATTTCTTGACAATGCTGACATATTTAGTGTATGCGACATATTTCTACATCGTGACTGAGCCAGATTACATGTACGGACATTCGGAGGGGTGGATGTACTTCATTTTGATACACAACCATTTTATAATAACGTGTCACAACATGGCCATGTGGTTCACAGTATCGCTGGCGGTGTTTCGATACATTTTCGTGTGTCATCACGTGATAGGGAACCGGTTATGCAGTCTGAATCGAGCCATCTTGACAATTGCGATAATCTCGATTGCCACAACGGTCGTGTGTATACCAAACTACTTCCTGTATAAAATAGTCCCGTTAAGTCAAATAATACCGGTCAACTTTTCAGGGTATTGGATCGTGGATTCAGACTTTGTTGAAGAAAACAAATTTTACAAAGTCGTAATATTCTGGTTTTTCGGAGTTATCATGAAAGTGGCCCCATGTATTTTATTAACATTATTAAGTAGCTTGATCATTTTAACCATGCATCAAGCGAGTAAAAGACGGGTTCGACTGCTTCAACAAACGCGATCCTCGGACCACGACGTCAACCATGAACATAACCGCACAACTTGGATGTTAGTTTCTGTCGTTCTTTTCTTTGTGATAACTGAAATGCCGCAAGGTATTCTTGCCATGATCAGCGGACTTAACGATAAATTCTTTACAAATGTGTATTCGAATCTCGGTGACGTAATGGATTTACTAGTGCTGCTCAATTCTGCGGTGAATTTTATTCTGTACTGCATTATGAGCCAACAATTTCGTGACACGTTTAAAAGTTTGTTCGTCATGAAGTGGCCATGTAAGCGCGCCCAGTATGGAAAAGTGAACGGACATCACAATGGAGTTACGCTGTATTCCAATGCCAAAACGGAGTCAACAATGGTTTGAAGATTTATAGACTTTATAGACACTTTTTATAGAATCTCTTTTAGAAGTATTATTAGAATTCTTATCTTTCTAAAAATTCATGTTGATCTTCAATGAGAATACTTTAACCCATTCACATACATTGACGCTTTTTGACGCCTTACAAGATAAGTACTATACAAAACATTGCGAAACATGAAAAATGCTTCTCTGAAGCAATTTCATTTTTCACAATGTTTTCTATCCAGAAAGTCCAAAAATGTATAATTCCACTTCCTCTTAATAATTCTTGTTGTCAGCAACATCTTTGGATTTAGAAAAGTCTGATGTTTTTTCTTCTGGAAATGGGTTAAGAGGACTGCACAAATTTCTTTTAAAATGCAATATATTGACATTCAATAATTTTGCATTTGACAGGGCTAGAATTTCCCTAAAAAAGTCACTCGCAATATTTTGCTAGTGGCTTTTGAAACAACTGGCAAAAAGGCAAATTCACTCGCAATTTGGTATAAATAAAAGCTTCATATGATTCATACAATTATTCTTTTAAAGGACATGTCTGAAAACTAGTACAGTTAGCCAATTTTGTAAGCCTTTTCATGCTGCATAGATAAAGCTTGTGGTTTGGTAATATTTTTCCACTAGACAAAAAAATCTAGTGTCAGATAGAATCACTAGCAACTTCTTATTTTAACTAGCAAATTGCCAGTATGCTAGTGGAAATTCGAGCCCTGTTAGACATGTAAGATTTCTTGATTGAAATTAAGATGTTGAACATTTGTCAAAGGACCATTCATCATAAGCTGAAACTATTTTAGAGCCATGTTTCTTTACTCAACCCTTACTTTCCCAAACAATTATGCATTTAGACACACCTTATGGAAAAAGGTCGTGAAAAAAACATTGAAGCAAAAGAAGACAATTATGCTGGTAACTGGCATTCCACCTTTTGCCTCAATATGTTTGGTACTTTATTAAACACAAATCCTCTTTTCATAAACATAACCTTTTGTCACCATCGGGAGCAGTATTCAAATCAAAACAAAGTTTTTGATGTTTGGGAAATGTCTAACAAATTCTTTCTGTTCTTTTCATGAGTATACCTACAGTCGACACTCGTTGTGTCGAAGTCGGAGGGGCCGTCAAAATAACTCGACATATCCGGAGTTCGACTCATCCGATTTTGTTCGGCTTCGAGATATTTGATATTTGACCGTTTTTTAAACTTATCAAGTACGAATATTATTGAAATATAGTAGGAAAAGGAAAGAAATTGCTTGTGTCGAGCAATTTCTATCCTTTTCCTACTATATTTCAATGGCTATATATAGTTCGAAATTATTTTGTTTTGAAAAAAATTATGTCAATAGATGAGGACGGGACCAGATTTGAACTTCGACTTAAGCGAAAATTCGACTTATCCGATGTCGAGATAACGAGTGTCGACTGTAATTGCTAGGTATTTCTAATTCTTCTAGTTACCAGCAATTATTCTATTTTGTCATTTATTCCCCATTTTCACTGTATTGATATTATTAGTTCACATTAAAACTTACGATCACAAATTTGTTCTGAAACATCAGTGCAAACACCAGTATGAAGTTTCTTATCCTCGAAAAGCTTGTAACTGCATCTTGTTTTAAGCTGCAGTTATGAGCTTTTTGTAGAAAAGCAGCAATGAGAATTTATATAACCCGCCTTCTCACAATTCCCAAGTTGTCAAAAACATCTTGATAAATATTCTGCACTTATTTCTAGTATAATGCCTGCAGATGAAAGAATTTATTTGTCTTGCAAGAATATTTACCTCTAATTTTGGAGGAAAATATTGAAAAATGGAGAAATCCTGACCATTTTATAACAGAGTTTAGAATATAATAATCATCTGTGTAAGCTGATCTTAGTCTATACTTTATGCCAAAGCTTTGTTCAGAACAGGAATATGCAGTGAACAGCATGAGAAATGCTTATGTGACTTTTTCATAGAACAACATGGATCTTGATCAGACTTGTAACGCAAGTTCCCTTTTGCCATAATTCATATTTTTGTCAGTTAGTATGCAATACAAAATACATTACAAAAAACAACATGGATCCAGATCAGCATGTGCATACCCATAGTCTGATCAAGATCCAATTTGTTCTCTGATATAGATTCTTGCTTAGCACTATATAGAACTGGGTCAAGGCAAAACTACTATAAATGTATTTAAGACCAACATACGCACAGTCTGATCAAGATCCATGTTGTTCTCTAATTTTGTTTTGCATCAGAACTCAATGAACCATTGTCAGAAATGGATCAAATCATTTGACTATCACATGTCTGTCACGAAGCTCTAATGAGGGGTATTGTCACCTGGAAAAGTCCTGCTGTTTTTGTCATTACATCTTGGTTAGTGCAAAATTAATGCACTGGATCCAGATCAGCATGTGCATACCATACCCATAGTCTGATGAAGATACATGAACTAATGTTCTCCAACAGATTCTTGCCTAGCACTATAAAACTGGGTCAAGTCAAAACAACTATGAATGCATTTGAGACCAACATGGATCCAGATCAGCCTGTGCATACGCACAGTCTGATCAGGATCCATGTTGTTCTCTAATAGCTTCTCGCCAATGGACATGAACCCACTCATTGAACCATTATCAGGAAGAGAACAAATCATTTGACCATCACAAGTTAGTCATTTTGCCTATATAAATACTATTATCTACTAAAAATGTATTTGAGACCAACATGGATCCAGATCTGCCTGTGCATGTGCAGTTTGATCAAGATCCATGTTGTTCTCTGAATTTGTTTTTGCAACAGAACTCTTCACTGAACCATTGTCAGAAATAGATCTAATCATTTGACTATCACAAGTTTGTCACGAAGCTCTAATGAGGAGTATTGTCACCTGGAAAACTCCTGCTGTTTTGTCATTTCACCTTGGTTAGCGCAAAACTGTCCTACATGTATTTACTATACATTTCTAAGGGATTTAACCTTTCCCAAATGTCAAAATATTAGGGTTGTGCCATTAGGAAGCTGCTATAAATGAATACAATTTTAATATAGATGTTGATAAATATAGAAATTTTGTGCTATACAGCCAGTAAAACATTGAAGCAAAGGAGAAAATGCTGATCATCAGCATTTTCTTCTTTTGGCTCAAATGTTTTCCAAAGCCTTTCCTTCTAAGGTCGTCAAAACTAGGTGGAGCAACACTGTCATTTCATATTGGTTACTGCAAAACTGTCCTAAATGTATTTACTATGTATTTCAAGGGTTTAAACCTTTCCCAAATAACAAGGTTTAGACCAGCAAAGTTTCACTGGTCCATCAGTGAATGTCCGTGGTCGAGAGATATAGCATCGGTCTTGCAACCAAGAGGTTTATGAGTTTGATACCCATACCTGGTGTTATTCTTGGGTTTTTCATCGGCCAACATACATGTATTTGCCGCCAGTACTAGCAGAGTCTACTTCCAGAAAGCAGAGTCAAGAGGGCTTAATTCAATTAAGTTTTAAAAACTTGTTTCTCAATCGATGGAAAATAAATATCTTTAAACTTAACATCAACTAATGTAAAGCCTGTCTTTCATATTCTTATGAGAGGAAAATTTCAAAAGTCGACTTCTGATAATCTAGCTGCATTCACTCCTCTTCTCTTCTTTCAATATTTTTCGAAATTTTCATGAATTCACAATGATTTTCTCATCTGCAACTCCTTCAAACCTTTACCCATCTAAAACTGTTTGTCAGGGAAAGAATATTTTCTACTACATGCAGTAGTAACAACTCTTCAAAATAGAAGAGCCCACATAAATTCTCAGCTTTTGTCAGGGGACAAAACTGAAAACAAAACAGTTGTCTGCATCTCCTGAGTTTGTCAACATATCGCATTGTACTAAGAACCCACATGTTTAATATGTCATTTTTCAGAAGAAAACAAAATGGCTTAGTGCAAAACTGAGTTTAAATACAAAATAGTCATAAATTGTTAGTGGGAGGTCAAAACCTCGTAACTACAGCTAGAAAAAGCTGGAGTTACAAGGATTTTACCTCCGACCAACAATTAATGCATGTAAATAATTTTGTTATTTACCTAAGGATTAATATAATGTTACCCACATGATTCATTATAATTGTCTCCCAAGAAAATATGGAAACAACAATTTGCACCCAAGGTTTGTCAATGTGGTAGACAGCCCACATGTCTGAAAAAAAAATAACAGATTTTAACAAGCACTTTCAATTACAAGCATAATTAAGCCACCATCAAACTATTGTTTCCCCTCTTACTAAGACAGCGTGTTTATTTTCTTACAACTTAGATCTATCTTACCCAATTCTGCTTTCAAAATGGTGTTTCTTCACCCAATTAGAGAGTAACATGCAGTTTATTTTATTAGCTCACCTGAGCACGAAGTGCTCATGGGGAGCTATTGTGGTCACTCACCGTCCGTCATCCGTCCGTCCGTCCGTCCGTCCGTCCGTCCGTCCGTCTGTCCGTTCACATTTCTTTAAACATCTTCTCCTCCTAAACCATTTGGTCAATTTTGACCAAATTTGGCAGGAATGTTCCTTGGGTGACCTTTTTCAAAACTTGTTCGCGGATTTTTGATTCGTCAAAAAATGTTGGCGTGGCAGGGCGTGGCTTATCGGACTTAGAGAAATCCTAAGAAAATTCTTTAAAAATCAACCATTGGGCCAATTTAAACCTAACTTGGCAGAAATGTTCCTTGAGTGACCCTTTGCAAAAATTGTTCGCAAATTCTTGATTCGTTGAAGAAAGTGGGCGTGGCAGGGCGTGGCTTATCGGACCTAGAGAAATCCTAAGAAAATTCATTAAAAATCAACCATTGGCCCAATTTGAACCAAACTTGGCAGAAATGTTCCTTGGGTGACACTCTTTAAAATTTGGTGGTGAATTTTTTATTTGTTAGGAAAAGTGGGCGTGGCAGGGCGTGACTTATCGGACTTAGAGAAATCCTAAGAAAATTCTTTAAAAATCAACCATTGGCCCAATTTGAACCAAACTTGGCAGAAATGTTCCTTGGGTGACACTCTTCAAAATTTGTTGGTGAATTTCTGATTTGTCAGGAAAAGTTGGCGTGGCAGGGCGTGGCTTACCGGACTTAGAGAAATGCTAAGAAAATTCTTTAAAAATCAACTATTTGCCCAATTTGAACCAAACTTGGCAGAAATGTTCCTTGGGTGACACTCTTCAAAATTTGTCGGTGAATTTTTGATTTGTCAGGAAAAGTGGGCGTGGCAGGGCGTGACTTATTGGACTTGGAGAAATTCTAAGAAAATTCATTAAAAATCAACCGTTGGCCCAATTTGAACCAAACTTGGCAGGAATGTTCCTTGGGTGACTCTTTTCAAAATTTGTTTGCGAATTTTTGATTCGACAAAAAATGTGGGCGTGGCTTATCAGACTTAGAGAAATCCTAAGAAAATTCTTTAAAAATCAACCATTGGGCCAATTTGAACCTAACTTGGCAGAAATGTTCCTTGGGTGACCCTTTTCAAAACTTTTTCGCAAATTTTTGATTCGTCAAAAAAAGTGGGGTAGGTAAGGCGTGGCTTATCGGACTAGAGAAATGCTAAGAAAATTCTTTAAAAATCAACCGTTGGCCCAATTTGTACCAAACTTGGCAGTAATGTTCCCTGGGTGACTCTTTTTAAAACTTGTTCGCAAATTTTTTATTCGTCAGAAAAAGTGGGCGTGGCAGGACATGGCTTCTCTGACTTAGAGAAATCCTAAGAAAATTCTTCAAAAATCAACCGTTGGCCCAATTTGAACCAAACTTAACAGAATTATTCTTTGGGTGACTCTTTTTAAAATTTGTTTGCGGATTTTGATTCGTCAGATAAAGCGGGCGTGGCAGGGCGTGGCTTATAGAAGAAAATTCTTTAAAAAACACATTTGGCCAATTTGAACGAAACTTAGCAAGAATTTTCCTTGAGTGACTTTTAAAAATGTGTACATAAATTTTCTTTGTCGTCTAAAAATGTGGGTGTGGAAGGGCAGTGTTATCAGACTTAGAAAAATCATACAAAAACTCTTTAAAAATGAAACATTGGGCCAATTTGAACCAAACTTGGCAACAATGTTCCTTGAGTGACCCTTTTCAAAATTTGTTCACGAATTTTTGATTTGTAAAAAAAAAAAGTGGGCGTGTCACAAACTTCTTTCAGGTGAGCGATATAGGGCCATTCTGGCCCTCTTGTTTTCTTACAACTTTAGATCAATTTCTCACAATTCTGCTTTCAAAATACTACACAATTACAAATGCATGGGCAAATGAACAATCCCTGCTACCAAGAATTTAACTCAGAACCTCTTGGTCGTAAAGCAAACACCATAGCAGACACAAAACTGTTAAAATAATGGTCAATAGAAACAGATCGAATGATCTAATTTCTGTCATAGAAATGTTAAGGCCACTATGAGGCTATAACAATCCTAATAAAGCCATATATCAATGAAAAGTAGCTCTCTACATGGGGGCGCTAATTAATGAATAGGTCTCAGTAAATATAGCCATTGCAACCACATCCATATGCTTTTCAGCAAAAACCTCGTAACTGCAGCTTGTTTAAAGCTGCAGTTACAAGGTTTTTGTTGAAAAGTTACGATATCACTTGTTACATTCGAAAATGTCGCAACTACAGCTTCTTCAAGCTGTAATTAGGTCATTTTCAAATGAATACAACAATATATTGATCGACCTATCAAAGAAAATGATATTTTCATGTCCTTATTTTAATGTGTAGTAAACAACAAAATATAATTCTGTTCCTGAATACATATTAGAATTGAAAGGCATTTCCTAGTATTTTATGAAATAACTTGTGATTGTCATACAATGTTTATAGTCTTCTTTCTATTAGATTATTACAAAATAATCGTCTGACTTTCCAACAAAAACGTTGAAACTGCAGCTTAAAGGAACTTGCAGACACCAGGTTTTTGTTGAAAAACATCAGTTAAACAGCTTTTTATCATTCACTCTCATTTGGAGACAAGCAATTTCTTACGCACCAAAAGACTGTAGGAAGTTTTTGATCGGAGGTTTTTGATCGGCTTATATATGAATAAATCTTCTTCTGCCATTCTTGGTACTTAACATAACGTCATTTTTCAACAAAAACCTCGTAACTCACGTACGAAAATTCCTGGCGGACTCCGGACAGATTCCAGGCGGATTCTGGGTGGAATCCAAGCGGACTAAAGCTTTTTGGACATAATTCCGGGCGGACATGGAAAATTCTAATAAAGTCCGCCTCTGTGACATTTGATATTCCGCCTGGAAAAAAATCCACCCGGAATCTGAATTAAAATCCGCCTCTGGTGTAATCATATTCCGCCTGGAAAATAAAAGTCCACCCGGAATCTTGATTTCATACAGGAATTTTCATACTTTGACAATAACATGAGGCGAAATTTTATAACTTAGAGATTTAATGGAGGCGGAATTTTCAAACTTATGAAAATTGAAGACAAATAATTATCCACCAGGAATTTTCAAACTTTGACAATCGAGGGAGGACAAATTTTTTAACTCTAAGATTTGAGAGCAGTGGGTTCTTCCACAACATCACAGGGTCAAAGGACATGGTTCCAAATGAAAGGTTGAGGCACTAACATATGCATGTGTAAAATACCAAGGATCCTTCCCTAAACATGCATAAGACATAAGCAAGGAAATGGTTCTGTCAGGTAGATCAAAATCCAAAGTCAAGGTCAAAGGTCATGGGCCCAAATTTATGGTCTTAGCAGGAGGTATCCAGAAATGAAATATGAAGGCTCTATCTCTAATATTGTATGAGATAACAGAAGGCTATGTAAAAACTCTTATAAAACAGACTGACCTTCAAGGTCAAGGTCAAAAGGTAGAAGTCCCAAATCAAATGTCTTGGCAAGATGTATCTTTGAGTTAAATATAAAGGCTCTATTTCTAATATTGTATGAGATATAGGTCAGGTTAAAGTTCTTGTAAAGTAAGTTCAAGGTCAAGGTCAAAAGGTCAAAGGTCATGATCCAACATGAAAGGTCTTGGCAAGATATATCTTTGAGTGAAATATCAAGGCTCTATCTCTAATATTGTGTGAGATACAGGCCATGTTAAAGTTCTTGTAAAGTAGGTCAAGCTTCAAGGTCAAGGTCACAACATCAAAGGTCATGGTTCTAAATGAAAGGTCTTGGCAGTTTGTATTTAAGTGTTAAATATCAAGTCTCTATCTCCAATAGTGTATGAGATATAGGTCAAAGTTCTTTCAAAGTAGATTGAAATTCAAGGTCAAGGTCATAAGGTCAAAGGTAATGATCCCAAATGAAAGGTCTTAGCAAGATGTATCTTTGAGTGAAATATCATGGCTCTATCTCTAATATTGTATAATATAAAGGCCAGATTAAATTTCTTGCAACATACATGTAGGTTAAATTCTAAGGTCACCGTCACAAGGTCAAATGTCATGATCCTAAATGAAAGGTCTTAATAAAAAATTTCCATGTGTGAAATATCACAGCTGCATCTCATATAGTTCATAAGATAAAGAATTAACTTGTTGAAAATCCGACCTTCCAGTCTATAGTCTAATTTTGTTCCAGTCTATTTCATGATGTAATCAGAAAATTGGAGGGAATTTTGCTTGTCTGACTTTTTTTTAAAAGAAAATAACTGTTCATCGTCTGAAGGCTTATATTCATAGTGATAAAATTATCATGAGATTAAGGAGCTCACTTAGTGGCAAGACCAAGTAATGCAACATTGGTGAGTGTTCTTTTTACTAAATTTCATTTTTATTTCATGTTCATTTTTACCATTCCCCACCCACAAATTGTGAAGTAAATATTATTTTGCTTCTATAAATAGAAGTCCAAGCGGATTTTTTTCTCACCAGGAATAAATTCCACCCGGATTCTACCTGGAATCCAGGTGGAATTTATTCCAGGTGGAATTTATTCCAGGCGGATTATTTAAATTAGATCTTCCAGTCTACAGTCTAATTTTGTTCCAGTCTATTACATGATGTAATCAGAAAATTGGAGGGAATTTTGCTTGTCTGACTTTTTTTTTGTAAAAGAAAATAACTGTTCATCGTCTGAAGGCTTATATTCAAAGTGATAAAATCATCATGAGATTAAGGAGCTCACTTAGTGGCAAGACCAAGTAATGCAACATTGGCGAGTGTTCTTTTTACTAAATTTCATTTTTATTTCATGTTCATTTTTACCATTCCCCACCCACAAATTGTGAAGTAAATATTATTTTGCTTCTATAAATAGAAGTCCAAGCGGATTTTTTTTCCCACCAGGAATAAATTCCACCCGGATTCTACCCGGAATCCAGGCGGAATTTATTCCAGGTGGAATTTATTCCAGGCGGACTAATTTAAATAATCCGCCTTATTTTGTTACTAAAAATAGAATTCCGCTAGGAATCAGGGTGGAATTTATTACGGGTGGAATTTATTCCAGGCGGACTAATTTAAATATTTCGCCTCATTTTGTTACTTAATATAGAATTCCGCTTGGAATCCGGGCGGACTTTATTCCAGGCGGACTAATTTAAATATTTCGCTAAAAATAGAATTCCATCTCTTACTTTATCCGCCTCATGTCCGCTTGGAATCCGCCCGGATTATTTCGTACAGGTGCAGCTTGTTTTAAGCTGCAGTTAAGAGGTTTTTGATGACAAGCAGTGACATAATCATCTTGCAGACAGATTTAAATACTCATGACCTATTAAAGCCCACTATCACAGACTTTTTTCCCCAGAACAAAAACATTTGAGAAACATTTGATGCATTTCAGCATCTTTGAGTACTTTGATTTTGAATTAACCTAATTATTGAAGCTTCCTTCAGGTACCGTAATTATTCCAGTAAACGCCCGGGCGTTTATTAGAAACATGAGAAATGTAGGAAAAGTAGGGGGTGGGTGTTGAGGTATTCTAATTTTGGTAATCAAAACTTGCAAATCAAGTGTCAAACTCAGACTCAAAGTTCAGCAAGTCCAATTAGGTAAAGTTTTGTTAAAAGAACTGCAAAATGTGATTTTTCTATGAAATTTCTTCATTGCAAACAGAATGCGGACTGGACATCCTCTTTGTCATTGCTTTTGGAAATTATTTTTGTTTATGACTGACATTATTTTAATCCGGAATTGGGGGATGGACGTTTATTAGAATCACCCTCTTTCGCTAAAATTGTGCTTAGAATAAGCAGGTTTTCAGACAAGATTTGGGGGATGGACGTTTTTTAGCATAATATGGGCATTTATTAGAATAATTACGGTATTACAGAAAATATTTATGTCATTCAGTTTTGTCAAATCTCACTTTAGTCTTTCTAGAGATTGTTCATAAAGTCATTTATTGTAAAATTGTCTAAAATTTGGCATTTTGTTGACACTTTTGTTACCACAGAAAGTTTTACTGCTTAGAAAAATCTGATATCAATTTCAATAAAGTGTTGTTCCCATGATTTAACACCTAATAAAAGACAATTTTGTCATCATGAATTCCATAATGATCAAATAAATTTGACAAATTTTGGACAATTTTACATTTTTATTACAAATATTTTGAACATAAATTGCAAAATCTGTGTTCACAATTTCACACCAATTATAAATAGCATTTCATGAAAATTGTTGTTCTGTTTATAATGAAATAAACATAAAAAAAATTGCTGGTGTTCTTGTTGGTTCTTTTCAGTTATCGGGATATTTCAAGCCCTTCTTAAAGAACGCTTAGTCTTGAGTAGATAAAACTTTTGAAAACATTTAGAGAATAGAGGAAATGTTGATAAATATCAATTTCTCTGTTCTCTCTATATTTACAACCATGATTTATAACATTGCAACATTTATTTTGTCCTTTACACTGAACTTGCATTTGAATTGTGCCATTTTTGAAACTGCAGCTACGGTAGTAAAAGTGGATGCATGTAAAACAATACATCTTTGTTCATTATACAGTAAAGAAAAGTTTGAGGCAAAAAAAGAATCCACATTTTCTTCTTTTGCCTCAATATTTTTTCAAAAGCTGTTACTATTATGGTCATCAAAACCATGGTATTGTTTCCTCATCAAAATGTTATTGATGGCATAGGGCACGATTCTATCCAGTTAACTGTGACGTAATTTCGGATAAACAAATAGTATGTCTGTAGGTGTTGTTAAAAAATCTTGTAACTACGGCTTGAACCAAGCCGTAGTTACGAGGTTTTCTAACAACACCGACGGTTTATCAAAACATAACTGTAAACCCAGTCTATTTTTAGAACAAAATTCATTGCTATTCATTTGAATGGTCTCATCAAGTGTACCCTCCATGTAAGGTTACATGATTCATGAAAAAGAATTGTATGCACTTTAACCCCACCAAAAAAAGTTCAAGAATGCATTTCTAGTTCTAGAACTGTTCTAGAACATTCAATGGCAGTTCTAGAACTGTTCTAGAATTGCCATTTAACATTCTAGTACATTTCAGAACAGTTCTTGAACTTACATGAACTTTTTGCAGGGGTTAATATGCTTAAATTCTTGCTAAGGCTTAGAAGTCCAATGTTAAAGTGCTCTTGCCTCTAAAACTCCTGCATAATATCTTAAGGTTGCAAGTCACAACAAGGAACGGGAAGACCTTCAAGATACAGAAAACAAGCTGTGTCTACAATGGCGGACAATCTGTTACCGTGGACAAATGTATTTTTTCATGGAGGCGTAAGGTACTAAATTAATCGCTATGAAATGCATGTTGCGGTGAATTGTCGCAAACAACAGTTATGACATTTCAATTACAGTGATCCTTTTGTGAATGATGAAGTAATCTTGGGCCATTTTGTGATTGTGCATGAACCCTTGGATGATTCATGGACATTCCTGTATTATATCTGCATCTTTTTTCCTCCCTTGCCAAGGCCATGGCACAGTTGGTAGCGCATTTGAATCTCACGAGTGAGGTCCTGGGTTCAATACCTGGTCCCAGCAAATATCCTTTCAGACAAAATTGTCTCCCACCAATGGTTTGTCTATATCCTTAACCTATGTGGGCAAGTTAGGATGTTGTGGTAGTACTGGTATGAGAAACGACAGGAATCCATTGTTAGGTGCTCCAGCTGCCATGATATGCTCCAGCCACTTCAAAATCACCATAGCAGTTGAAGACAGAGTTAATCTCCAATGATTCAAATCAAGTTTTTTCTTCTCTTTTACAATTTTAAGAATTCCATTTGAGCGCCAAATGATAAACTTGTAGACTTTAATTTGATAAGACTTTATTTACCACAGCACCTAGGACAAAATTCTCAGTTGCAGTGATCAATGTCCTGGGATAACTGATATTGGATTGAGATTCAAAATCTGTATAAGTAGTAACCATATCTGCTGCTTTGCAACAAAACCCGAGTCCTAACTGCAGCTTAAAACAAGCTGCAGTTAAGAGGTTTTTGTTGAAAAGCGACGATCTATTACATGTATATGTTCTTGACAAATATTTGACCACTTTTAATCATACTTTGCCTTTTGTTCTGACCCTAATTTAGTTCCAAGCAAACTTCTATTCATCAAGGAGGCAAACAAGGTCAAATCATGTCAAAAATCTTTCTGTTATAGTGTAGAATTTTAGACAGACGTGTTCAGGCAGACTGACGACTCTCTGGCATACATAAATTGATTGATGGGTGTTTAACGCCTCTTTCAACTGCTATGGTCAAATTGCGGTGACCAGAGCACCTCACCATGGATTCCTTGTAGTTTCTTATACCAGTGTTACCACAACATCCTTACTGAGTCTCCAGCTGTTTGCCCTCATAGGTAAACAATCATCAAATCATTGGTGGGAAACAGTTTGTCAGGAAGGATGTTTGCCATGATCAGGGGATCAAACCGATTTAAAAGTAAGTGTATTTGGGACTTCGATGTCTAAGAGCCTCATTATGTGTGGGCTTGACAGATATAGCTCCCAAACTTTTAATGTGACAACATTGAATTGAACACCAACTGTTTCTTCATTAAATCTATTGCATGTAATTGTTTATTTTAATGAAGAATTATTTTTGGATTCTATTGCACTAATTATAATTAGAGACACATAGAAACATTTAGCTCGCATAGAATGATGATGCTTTTTTTTATGCCCCACAAGATGAAGGCTTTGAAATGAAATGTTTTCTTCTCAAAAAGACAACAAAATGTAAAAAAAATCACATAAAATTGTTGTCTGCAACATTCTTTCAATTGGGATAAGTCTTAAATGTCTGGTAATGCGTTAACATGCATTTTCACTCTTTCTTTTTTCATTTTCTTTATAACAGAAACAGGTGCAAACAATAAATTCACAGTTTATAGACACAGTTACTTATTTTATAAGTCTGTTGAGCATAAAGTTCATCCAACCTTTTCACAGCTACCTATTTTTTTACCAGCCATTTTTTTTTAAGTAAACTCCATAAAAAGAACATTATTGATATGAAAAATGTAGAGGAAATTGCAGTTAAAATGACTGGAAAACATTGAGTGAAAAGATGAAAATGCTGTTTTCCAGCATTTTCATCTTTTCCCTCAATGTTTATCAAATCCTTGTTCTTTTACCTCCATTAAAACCAAGGATTGTTTTCCAAAGATAAAGATAAGGGAGTAACTTCTGTATGACCTTTTCACTTTTAATTAAAAACCTGTTTTCTTTTTAATTCCCCACAAATCTTCGTTTTCTTTCCTAATTAGAGTGATCAGTTTTAAACATCAAAGGCATCAAGAAATTAATAATTCAAATAAGATCTCAACCCTCAACCTTTTCCAAAATGGCAACATTTTTGGAGTGCTCTAATTTGAAAGCTGCTACAGACAACAAATTTGATGTTGGTAAAGATACGATTTGTGTACAATACAGCACAGAAAATTTTGAGGCAAAAGGAGAATTTTTGTATCAATATTTTAGCAAACATTATTATTAGTGATGTCAAAACGAAGACTTGTCTAGGAAAGCGTTAACTTTCAACAAATTGCTGGGGAAATTGTTGCTGAGAAAAAATCTGACTTTGTCTTAGTATCTTTATACTTGCTAGAGAGATAGATAATTTGACTTTAAACTATGACCTTAGCCTCAACAAATATCATAAAGAGTTTTGATATTTGACAAAGTATAAAATCGTTTAAATCTTTCAAAACTTAAAACTTTTAAAACTAACAGTAGTGATCTTTGACATGTGAATATTTACGTAACACTTTATAAGGTGTGATCGTTAAACTTTAATGAGTATGTTCAGTTTTCAGACAGTCAGACAGACAGAAAGACGGCTGATGGTAAAACAGTACACCTAAGATCAAAAGATGCAATAGAATAAATGATTTTGGTGAGCTACTGATTGAATGAAGCGCTGGTTCCAAATATGTAGCTTAGGTCATATGATAAAGGAGATAAGGCTTCTGCTTAAATTTTAGACTGCTGCCATGTTGCAGTTGGTAGCACATAGGGACTATTATGTGTGAGGTCCCGAGTTTGATCCTTTGTGGTAGCAAATATCCTTTCAGACAAAATTGTCTCCCATCAAAGGTTTGGTTATGATATTGTTAACCTATGTGAGCAAGGTTCTGGAGGCTCAGTTAGGATATTGTGGTAGTACTGGTATGAGAAATAACAGAAATCCATTGTAAGGTGCTCCAGCTAGCCTCAGCAAAATGGCCATAGCAGTTGAAAACAGCGTTAAACCCCATTCAATCTATCAATCTGCTTAAATTCTCATCAAAAAGGCTGACAACCAGTCCCAGGATAATTTAAACTAGCAAATCCATTGTCTCTATATGAAAGTCTAGCATTTTTTTTCTCATACTGTTTCATCAAAATCTTTAATTGTCTTTTATGCCCATAACAAATCATGATCTTTTCTTACTTTTTGTTCTCTGTAAGAATTTTTTCCATTTAAGCAAAATCTTGAATTTCATTTCTCCCAAACATAATACGAAAATCAGAAATCAAGTTAACAATAAATCGTCAAGATAAACGACGTGAAATTACGACATGTGACAGTTACATGCTTATTGATTATGAAAAGTGACATCAAGCAGAATCCTATGCTCAGCATGTCCATGGGGTATTCCCATTATTACATATCGTCGCTTTTCAACGAAAACCTTGTATCTGCAGCTTGGTTAAGCTGCAGATATGAGATTTTCATTGAAAAGCAGTGATATGGCTTGTATCCAGTCAAAATCATGACTATTTAAGTGTGAATATTTCTTAACATGCAGAAATACTACTTCAGAAGCTTATTTGACGAACATAGAAGTCGTGAAATGAATCTTAAATAGCTAACATTGTCATGCTTATTGATTATGACAAATGACATCAAGCAGAATCATATTGTCGCTTTTCAACTAAAAACCTCGTAACTGCAGCTTGTTTTAAGCTGCAGTTACGAGTTTTTTTTATGGAAAGCAGAAACGTATGCTCAGCATGTCCATGGGGTATTCCCAATATTCCATATGGCTTATATCCTATCATATTTCTAGAAACCAATTAATGATTATGGAAATATTTCTTAATATGCAGAAGATCAGCACAACTTGATCACTATGCAGAACACATACACAATTGAATCATATGACCAAAATACTTGATTTTTTTTCAACTTTTTGCAATGTATCAAATATGGGTGTTGGATATCCATTATTTATTTTTTTAAGATATAGCATTTAAGGTTCAATATCCTTAGGACAGACATACATACAAACAGCAAAAGTCTTAAAATAATGTAAGTTTGCCCAGATTTAGCAAGTTAAATTGCAGAAATATCAAGATTAGGTCAGTACTTGCATAAAGCTACATGTAGATCAAAATCAGGCCAATATAGTTTCCTGCAATACGAGGGACGGTCGGAAAGTAGTTGGACTTTTAACTAGTTCTCCAAAACCATTTAACTTTTTAACAAAATTCTTTCTACACTGTTTAAACAAATTGTCCATCTGTGTCTATGCATTTTTTCCATGTTAGTAGGAGCTTTACTTTTCCCACTATCAACCATGACGTAGACCCACTGTATTAGGTACTGTGTAACCACCGGTATCAAAGGCGCCCTGGTCTCAAATTTCTTCCTAGCAAGCATTTTCATCAGTTCTAGATACAAATAAAAGTCATATGGGGTAGGGTCTGGGCTATAAGAGGAGTAAAACAACTTTTGTCATGGGTAATAGTTGATAATCTCCACTGTAAATGCGGTGGTATGGGAGCGTGCGTAATCGTGAAGTAGAAAACATTTTTCTTTGCTAATCTGGGACGCGTTTACTTCAGCATTTATTCTTTGTTTTTTATGAGTTACTTCAGAATTGTACTTGGCAATGACAGTTTTTACCATTTAACATGAAATGACTACCTATCAATCCTCGTGAATCCACAAATGCAACAAACATGACTACCAGCCGAAGGTAACATCTTAATATTTTCATGGGTGGGGAACCAGCTCGTTTTCATGACTGCTTTGACTTAGTTTTTATCCCAAGTTCGGAATTATTAACCCACATTAAATCTTCAGTGATAATGTAGTTCAAAAACTGAACTTCTTCGCGATTAAAATGACTAGAATGTTCGTTTGTTTTGGTTACCCTTGTTGTTCCTCTAACAAATTGCCCAGATACAGTAAACCCCTATCACATATAAATGGACAGAATATTGTATATATACAATTATCTTTGAAAATAAACTGACCACGTTATTGGCAAATGGATGTAGATTCCGCCAATATATAATGTGTTTATACAGTTACAAATGGAAACACAGCAGCACGAAAAGTCCAACTACTTTCCGACCGTCCCTCGTATAAGAATAATTTTGTATAATTCCGGGAATAATGATCATGGGTTGAAATGCCCTGTTGGAATATATTTGCACACAGACTTTTAGACGGAAACTTTTAACTTTAATTCAAACAAAGCAAGAGTTTCTCTATATATAGATAATGATGGATCATATTCTATTGTTTGCTTCAAGTAAACTAGATCATTCATAAATTGCTAAAATATTAAACCAATGAAACCTTTCAGATCTTTCTGAATGAAATAGCTACAAGCAACAGGCAAATAGATCTACATACATAAAGCAATTTGAAATATAAAACCCATTAAATTGGAAAATTTCCCTGGATAAATCAAAGGCAAAAAGAACTTTTATCCAACAAAAAAGTTCCAGGGGAAGAGAGAAAATAATGGGATCCATTAGCGACAGGTGCCTTATATAAACATTACATATTGTTGTAACTGATTAACAGTCATTAACCCTAACCTTCAACTTAAACTGATAAGCAAGAGGGTTATTATGGGTCCCGCACACTCACTTTTGAATATATTAAATAATAAACAGGCAGTATAGAATAAGGTCAGACTGCACATATACAAGCACATATATATGCAGGAAGACCTTGTTAAAATATGTTCTGCCTGCAGAAGTGACTATATCAGAATGGATTTTGTCAAGATAAATCATAAGCATTTTCTTTATTCTTTGTTTCAATGTTTTCCCAAGCTTTTTTCTATTGGAGACATCAAAACCATATCTTGTTTGGGAAAGGATTAACAGTTACTGTCTAAACTCTAGTCTCTTCAATGAATTAAATCAATTATGCACTGGCGATATTGTGCAATGCTGAACAAACTTATTAGGACTGATGTTTCATCACAAAAGATACGAGGGTTGATTGATAAGTAGTGAGCCTCACATAGAAAGATTTGAATTGTAACTGTCAAAAAATTTTATTTTTCAACATAATCCCCTTCTTTGTCTATACACTTTTGCCAGCGTTGTTTTAAGGCTTCAAAGCCACTTTTGTAGAACTCATTCTCCTGGTCGTTCAGAAAGGCCTCCACTGCATGTATGACGTCATCATTTGACTGAAAGTGGGTACAAGCAATTATATAGCTCTTTTCAACTGTGGAAACATGTGAAAGTCTCATCCTGTTGATGAGACAGCCTTTGCCTTTTTGGGTGGGGGTGAGCCAGGGTGCTTCCATTGTTTGGACTGTTGTTTTGACTCTGGGATGAAGTGATGGACCCAAGTTTTATCCATAGCTTTATCATCTCAAGATTTTCTGTGAGAATGGAATGAACTCTTTCCTGCAAAATACCAGTTTTACTGGCTATATTTTTCTCTGTAACCCGCCTGTCAGTCATAACAATATCATGGACTTTATTGACCATTTCTGGTGTTGCGACGGTGACAGGCCTTCCAGGGCGGACATCATACTCAAGACTCTGCCTACCACGCTTGCACTCCCCTACCCACCTCTTTACTGTAGCATACGAAGGGGCATCATCCCCTAGTGTTGATATACCATATCTGCATGGATGGCTTTCGAAATTAGACCCTTTTTATACAGATATTGAATCACTGCTCTTTCAGCAACCTTGTCCATTTTGCAAAGCCACTTGCCCGGTTTACTTTAGAGTGCTACTTCTTCAACATAAACTGACCAAATGACACCAGTTTTCAGCTGCACACCTATATATAGCCAGAAAATACAGGGGTTGAAAATGGACATCCTTCCTTGACCCCTTCTATGAGAGGCTCACTACTTACCAATAAACCCTTGTACAATAATATATTGTGAAACATATTATTACTAATGAATGTAATGGACTGAAGAATATAAAGACTGAACATTATTTCTCTTGTCTTGAAGTTAATAGCAAAACTGGAGTATTCAGCAAACAAGTAAATTGACCTCAAATTACTAGAATCTGTTAGACTAATTCTACTGATAGGTTTTTAGTCGTCGTTGTAGCACATTAGGGAAATTATCGTGATTAGAAACAAGCTTTTACTGCAAACATATTACGTTTTGTCTTGGAAAAATTACGCTTTGTCTTCACGAAAATTGGCTCCAATTTGTTGAAAACTGTTTGTATGATAATTGCAAATTATCACTCCATTGGAAAACTGTTTCCAAGAGACTAACAAAAACATATTATTAAGTGGTTTTATTATCTTGAGAGACTAAAAGAGGTCATTGTAATATTTTTAATACTTGGTGATTATGAGAATTAAAGAAGAAACCAGAAAAAGATAAGACTTTGTGAAGTTTCTTAAAATACAGATAGAAATAAAGAAAAGTTTGTGTTTTTGAGTGGTTCTTTTTTTGTAATCTAGTATAAATTTCATTAAATCTTGACTTAAAATTAATCTCATATTAATTAATTGTTGCATTGGACTGAAGAGAACAACAATTGGATGGACTAGCACAAAATCTATGGTAGATTTATGTACATGCACATTAACTTACACAAAAAGTAAAAATTCTTAAAAATTCTTACAAATAATCATTGTCTTTCAAGGCAATTTGTCACACAACAAATTGAAATACGATATAGAAATATGAGTGCAGTAAAAAGTTATGTCCCTCCCCTTTCCTTAGATATAACGTAGGACGATTATTAATTCCACTAGCCAAAAGGCAGTGTTGACAGTTCTTTGAATGATATTGACATTCTTCATTGATTATTTTTGTGTTGAGCTCTCAAGATCTATTAATTATTATAACACAATAATCGTGAAGATCAGGGGGATAAGATGGATGATGGAGTTGTTCCCTGCTTTTCAACAGAAACCATGTAAATGCAGCTTAAAACAAGCTGCAGTTACAAGGTTTTAATTGAAAAAATGATGTTTTGTAGATGTTTATCTGATGTCTGACAAATAGACGGATGGACTTGTCTCAATTTCTCCTACAAAATCAAGTTTTTCTTCTCCTTCCCAAGAAATAACTCACTATCGACAGACTACCACATTCTGGGTTTGTATTTTGTGCCGTCCACTTACTAAGAACTGTTGTTAACCCTTTCCCAAATGACAAAATTTTAGGGTGATCCACTTCAAAAACAGCCACAAATGACAAATTGAAGTTTTCAAAGACAGAGTGTGTGTAAAATATGGCATAGAAAATATTTAGACAAAAGGAGAAACTAGCTAGCTGCTGGTTATCAGCAGTTTCTTCTTTTGTTTCAATATTTTCCCACACATTTTCTATTAGGGACGTCAAAACCAGGTCTTGTCTGGGAAAGGGTTAAATGAATGATTACCATGGTAGAACATACATTAAGTATAGGTAAGAGGCGCTAGCCTCTTACCTACTTAGCGACATCATGTTCATAATTTGTTCTTATTTCATATACCGAGGTGTTGAGAAAATGTGACACAGAACATTTCGTTCACACAACAAAACGTTTCGTCATCTGTCATTGTCCTTTAGGAACTATTCTTTGAAGTCTTGATTTACCCTTCTCACATATTGACTGTTAACATTAACATCTAAAACGAATTTGACCATAGAGGCAACGCATTTAAAATATTTGATAGTTGTCTTTGATAAAACGTGCATGTGACTAATATCAGAGGCCATAAGCAAGATTACAGTTTGCGAGAAAATGACTTGTTCAGTCTGTAGAATTCAACCTAAAATTTGATATGTACAGGAAAAGGTAAACTGAAAAGAACAACTCTCACATGTTTACATTAATGGGGCTAATATAAACAATTCCGATACAATGTTCTGAATTATAAAATCAAATCTGTCAACTAGACCTGTCAAAAAATAAGAAGTCAATATTATGAACTTTTGAAAAGTATCCCAATAAGAGGCAAAATGTCGCTAATTTTCAGAAAACTTCAAAACTTTTGATTTATTTTTCACTTCACATCAAATCAATCAAATCTGTAAAACATAAAGTTCTAATTGAACTTAATTCTATCAAAAGTTTTTGTCATTTCCAATATTTATATAGTTTCTAGCATTAAAAAGAGCATAACCCATTCCCAAACAAGACCTTGTTTTGACGTCTTTAATAGAAAAGGCTTGATTAAACATTGAAACAAAAGAAGAAACTGCTGATAATCAGCAGTTTCTCCTTTTGTCTCAATATTTTCTGGGCAATCTTGTACACAATTCCTTCCTCTTTAGCATTAATTTTGTCATCTGCAACAGCTTTCTAATTGGACCACCCTAGAATTTTGTTATTTGGGAAAGGGTTAATATTCTCAACAAAATGTGTTTGTGAAACACCAATGCCCCTGAAAAGGCCTATGTTAAGTTTTCATGTTGAGTTTCGGACTGACGGACAGACCACTGGACAGACAATAATAAACAATATGTCCCCAATCTTTCAATACGGGGGCTTAAAAATTTTGAAGTGACAAAAGAATCATGTTGCATTAAAACTGTGTAGTTTCATTCTGTATGAGCTTTAAAGACACTTTTAATGTGTTGCATGCAATGGAATACAACACCAGTCTCTTAATTGAGACAGAGTAATAAAAGAAAATTCAATCAGAGCACTAAAATTAAATCAAGCACTAAAAGCAATGACAGAGGAAATCAT
Source organism: Fragum sueziense (assembly GCA_963680895.1). Taxonomy (NCBI): domain Eukaryota; kingdom Metazoa; phylum Mollusca; class Bivalvia; order Cardiida; family Cardiidae; genus Fragum; species Fragum sueziense. The sequence continues at coordinate 53,016,007 of OY804597.1, read as the reverse complement.
CAAGATTTCAACCCTTTTCTAAATGACAAAACTTTGGCCTTGTTCCATTTGAAAGCTGTTGCAGTTGACAAATTGGATGTTGATAAAGAAAGAACTTGTCTATGATATAGAACAGAATATATTGGGACAAAAAGGAGAAAGTGCTGATTATAGCAGCCTTTTCTTCTTTTGCCTTAATGTTTTCCCAATCTCAGAATTTCAGAAAATGGGATCGCAAAACCAGGCCTTGTATGGGGAAGGGTAATTTAAATGGACCCTTAGAAATCATTTGATTTTTACATCAAAACCATTATCAATGGTTTTCCGAACAATAATTTTTTAGACTTCTTCAATTTGCAGGATATAACAAGGAACAAAATGCCAATCTTTTCCCAAGTGCAAGCATAGAAATTATTGTTGGAAAAAGAAGAAATTACTGCAACAAGACATCAGCAGTTTCTCCTTTTCTCTGAATTTTTTCTACACCTTCCAACATCAATACCAGGTGTTGTTGGAGAAAACTTACAAATTAAAAAGCTGGACCAAAGCACTTGCCTTTCACAAAGAACATGACCCAGCTTTTTTTCAAAAACATTGTAACTGCAGCTTCAAACAATGCATCAAAACATCAAAACATGCATCACATTTAAGGAACAAAAGAGTTGTCATACCATCGTTTCCTTTCACCAAGTCAAGATACTAGCACTTACCTGAAAATAAAGAAAAGTCTCATTAAGCATCATTTATCAATTGACCAAACGCCAATCGACAGATCGCTCCGCCCAACATATAATTTAAGACAAACAATGGCGATGTGGTCGTTAATAGAGAACGATTTTTGCCAGTTAATCGTGACGTAAATTCGGACAAACAAAAAAGCATTTCGTAGGTGTTGTTATAAAATCTCGTATCTACGGCTTGATTCAAGCCGTAGTTACGAGATTTTATAACAACACCGACGGTTTATCAAAACATAACAGTAAACCTAGTCTATTGTTGGCACAAATTCTGTGCAATTGGCATGTCGATTGTTTTGATTGTCAGTCGATAAATCGATACAATAACACGTGCAACGAAGAACAATTGGGGCATGACATTTTTTTGATCGACCTTTGGCTAATCGATGTTTTTGATTGACAGTCGGCGTTTGGTCAATTATCAATAAATAACAGGTGTATCAAAAAGTTAACAAACCACAAAGAAGCTAGGGAATAGGTGCATCACAAACAAGACCTGGCCAAGGTTTCTCGAAAATACTTAAGTATGTTCTCATGCTCAAATCTGAGCACAGTACTCAAATCACACGAAATCCATATGCACTTCAATCGAATACCCTTCAACGTTGGAGAGTATCCCTTTGAAGTTGAGCATGTTCTCATGAGTATTTACTTAAGTTTTTTTGAGAAACCATGGAGGGCCTGGTTTTGACATTCCTCATTGAACAGGCTTTGGAAAACATTAAGGCATAAAGGCGTTAGATCACATACAATTTCGAGTCCACATCACATCCATGCACATTGTGTCAAAAAATATCTTCGCTTTTCAATGAAAACCTCGTATCTGCAGCTTGTTCTAAGCTGCAGATACTTGGTTTTCGAAGAAAAGCAGTGATATACTGTACAGCTGATCAGTTGTAGGCATGCCATGGCTGTGATGTGGAAGTGGAGTCGTGGATGTGACCAGGCATTAAACCTGCATTAACCCTTTCCCAAACAAGACCTGGTTTTCACGTCCCTAAAAGAAAAGGCTTTGGAAAACATTGAAACAAAAGAAGAATCTGCTGATAACCAGCAGTTTCTCCTTTTGTCTCAATATTTTCTGTGTCATATTTTACACAAATCCTATCTTTAATAACATCCATTTTGTCCTTTGTGGCAGTTTTTGAAGTGGATCACCCTAAAATTCTGCCGTTTGGGAAAGGGTTAACCATTGGGTTAACAGTCAAGTGCTTCCATCAGAAGTAAAAGGGTGACCCAGGTTGACAGAGTACACTGCACCAAAACCACCCTAAAAGTTGTAAAGTGGGACTTCACAGGTTACCTTATTAATGTCATAAGAGGCCAGCTAATAAAATTGTACTAAAGCACCAGTATTGTTTATTGGCCTGACAAATAATTCATACGTTCAAACTGACCAAAACATAATCATATTGTTATCAAGAAAGGCCAGATCTACTTCATATTTATGATATCTTCAACATGATCTATTGCTTGGGGTTTAATGCTTCTTTCATTTACTAAGGTCATTTGCAGTAGCTTGAGCACCGAACCATGACTGTATTCTTGTCAAATCTCATTTCAGAACTGTCACAACATTCCAACCGAGCCTACACCTGCTCCGCCACGCAGGTTAACCATTATCAAAACATTGGTGGGAGACAATTTTGTCTGAAAGGATATTTGCCGTGACTGAAGATCAAACCCGGGACCCCCTGAGTAAGAGTCTGATAAGCTACCAACTGCGCCATGGTTGCGGCCTGCTTCAACATGAAGAACAAACCATCAGCAGCAAGACACTGACATAATTATGTAACCAAGGGAGAATACATTGCACCAAATCCACACCAGAAGTCATTTATAATTGGGACTTCACAGGTTACAATGTCAAAAGTGGCCTGCTTAAATGAAATTGTCTTCTAGTACTTTTTGTACAATGTCATGTCATATGGCAGGACTTGCACTGGGCATAAACGTCAATGGTCACCAGCTAATGAAATTGTACTCAAGTACCAATATCGTTTATGACATTATTTTGTTTATTAGCCAGCTAACAAATAATTCATATGGTCAAAGTGACCAGGACAAATTACCCTAATCATTTTGTTGCCTGGAATAACCTTGCAGCTTTAAGAGCATGGGATCGAAACCATAGCAGGCAGGACCAAATGACGAAGAGCTCAACAGAGTTACCAACTGCAATAGTGGCTGTAGTCTTGATACTAAAGTCAAAAGTGGCCAGACAATGAAATTGTAATCAAATACTAATATTGTTTATGACATTAGTGTGTTTAACCCTTTCCCAAACAACAAAATTTTGGGGTGGTCCAATTTGAAAGCTGCTGATGACAACAAGAGAGATTTTGTCAAAGATAGAATGTGTGTATAATACAGCATGGAAAATATTGAGACAAAAGGAGAAACTGATGGTTATCAGCAGTTTCTTCTATTGTCTCAATGTTTTAACAAGCCTTTTTCTAATACAGACATCAAAAACCAGGTCTTGTTAGGGAAAGGGTTAACAAATAATTCATATGGTCAAGTTGACCAGGACAAATTACCATAATCATATTTTTGACTAGAATGACCTTAATAATCCAAAATTCTGCAGGACTGGTGTTAAATTCAATAATCATGATTTATTAATGACACCAGAGGAATAAAGTTTGGTTAGCCTAACTACAGTTGTCGCCACATCGTATGGCACGTGTTTATGTTTTGTTTAACGTTCAATTACAGTTGAACAAAATATAAACATTGTGCCATACGATGCGGCGACAACTGTAAGTGGTTAAATACCTGTTTTGGTTAGATTGCCATGTAACAACACAGGTAATTTTAACCAAAACAGGTATTTAACCATTTAGTTAGCGCTAACCAATGTTTATACAACCAGACCCAGTCATTAATAGGTTATAACAAGAGTTAGAGAAATGGCCTATGTTATGCTTTCGCACAGAAAGACAGACAAATTGACAGACAGACAGACAGACAGACAGACAGACAAAAGTAAAACAATATGCCCCTGATCTTTCGATATGGGGGCCTAAAGAACCCTGACACTTTTACACTGGTGTTGTAAATAAGACATTAGAAATTCATGAAAACACTAGAGTGTATCAAGAAATTCAGCCCACATCAAGAAATTCAGCCCACATTTAAACTATAGAAATATTGGAATTCATTTCCCCTGTTTGCACGAGATAAGTGCTAAATCTAAACGCAATTAAGAAGCAATGCAATAAATTACCTAGAAGCATTGTTTCTTGCCTCAGAGCTCCTAAATGCTTGTTTGTACAGTCAGATATTCCCGATCATGTTTCACTAATGATTATTTATTTGTAGGAACAATTGAATAAATAACGGAAGAGAGAGGCTCATAAATAATATTGTTTGACCGGCAGACAAACAAACTAATCCCACAACCATCTATGATTGTTGTTTAACCCTTTTCTAAACAACAAAATTTTTGGTTGATCCAATATTGGTAAGTTGCTTTTTATGACAACTGATGTTAAAACGGAAAGGATTTGCGTAAAATTTAGCACAGAAAATATTGAGACAAAAGGAGAAACTGCTGTTTTTCAGCAGTTTCTTCTTTTGTCTCAATGTTTTCCCAAGCCTTTCCTTCTAGGAACGTCAAAACCAGGTCTTGTTTGGGAGAGAATTAGTAACAGAAAAACTCCTCTTTGCAAGACTAAAATAATACGCTGATTTTCAACAACAACATGGTGCAAGAGTATCATATTGGCCATCAGTGCTCACAGATAAATCTTTGTTCCAATGGTCCTTCCTTAAAAAGGAGTTTTACATTGAAACACAAAATTTTGTTGAATTCTTTGACCACCATTCTAGGCTACAAGTTTGTTTGTGTAGAACATTCAAATCTAGCCTATATTTCTACAGAATTACCCTGCAATGTTACAGACAATTTATAGATCTTCTAAATGAAGTTTTTGTCCCTGTGTCCGTCTGTCCATAATTTATGAAGTCTTTCCTAACAAATCATTTTCTATCTGGATGTACTTATCTAATGTGCCTGTCCACCATTATGTTTGTCTGTCTATAATTCATGATGGTTCTTAACGATAAATCATTTTCTAATATACAGATGTACTTCTCTCACTGACCCAGACTTTCAAAACCAAACCAGGATATCATTATAATACATCAATTGCTATTATATTCTCTGTTTATATGGCTGTAAAGATCATAATTGCCCTGATTTTCAACAAAAACCTCGTAACTGCAGATTAAAACGAGCTGCATTAGACATTTTTGTTGAAAAGTGACAATTTGCAACTTGAAATATTGCGAAACAAGATAACTTGATATAGTCCAAAATGGCACTTTGTTATATGAGTTGCAAATTGCCTGACCAAAAGCTTTGGCTAAATACCCTACTTTTCTGAAGGTCAATTGATATTTCAACAGGATAATAACAAGCAAATAAGTTTTGGATTTTTATATTGAAATATTTTATATCAGAGTGTAATGCCTGCTTCAACTGCTCTGTTCTCATCATGCCCCTGGAGGACCTAACCATGGATACCGTTGTTTCTCACATCAGTACTACCACATCATCCTTGTTGAGCCTCCAGCTGCCAGCCCTCATCAGTTAATCATAGGTCAGGGCTTTTCTACCTTCTATAATAGAGGCCAAATTCGGTGGCTTCCCAAATGGAAAAGGGCTCCATTTTTCCCAATTTCAAAGTAAGTATTTCCCAATTTTCAAAACTAAAATTCCCATTGGAATAAAAAATAATGATCATTTACCCTGGTTGGGCAATTCTAGTCACAAAGAAGCAGTGTGTCTTCTATAATTCAGTTATTCTGGTTATAAAGCGTTGTTTAAGAAAATATATTTTCATTTGTACATTTATTTTCCCAAGCGTTTTTTCCGAATTTGACCAAAATCGCGCTAAAATTTTCCAAAAATGACTGACCAAGGCCCTTTCCCAATTTTTGGAAGAAAAGCCCTGTAGGTGGGAGACCAACTTTGTCAGAAAAGATGTTTGCCACAGACGGGGAAGGAACCCAGGATCTCATGAGTGAGAGTCTGATGCGCTACCAACTGCGCTGTGGTCATGGCCATTCTGATTTGGTTCAAATGTACTTTCAATACTATAACTGAATACAATATTATCAATATTGTTGTGATGTATTTGGTCAAGGCCAGCCACAAATCTTGTTGTAATATATTTGGTCAAGGCCACCATTCGTAGACATTTCTATGACAAATTTCGTCATCCACGGTAATGAAGTCTTGTATAGCTGTCAAACTACAAATATTTATGTTGGGTCTTCTCTCAGAAATCACTCGCGCTCTCTTATAGAAGAATGGATTTATTATTACAGACACCAAGGCTGTCAAAATAGTGGGTCAAATGACAAGGAAAGGTGTCATGGAAGATTTGTTTCTTACATTTTTAAATCAGATTTTTCTCCACAACTTAGTCTGGTTTTCCAGAGTGTTACATAGAACAAATGGAATTTGCCCTGAAAAGCCAAGCCCAATACATACAGAGAATACCACTAAAGAATGCCAGTTAGGCTTGAATTTCATTGTTTAACTCTATTTTTCCATGATGTATTTCTTTGAAGTTTAATTCCCTGTCTGATTTTACAAAATTTCAATTTGACCATTCACTCTTATGGAATCAATTGATTGATTTGGGTTTAACACCTCTTTCAACTGCTATGGTCATATCACCGAATCTGGAGAACCTAACAATGGACTCCTGTCTTAGTATTCACCTGCTCATCCACATAGATTTACAATTATCCAAACATTGGTGAGAGAGAAATGCAAGAAAGGAGGTTTGCCTCAGTCATGCAAATGGCCTCTTGTATAAAGTCAAAAGAGAGCAAAAATCAGAAAGTTCTGAGGCAGCAGAATAGAAGCAATCAAATATTACATACAAAATATTGCATTATTTCTACCAGCCATCTCAGACAATTGAATTACTTGTCTATATGCCTGCATACAAATATGGCCCACTGTGCTGGTTATTAATTTATAAATTCAGATTTGTCCTTTCATATGAACCCAGCTTAATTGGAATGACTACATGATTGTGGTCAATGGGTGATTCTTTCTCAGAATTTTTTTTCTTGATCATTGCTGAGTACAGAGTATAGACTGTCAAATCTAGTGTGCTGATTGATGAATGTATAAATTTTGCATTTTAGTTTGCTATTTATTTTGATATAATGGGCAAATCAATAATTAACAAGCAAATTCGTTGAATTGATATCCCCCGCCGAACATATTTTCATTGTCAATAAAGTAGCGCGGAAACGAATATAACTCTGTATGTATATGGCTTCAACAGAACGAATATCACTCTGTATGTATATGGCTTCAACAGAACGAATATCACTCTGTATGTATATGGCTTAAACAGTCAGGGGCAGTAACTCTAAATTCGACGGTCGAACCAGGTAACCCCGACGATATGCTTATGTCCTCATTGTAGTAAAGCTGTGTGCCAAGCTTCATTGAAATCCGGTGTATAGTTTTCAAGAAATAGCGCGGAAACGAATATCACTGTATGTATATGGCTTAAACAGTCAGGGGCAGTAACTCTAAATTCGGCGGTCGAACCGGGTGTGTGCCAAGTTTAATTAAAATCCGGTTTATAGTTTTCAAGAAATAGCGCGGAAACGAATATCACTCTGTATGTATATGGCTAAAACAGTCAGGGGCAGTAACTCTAAATTCCGCGGTCGAACCGGGTAACCCCAACGATATGCGCATGTCCACTTTGTAATGAAGCTGTGTGCCAAGTTTCATCGAAATCCGGTCTACAATTTTCAAGAAATAGCGCGGAAAGGAATATCACTCTGTATGTATATGGCTTAAACAGTCAGGGGCAGTAACTCTAAATTCGGCAGTCGAACCGGGTAACCCCAACGATATGCGCATGTCCACTTTATAGTGAAGCTGTGTGCCAAGTTTCATTGAAATCCGATCTACAATTTTCAAGAAATAGCGCGGAAACGAATATCACTCTGTATGTATATGGCTTAAACAGTCAGGGGCAGTAACTCTAAATTCGACGGTCGAACCGGGTAACCCGACGATATGCGCATGTCCTCATTATAGTAAAGCTGTGTGCAAAGTTTTATTGAAATCCAGTCTATAGTTTTCAAGAAATAGCGCAGAAACGAACATCACTCTGTATGTATATGGCTAAAAAAGTCAGGGGCAGTAACTCTAAATTCGGCGGTTGAACCAGGTAACCCCGACGATATGCGCATGTCCACTTTGTAGTGAAGCTGTGTGCCAAGTTTCATCGAAATCCGGTCTACAGTTTTCAAGAAATAGCGCGAAAACGAATATCACTCTGTATGTATATGGCTTAAACAGTCAGGGGCAGTAACTCTAAATTCGACGGTCAAACCGGGTAACCCAGACGATATGCGCATGTCCTCATTATAGTAAAGCTGTGTGCCAAGTTTCCTTGAAATCCGGTTTATAGTTTTCAAGAAATAGCGTGGAAACGAATATCACTGTATGTATATGGCTAAAACAGTCAGGGGCAGTAACTCTAAATTCGGCAGTTGAACCGGGTAACCCCGACCATATGCGCATGTCCTCATTGTAGTAAAGCTGTGTGCCAAGTTTCATTAAAATCCGGTCTATAGTTTTCAAGAAATAGCGCGGAAACGAATATCACTGTATGTATATGGCTTAAACAGTCAGGGGCAGTAACTCTAAATTCGGCGATCGAACCGGGTAACCCCGACGATATGCCCATGTCCACTTTGTAGTGAAGCTGTGTGCCAAGTTTCATCGAAATCCAGTCTACAGTTTTCAAGAAATAGCGCAGAAACGAATATCACTCTGTATGTATATGGCTTAAACAGTCAGGGGCAGTAACTCTGAATTCAATGGTCGAACCGGGTAACCCCGACGATATGCGCATGTCCTCTTTGTAGTGAAGCTGTGTGCCAAGTTTCATCGAAATCCGGTCTATAGTTTTCAAGAAATAGCGCGGAAACAAATGTCGGACGGACGGATGGACGGACTGAAGGACGGACGGACATGGCAAAAACAATATCACCCCCGAAAATTTTTTTCGGCGGGGGATAAAAATTCAATTACATTTGTATGTCTCAATTTTTGCGGTAGCACTACAGAATTTTTGAATATTTTTTGTAAATTCTTTGCCAGATGAGGACATCAGATAGATTGTCTGCATCTGATAGCATTAGCAATGATCTGAGAGATTGAAATGACATTTTCAACAGACTTTAAATTGCATTTTGATAAAATATGAAATGGTTCATGGTGACCAATCAGCACAATATGCTCAAGGTGATTTATTGTAATTAGGCTGTGTCTCAGGTATCTGGCATGCTCACCATTTTAATTTTATCATATCTGCAAGCTTTAACCAATTACGGGATGGCAATAATTTAGACTTGTCCAAATTCTGAGAAGTTGCAGACAACAATTTGAAGTGAATGAAATTCTACATTTTTGGTATTTCCGGGTAGAATTGTCAACTTTATGGGAAGTGAAGAAATTGCTTGTCGCAAGCAATTTCTTCATTTTCCACAATGTTTTCAAAATCCTTTACCTCACCGGGTGTCAATTAAAAGGCGTCATTATGCCAGAATGGGTTAAGTATCCAGTCTTTTTATCTCACAGTTGATCTTTTAAAAATCTATTTATCATCTAATGCAGTAATACAGATCCAGTTGTTGAATTCAATTTAATGACCATGCAAGATTCTATCCTAGTTTGCGACTCTTAAAATTAATTTAACTATATCTCAATGGAAATCTATCATAGTGCGCTAACATTAACCCAGAACATCTGCATACGAAATGACCCAGTGCTTCAGCAATGTTTTCGTAAAACACTCAACTAACAGACCTTAGTATATCAACGAAAATTTAGTCATTCATGATTAATTCTGGTGCACTATAATTCGGGGGGGGGGGGGGGGGGGGGGTTTCAATAACTTTTGGGCCACCCAGCAAAAGTAGGTGGGGTACTTTGTATGCTGTCCCATTAACCCCATGCATATATTTTCAAAAGTAGCTGTGGGATTTTACTCATATTCAGTAAAATAGAAGGGGAAATTCCCGCCACATCTCTTAATGAAACCTCTGCTATATGATAGTAGCATTGATAGTTTGTACAGAAAACACAAGTCTTCATTATGGTAAATGTTATGACTGTCTAGACCATATATCTGTAGTTATCAATTATGAACAAATTTGGTGATGGGACTGCCTGTTTACCGGCCTACCATTATCAACACTATAGAGATTTATGTCTGATAGCATAATATTGTCTGTCATAAACCAGATTATGTGTCTATACACAGCCACCAAAAATATTGTCTGCAGAAATTGGAACAGATTCTTGGTGTTAATGCAGAATGCAATTCAAGGAAGTGCCGCGGCTATCCGTAACTCCATAGCCAAATGAAATAGGGAGTCTATTCATTAGCTAGATAAGACTAAGCTCAAAGCATATTCATAATTTTTGGTACAATACTTATTTCATACGCAAGACCTCAAACTATCATACTGAAGATTCTGGGTTTTTTCTGACTTTAAATGCCCTTTTGCTTGGTCCGCTTGGTGAACTACATGTACATGAGTTTTATGTTAGAGTCCAGTTGCAATTTGAGAAAATAATGTATTTCAGTTATTGTTAAAAACAAAATTAAGGATACGTGCATGCATAAGGTCATAATTCAATCCCATTTGGTCTACTCGCAATTCGTCTACTCCCAATTCATCTACTTTTTTTGGACATAATTCCCATTTCGTCTACTTTTCCATACTTTATATATCAATATCATATTTTATGTTTTTTATCAAATCGGTTGCTGCATTTTGATTTCATTCGTGAATATAATGACTTAATCTTTCATCTTAAAACAAACATAATGTTGTTTTTTGGTAATTTGACTTGAAAGTAGACGAGTTGGGATAGTAGACAAATTGGGACTCAGTGCACTTAAACAAGAGGACCATGATGGTCCTATATCGCTCACTTGAACCTAAATGATATGAGCAACACTTTTGTTCAATTCAATTAATATTTGTGACCCGTCAAGCTAAAAGGGACCTTATCCGAACTGAACAAATCTAAATTTTGACAAACTTGTCAGACTCAGCACAAGTTAATCAGATACTGTATGCGAAAAATTAACATAAAGTAAGATGGGGAAAACATTCCCGATTCAGAAAACTACATAGAAGTGAAAAGTGTCAGCCCTAGTCTGGCTGCGCGGACTGCGCAGACTGACTAGGTCGATATTTTTCACACTTCCTATAAGGTCCCTTTTAGCGTGACGAGTCACATTTATTACTTTAAGACTGAAAACGAACTTATGGTCAATAAGGTTGTGAAAATCTAACTCATCCGAGATTTAAATTATGGTGCCAAACATTGTACAGGGCTCCAGATAAGAGGGGTTGGTGACTTTTCAAACTGCAATAATGCTGTCAGTGATCATCAAACCCTATGTTGTAGGTACTCATTTGTATCGTCTCGTCGAGACAATTCAAATGAGTACCCACAACATAGGATTTGAATTCGAAAAAACAATGTTAGTATGTCTTCACCTCCACTTATCTTTAGCCCTGATTGTATCCAAGTTTTGTCTTGATTGATAAATAATTGTAGATTCTAGAGTATAAACAAGGTCGAAAACAGCCGAAAACAACAATTTTGTCAAATTCAAGGGCACAAAACGCTCAACTTTCTGATCAGATCAGACTGAAAATCAAACTCATATATGAGATCTTATGGTTCCCAACATTGTGTCCAAGTTTTGTATAGATTGATCAATAATTGTAGATTCTAGAATGTAAACAAGGTCGAAACCTGCCGAAAATGGCAATTTTGTCAAATTCAAGGGCACATAACTCTCAACATTCTCATCAGATCAGACTGAAAATCAAACTCATCCAAGATCTTATAGTCCCCAACATTGTGTTCAAGTTTTGTCTTGATTGATAAATAATTGTAGATTCTAGAGTATAAACAAGGTCAAAAACAGCCAAAAACAGCAATTTTATCAAATTCAAGGGCACATTACTCTTGACTTTCTAATCAGATCAAACTGAAAATGGAAGTTATCTGAGATCTTATAGTCTCCAACATTGTGTCCAAGATTTGTCTTGATTGGTCAATAATTGTAGATTCTAGTGTGTAAACAAAGTCAAAAACAGTAAAAAACAGCAATTTTGTCAAATTCAAGGGCACATAACTCTTGACTTTCTGATTAGATCAGACTGAAAATCAAACTAATCCCAGATCTTATGGTCCAAAACATTGTGTCCAAGTTTTGTCTTGATTGAATAATAATTGTAGATTCTAGAGTGTAAAAAAGGTTGAAAACGGCCGAAAATGGCAATTTTGTCAAATTCAAAGGCACATAACTCTTGACTTTCAGATCAGATCAGACTGAAAATCTAACTCATCTGAGATCTTATAGTCCCCAACATTGTGTCCAAGTTTTGTCTTGATTGACCCTTTCCCACACATTGGCGCTTTTGGATGCCCCACAAAATAAAGGCTTTGGAAAACATTGTGACAAGCAATTTCTTCATTACCCACAATGTTTTCTACCAAGAAAGACCAAAAAATGTTAAATTTTGTTCAATGGAACTTGTCGTCTGCAAAACCTATGATTTTGGACTAGGCTAAAATTCTGTTGTTTGGTAATGGTATTCTAGAGTGCAAATCTATTTATATCCTCTATCAAACTAGATAACTCTACTTATACTGAATAAAAGTAGTGTCAGAGTTCCTTCCCTTAGATTAACTCTTTTTTTGAATACAGCAAAAAAGTGGCAATTTTGCCCAATTCAAGGGCACATAACTCTCATCTTTCTGGTCAGATCAGACTGAAAATAGACCTCATCCAAGATCTTATGGTCTCCAACATTATGTCCAAGTTTTGTCTTGATTGATCAATAATTGTAGATGCTAGAGTGTAAACAAACTTGAAAACAGCATTTTTTGACATACAAGGGCAGATAACTCCGCACTTTCTGGTCCGATCAGGCCCATAATCGAACTTGTCCAAGAACTAATGATCGTACTTGTTTTGGCCAAGTTTGATCAAGATTGAGTAACTTTTGTGGATGCTAGAGTGTAAACACCCCAAATGTTGACGGACGGACGGACGGACGGACACTGGACAAAAAGTGACCACAATAACTCACCTCGAGCACTGCGTGGTGAGCTAAAAAACAGTAAATGAAATGGGAGTAGACCAATTGGGATGTTACCATAATCTAGACAGCACCTTTGTTTTATTTTTCTTTCTAAAGACTGGAGTGCATGTTGATCCAAGCAACGAGTCCTGCGTTACAGTACAAGTCCGTTGCATTACCAGTGCAACAAATCTGCCCCCATTGAAATTGCATGTGGAACTTAGATATAGTAAATTTCAACTGACCTCCACTAAATTGGTACCATGGTTATATGCAAGTAACATTGACAAAAATGACACCAAGGTTAATATAGCAAAGGTTATTGATCATTTAGAACCTGATATCTAAACAAAGATATTAGATTCACAATTTATGGTAATTTTCTGCTATAAAACTGGAGACCTGCACAGGGAAGATAAGAAATCCACTTCCTTAGGTCTTATAATGATTCTTGTCATATAGAAATGAGGCTTGAAATCTGGGAAGTGTTGACCCGAATCATTTAATTCATTCTGGTCAAAGCTTTCTTGTTGTACAAGTTATTTCTTCATATCGTGGTTTTTCTACAAACCATTTTTAGTTGCAGCTTAAAACTTATATAATGATGTATCCAATTCTACAATAGTTGTATTGTCTAGTTACTTGGGAAATTTGTGATACCACAATAATGGGTTATAAACTAGTTTATCGTTGCTTTTCAATGAAAACCTCGTCACTGCAGCTTGTTTTAAGCTGCAGTTACAGGGTTTTTGTTGAAAAGTAGCGATATGCCAAACTATTTTATGCAGAGTAATGTCCCCTTGTATTTGAGTATATTTGGTATGGTGTACAACTAGACATGCACCATTTGAGTAGATTCAAAGTTCAATCCTAGAAGTGCCAAAAACAATCTTTGGGACATTTTTTAGATTTTAAAGCAGGATCCTTTGGCTACATAATCATACAATAGCACAGCTCAAAGTCACCTAGCTTACAGTTTTTTGTTGTTGTTTGAGAGAAGGCTAATTAGTCCTGTTTTTATGTGCCAGGATGGAATATTATTGCAGCCTTTCTTTTATCCCAGTTGAGTCTTATATTACATCTTGTCTTTGATTTATCTAAGGTTACTTCAAGGCACTCCTTTATTGTCCTTTTCTAAAACTAGTCCTGCATTTGACACCCATAATTAAAAGAAATGACTAGGAAAAATATTGAGAACAAAGAAGAAAATGCTGATGATCAGCATTTCCTTCTTTTGCCTCAAATTTTTTTGTGTTATCATATACAAGAATCCCATCATTATCGACACCCCTTTTATCGTCTGCAACAGCTTCCAAATTGGAACATTGGAAAAGTGTTATTTGAAGCTTTACTTGAAACACTCCTAATATGCCCACACAATGAGGAAATTTATTACATGCAATTATGCACATAGGATCTTTCTTTATTAGCATTTAGAATTCAATTGTTTTTGGTTGGCCTATAAGATAAAAGTTCAACATTAGGTATTAATTGTTCTTTTAAAGCAGTCTTTAAATGTCAATTTTCTTCCAAAATGCCTTTTAAAGTTTCCTGAAGCTTAATAAAGATAACATTAGTGAAGACAAGCCACTGACATGGTGGGAAATTTATTTGGTTCATTTAAATCTAATTTTAAAGTGGCTAAACCTCACGACAAATGACCTGGCAGAGCAGCCCATGCTAATCGAATGGGATGCTCTGCAAGGTCGATTATCGGCAGCTATAACAATATCAAAACTGTTAAAAATGTCTGGACAATTTTATGTAATTCTGTTTTCTTGGTCATCTTTACAAAATGAGTTCAATGTCATTCAGTTATTTAGATTGATCAAGATATCACTGTCCATTACATAGAATATTTTTTACAACAAAAAAGAAACCAGAATATTTCAGTGATGGCATCAAAGCCATGATGTAGCCATTTTTACAGACCTTTAATTTGTCCATAAAATGACAAAGCCAATGCACTGTTTTTACCTGGTTTTGTGGAGATAGTATTGATGCTAGAAAGGACACATTGAAACACTCATATACTTGTCTGAAGAAAGAAAGTCTATGCAATATTATGACACAATGATGTAAAAAATTGCCCTTGACACAGTGGCCCCTACCAAGCAGTTTTCCCATTCTCAGCAAATAACAAGCCATTTTCCAGCTTCAGAGAGAATTTTTCCTCCAATTATCTAATCCAACAAGTGAAATAAAACTGCAGTCTGTCCAAAACACAGTAGGGGGCAATGTGTAATTAGGTAGGGAGAATTTCTCACAGGAAAAAAATAAAGGACAAGAAAACCAGACACCATTTGACAATTGTCACAGAATTTGGTATAAAATTAGACATCAAGGCATGGTGGTGTAAAAGAATTTTGCTCTTAATATTATAGAAAGCTGTATAAATACTTTTTCAGTACATCAACTATCTATTTTGATTGCAAAAATACTCGTTGTCCAGTGCTTGCAAGTATCACATCATATTCTCTGATGTCTTCACAATCTCAACTTTTCTTTTTGCAAAATGACTATGTAATCTATATTTTTGGGATTTTTTTTCAAAATTTGCTTCTCTTTTCAGCCGCCTTTCTCTGCACTTTACCATTCTCTGCATACCACACAACATCTTCCGGTCCTCCTCACTATAAATAGTTCTATCAAAAGCAAAGATTAATGAGGTAACAGTCATTCGAACATTCAATATGTAAGTCTGAAGGTATGTGTAGATATTGAATTGTGTGACTGAAAATGAAACATTCAATTAATCATGTCTCTAAGAGAAGAAAAGACCGGCATAGTAATTTCCTTTATTATGGTTCAAAGATCAGTCCAATGACCTATCTTGTAAATGGGTCAGTCAAGTTTACTGAACTATGAAAATTCAAAGCTATAAATAGATGCATGGAATCAAAGTATTAAAGGTATTCAAATGGATAATCAAAGTACCTTATCAAAGTACTCTACGAATCATAGTATTGAAGGTATTCAAATGGATAATCAGAGTACCTAAAAAGTACTCTACGAATCAAAGTATTCAAGGTATTCAAATGGATAATCAAAGTACCTAATCAAAGTACTCTACTTCTGGACAGGCCTACATTATTAACAAATTTGCTTCCCAACAGTACTTTCAGTACTTTGATTTATGTATGAAAATATAGGCATGTATTTGTCTTTAAAAGCAATACAGGACTGATACAAAAGAAGTTTCGTCTTTTCTCCCAGCATTTTTGACCTTTTACGATGCCAGTTTGCTGCATAACAATGCCAAAATCTCAGTCTTTATAATTGGCAACCACTGTTCCTCATAATATTACAATTATTATGTGACACTGTGTATTTATAACCAATTATGGATTTAAGAATGCACATAAAATATAAGCAGTCTTCTTGGAAATATGAAATATTTTGACGCAAAAGTGAAATATTTTTGGACCAACAGCCATAGTCTATCAGTGTAAACTCTGCCTGACAGAAGCACAAGACAAGAAAATATATCCAGGGAATTTTCAGAAAAGACTAAATCAAATTTGTTGGTCATCTTGGCTGATTTTTGACAGCCATTAATACCAATACCTTATTATTTGTCATAATTGTCTGGGCGATTTTGGTATAATATAAATATTCTAGAATCATTTGTCATGGTATAAGTGATCTATTATGTTTTAGGGTGTTGAGAAGACTTAAGGTCTGCAAATATATGTATATGATCCTTGATCTGGAACAAGAGTTTTCAAAGGACAGCAAAGCCCAACCATCAAATGCTGAAAAGTGAAACATTTAAAGGGCCATGATCCCAAAATATTTTTATTTCAAAATGATTCTTTGAGTTAAGCGCTACATTAGTTATTAGCTGATTAGACTAATAATATACAGGCATTTAGAATAATTCAAATTTAGGACTGCTCCTCCCTGCTAATTAAAATCTTCCATTCATTAGTTCCATCACCTGAAATAGTCAGAACTTAATTAAAGTGACATTTCACATTTATTTCATTTTTTAAAAGTATGTCTTGATGCGAAGATTGTGTATTCTAATGCATAGAAATGTTATCAGTTTTTTGAAGTTGTTATTTATAAGCGAAAAATACACCTTTAATTTTAGTTTAGAGAGAAAGGACAAATTCTATATGAATATAAACTGTTGTCCACAACAATTTGAGTAATTTTAGGACAAAAATATATATTTCTCGTTAACGGTTCAATATTTTAGCTTGAAATTTTCCGAATTTTCATAAGAAAAGATGCCTTTTCAGATAAAATAAAAGTGAATTTTATGCTAAAATAATTGTGAAATGTCACTTTAAGAGACATTATAAATATTCAAGAACCAAAGGATTCCTCTGTTGAATATAATACAACTGTCATAGTCCCAATGATTTATTTATACATGGGATGACAAGACATGGGAAATGTCTGGCAAACATGTCATCATATTTCATGATGTTTTTTTAGGAAACATTGGTCAGTTTGACCATCAGAAACTGTCTTTGTCTTAATATCTAACACTAATAAACCCTTTAAAAGACAATATAAATATTCAAGAACCAAAGAATCAGTCTGTTAAGTATAATACAACTGTCAAAGTCCCAATGATTTATTTGTATATGTGGTGTCAAGACATGGGCATGCAATATCTGGCAAATATGTCTTCATATTTCATGATGTTTTAGGAAACATTGGGAGTGTGACCATCAGCTACTGTCTTTGTCTTTAAATCTAACCCTTATAATCCCATTAATAGACAATATAAATATTCAAGAAGCAAATATTCAGTCATGGTGTTTTTAGGAAATATTATTGGTGGGTTCAACCTGGAGCTGTACTGTCTTTATTCCTCATACAAGTGCATACAATATCTTTCAGCAAGAATTTCTTCCTTTTTACTTTGTAAATGAAACATAGCCTTATATATTTCCTTTTATATTTAGTAATAAGGCACATACATGTGGTATAGGCTAAGGTCAGACAATCTTTGTTTTTGTTTCCAGTAAATTGTTAAGACTTATTCAGAGAAGACATAATCAAATTCATTGGTCATCCTTTCTTGATACCTGACAGTATTGAAACTCACCACCTTATAATTGTCCATTCTATTATTGGAGACAATATCATTGCTTTCCTAAATTCTCGTAGCTTGCTATTTTAACAAAGCTGCAATTACAAGGATTGTGAAGAAAAGCAGCAATTTAAATATTCAAGAAACTAAGGATTCAGTCCTAAAGTTTAACCCTTTACCGGACAGCAAAATCTTAGGGTGGTCCAATTTGAAAGCTGATGCAGACGACAAAGGGATGTTAATAAAGATAGAATTTGTGTATGATATAGCACAGAAAATATTGAGACAAAAGGAGAAACTGCTGGTTATCAGCAGTTTCTTCTTCTTTTGTTTTCAATGTTTTCGCAGGGCATTTCTATTAGGGACTTCAAAACCAGCTAGGTCTTGTTTGGGAAAAGGTTAAAACAACTGTCATGTTAGGAATGATTTATTTACAAATATGGTGTCGAGACTTGGACTTCGTCTGGTAAAAGCATCATCATATTTCATCAAATTACTATATCCCTGCGAAAAAAGTTCTAGAACTGTTCAAGAATGTTAAATGGAACTAATCTAAAGCTGTTCTAGAACAGTGCCATTTAACATTCTAGAACAGTTCTAGAAGTGTCATAAAGAACTTTTCGCAGGGGCAAGAATTAACCACTCTGAGATGTACAAGGAGTTTTATGAAATCTATCCTAAATACAAGAAAGGCTTAAACAATTTCTGTCCTCTTACTTGCAAAAAATAATAACAATTCGAAATGTTTTTTATCTAGTATCAAATTGTCGGCTACCTCCGAAAATGTGGTAACTACACCTTATTCAATGCAGACGAAAAATTCCAATATTTTTTTGATACAGTATAGCTACCAAGTAATATCCGAAAAATATTTCAGTGAAATCCAGTATGTAAAGAAAATTGAAAGATTAAAACCATTTCTTTTTAAGAAATAGGAAACACATAATTCAGTCGTTTGCAAAAATTAAACTTTTAACTGCACCAATATCATGTAAAAATTCAAACTTCTCGATGTCATTTGAGTTTTATTGCTGTCTTATAGTATCACAGCTTTCAATTCATCAAAGAAACATCTGATGTTTTGAGACTAATTTTCAAGACTCTGAGAAAATCATCTCTCAGTTCAAATAAGAAAAGTTTTAATTATTGTAGAACTTTTTTATAAACAAAGACAAGATGTGTTGGTGAAACACAAATGCCCCTCGAAATGGCCTTTTTGTAAAATGTTAAGTTTTCGTAGAGTAAAGGGTTGATAAGGGTTAATTGATGACCTTGAGGAAGGTCAAATTGCATGGAACAGATAGATATCATTGAAAGGTTTGCAGTTGCATACCAAATTTGAGCTTTGTATGTCAAATACTTTTGGAGAAAAGGCAAATGTTCAGTTTTCGGACAGACAGACAGACAGATGGATGGACAGACAGACGGACAGACAGACAGACACCAGTCAAACAATATGCCCCCCCCCCCATCTCTTGATACAGGGGCATAAAAAATCTCATATTTTCTTAAGTAATTCAAAACATACGAAAGCATCATATAACCCATGCATTACCAGACAGCGTTTGTTCAGACAAGTATATTAGACAGAGGGCAATTATTCAAAAGATATGATCAGCAGAGGAAAGGTCCTTCTGCACTACACCTCTCAATTATAAGACTGTCCACCTATGAAGTTTCATGATTCTACCCTAAATACTTTTCCAGTTATGCTCCGCACACGATTTGTACACAGACGGACAGACTGTCGGCCAATTCCAGTATACCCCCCAAAACATTTGCTTTAAGAAGGGGGGGGGGGGGTATAAATATAGTTTTATGTGCAGATTATATCTGCCAAATGTCAAAGTAAACTTTCATACTTTTATAATGATTGAATGAATAGCCCTTCCTTTATACGATCAAAGAGCTAGATATCCCATAACTGATCTTGGACGAAAATATTCATAGTTTACTCTTACAGTTTAAAATAATGCTTTCCCAAAATAAGGCATTTAATTCAGAGATTTTCCTCTTAAAGAAATTACAGTGACAATAAATCATTGTTTATTTTATCCCTGATTAAACATAAGATTGCTTTATGTGCAGATATCTGCTAAATGTCAAAGTCAACTTATACAATTACAACTGGGATAGCCCTATAAAGAATATTGAACCAAAACAATAATTATTGTTTCCTCTACATAAATGTTGCAATTGTTATAGTTTTATAGGATACAATTCTTAGAAATCCATTTCAAAAAATTTGGAATGAAAGAGTACCACAACACCCCAAATAATTTATATCGAAATTTGATGAAAAAGTCGTAAAGCGATCAAGATCTAGAATGGTGCTTGAATCTAAAATTGCAGTCTTTGCTTCTGTCGTCTAAAACAGTTTTAAATTTTTAACCAGTCTAACACATTTTAGTGTTTTGAAACTGTGTTAAGATATTGCCTTCAGAGAAAGCTTCATTTCAAATAATTGTTGTATTTAATTATATACATAAATGAACTTAATCTTGTCTAAGAGCTTCTAAACAATTTCCCAAACAAGCCTAGGTTTTAATGTCCATTACAGAAAAGTCCTGGGGAAACATTGCGGAAATAGAAGAAAATGCTGATAACCAGCATTTTCTTCTTTTGGCTCAATATTTTCTTGGCTATAATGCACATAGCTTTTTTACTCATTACTCATTAATTTTGACGTCTGAAGCAGCTTTCAAATTGGATCACCCTAAAATTTTGTTGTTTGGGAAAGGATTAATGCAAGATTTCTCTTCTGGCTTAGGCAATTAGGAAGCCATAAATGATATGTAATAGTTCCTATAAGAGTTGGTTTAGTGCATGCCTATTTGGTGTCCATGATCCAGGGGTTGAAATTAGTCTGTTTCTTGATCAAGAAGTTCTAGATTCAATTCATACCCTGCAGAGGTTTTTCTTGGACTCTATTTTGGCCCAAATAATTGGCACAAGTACCATTGTAGTATACAATGGCAACCACCATGAAAATAACACGGCTTGAACAAATCTTAAAGTTTGTCATCAATAACTTTTTATCAGCTGATTTTCACAAAGTTCTTTGCATTCAGCAAGTTCCTTGTGTTTTCTGTCTTCACAAAGTCAAACCTTTTCTACATCGGTCATACGTTTTCAAAACTATTGAAAATATTGAAAATATTGTGTCACATGATTCCATGCTGAAAGATGAGACTCAGCCATTTGACATTCATAATGTTGATGCCTGCAAACCAGTCACAAGAAGAACTATTCAGCAAGACAAAGAGGACAAAAAATATCATTCACTTTCATTTACTACCTTCATTTTTTGTATTTCCTGTAATATTTTTCCAACATCCATTTGTTTTAATGACCAATCAAATATGAACTTCCTGATTAGGCTAGACTGATATCCAAGAAAGGAGACAAATTAGATAGCAATTCATTTTCTCTTTTATTTGTTCATTTTTTTGTACTAGGTATATTTTTTGTGTACTGTGTATAATTTTTTGCAAGCTACAGAAGTCTACCACAACTGATGCACAGTCATAAATTCTTTACCATTTCCAAAATTTAATATGCCTTGGTTTTAATGTCTCCAGAGCAAAAATTTTAAGTTTTGGAAAAATGGAAAGAAGTAAATTCTGATATCCTGTATTTCCAATTTCCGTCCTATGTCATAGCATAGGGATTTCTGCCCTTGATGACCAACATTTGGCTATCTCAGCCTATTTGTGCCAACAGCTTTAAATTAATTGACAAAATCCTTAATTTTATTATCTTAGAAAAATTTAAGCTGCAGAAGGCTAAGGCACCCATAACAAATTGAATATTAATGGAAATAGTCTTCATACATTATAACACATATCAACATTTCTACTTTTGTCTCAATGTTTTCCAAAACAGTTCCAACATTTTGTGGGGCACCATGGTCTAGTGGTAAGGATGCGGGCTTCAGGCTCTAGAGGTCCTTGGTTCAAATCCTGCCGGTGTCACAGGAATTTTTCTCAGCAAAAAATTTACCCTACTTTGCTCCTCTTCACCCAGGTGTATAAATCAATGGGGAGAATCACGTGATTGGCAATGGTATTGAACACGAAAAAATGGCGACGAAATGACCGCTTCAGTGTGAAAATTCAAACTTTAGAAAGGTATGTATTCAACCTACGTAGTTTCTCAGACAAGCCACCTATCCTAAAGTACCCGCTATTGTCTAAGGTTTTCACAGATACCCAACTTTCCCCTATCCGTTTGCTGTATTTCGAGAACACTTAAAGAATATTTCCGAAATTGTGAAAATTTTGGATGTGTGTTAAGCACGTCGCATTATATTTACCGCTTCATTTCTTACCCAAAGAACTCTCTGTTCACAAGGTATATTTTCAGATCCTTTATTATGGATGACATTTCATTCTAGTCCATTAACAAGGTCCGTGTTGTCTTTGTTAAGCATATTTGCAAAAAAGATGTTAAACACACGTACAGTGCGGTAGTGTTTGGCACGCCGAATTCTTATGAGTGTGATATTAAACACGCACACAGTTGCTCGTGTACTAGAGGAGCCATGGATATTTGACAAATTGGTTGTAAACTTTATTCTTGACCAAATCTGATTGAAATCCGGTGTAAATATACAGTAACATACGACAAACATGGTAAAGAGTAATTTTTTATGAACTCAGAAAAACGAAATCGGCTATGATTGCTCTAACTAATCAACTCTCTTGTTTTATATAATTTTCCATGACAAATACGAGCAAACACAATGATTCTTGAAATGTGATGTCCTCGTTAACTAGTTTACGGTTAAAATCGCTTTCAGAAACTTGAAAGTGTTTATTTAATTGGTCAGGAGAAAAAGTCGTAGAAGATGACCCTTTATTTGTCCCTGTCAGATGTTACTGTCATACCCAAACCGGATTTCAAGTAGATTGTTCATACCATATTTGGTATTCAGATAACTCGAAAGAAGTCTCGGCTTTCATTACATCAGCCAAAATTTAGACGAAAGTCACAGTCTGGAATCAAAAGGAAGCACACAACGCCTTTAAAATCAGAAACTCAGATACAAAGTCCTTATAAATCTCCATTGTACCAAGCTAGGAAATCACAGTTATATAGTGCTTCACATTTATATATTCTAAAGTGAACATTCTATATAATTTCAGGAGCAGGAAACATGATGCGGAAATGAAATACACATGCAGTGTTTGTGAAAAGTCATCCCCCTGGCCTGTGACCTGCCATTACATCAGAGGGAAGTCAAACATGACATGCCACATGTGTTCTTTTACGACAAAGTACACACACATCATGAAAGATCACCTTAATTTCCACGAAGGAAAAAGAGAGCATGTGTGTGATTGTGGTAAAACTCTCATTTACAGGTCCAATCTCCATCACCACAAGAAAAATTACAATAGATCTACTAGTAAATGAACTTGAATGACTTTCACAAAAGGATGGGTTAAACATTGGACTAAAAATAGATTTTCTTTAAAGTCTGTGGATTGATAGGGTTACAACCGTTACATACTATCTTTAATTTGCTTGTGTAAATATGTGATTAGGGATTTTTCTTGAGTTGTTCACAAGATATCATAACAATGTATACAAAAATAAAAATTGTAGATATAGTTTCGTAAATTTAGTACTTCAAAAATAAGCAAAATCTGAGCAAGGCAGACGAACGAATACAGAAATAAACAAGATGTGTTTGTGAAACACAAATGCCCCCGAAATGGCTATTTTTCTATAATTATGACCTTAATTGATATTTGACCTTGACCTACATAAATGACCTTGTCCCTCTAACCTAATGTAATTGAAAGAAGTTTACATACCAAATTTGAGCTTTGTATGTGGAATACTTTTGGAGAAAAGGCCAATGTTAAGTTGTAGCGTTAAGTTGCATATAAAGAGTGGATAAGGGTTAAACGATGACCTTGAGGAAGGTTAAATTGCATGGAGCAGATAGATTTCATTGAAAGAAGTTTACATACCAAATTTGAGCTTTGTATGTGGAATACTTTTGGAGAAAAGGCCAATGTTAAGTTGTAGCGTTAAGTTGCAGCGTTAAGTTGCATGTTAAGGGTGGATAAGGGTCAAATGATGACCTTGAGGAAGGTCAAATTGCAAGGAGCAGATAGAGACCATTGAAAGAAGTTTACATACCAAATTTGAGCCTTGTATGTGGAATACTTTTGGAGAAAAGGCCAAAGTTAAGTGTTGCGTTAAGTTGTTGCGTTAAGTTGCATGTTAAGGGTGGATAAGGGTTAAACAGTGACCTTGAGGAAGGTCAATTTGCATGGAGCAGATAGAGACCATTGAAAGAAGTTTACATACCAAATTTGAGCCTTGTATGTGGAATACTTTTGGAGAAAAGGCCAATGTTAAGTGTTGCGTTAAGTTGTTGCGTTAAGTTGCATGTTAAGGGTGGATAAGGGTTAAACGGTGACCTTGAGGAAGGCCAATTTGCATGCAGCAAATAGATTTCATTGACTGAAGTTTACATACCAAATTTGAGCTTTGTATGTGGAATACTTTTGGAGAAAAGGCCAATGTTAAGTGTTGCGTTAAGTTGCAGCGTTAAGTTGCATGTTAAGGGTGGATAAGGGTTAAACAGTGACCTTGAGGAAGGTCAATTTGCATGGGTCAGATAGATATCATTGACTGAAGTTTACATACCAAATTTGAGCTTTGTATGTGGAATACTTTGAGAAAAGGCCAATGTTAAGTGTTGCGTTAAGTTGTTGCGTTAAGTTGCATGTTAAGGGTGGATAAGGGTTAAACGGTGACCTTGAGGAAGGCCAATTTGCATGCAGCAAAAAGATTTCATTGACTGAAGTTTACATACCAAATTTGAGCTTTGTATGTGGAATACTTTTGGAGAAAAGGCCAATGTTAAGTGTTGCGTTAAGTTGCAGCGTTAAGTTGCATGTTAAGGGTGGATAAGGGTTAAACAGTGACCTTGAGGAAGGTCAATTTGCATGGGTCAGATAGATATCATTGACTGAAGATTACATACCAAATTTGAGCTTTGTATGTGGAATACTTTTGGAGAAAAGGCCAATGTTAAGTGTTGCGTTAAGTTGTTGCGTTAAGTTGCATGTTAAGGGTTGAAAAGGGTTAAATAATGACCTTGAGGAAGGTCAAATTGCATGGAGCAGATAGATATCATTGAAAGAAGTTTACATACCAAATTTGAGCTTTGTATGCATAATGGTTGTCGAGAAAATGACAATGTTAAGTTTCGGACTGACAGACAGACGGACGGACAGACAGACGGACAGACAGACTGACAGACGGACAGACAGACATGAGTAAAACAATATGCCCCCGATCTCTCGATACGGGGGCATAAAAAAACGTAAGCTAGGCAACTAGGACATCCCATTTCAGTTCAAAATCAATGTATTTGCACGTATTTGTCATGGAAAGTTATATAGGCCTATATAACAAGAGAGTTGATCAGTTAGAGTAATTATAAGCGATATTGTTCGAGTTCATAAAAGATTACCGTCCACGATGTCTGTCATATGTTACTGTAAGTGCACACCGGATTTCAATCAGATTGGGTCATGAATAAACAACCAATTTGTCAAATATCCTAGGCCTCCCTAGTACATGACCAACTGCCTACGTGTTTAACATCACACTCATAAGAATTTGGCGTGCCAAACACTGTAGCACTGTACGTGTGTTTAACATCTTTTTTCGTAAATATGCTTAGCAAAGACAACACAGACCTTGTAAATGGACTAGAATGAAATGCCATCGATAAAAAGGGTCTGGAAATATACCATGTGAACAGATAGTTCTTTTGGGTAAGAAATAAAGCTGTAAATATAATGCGACATGCTTAACACACATCCAAAATTTTCACAATTTCGGAAATATTCTTTAAGTGTTCTTGAAATATAGCGAACTGATAGGGAAAAAATGGGTATCTTTTAAAACCTTAGACAACAGTGGGTACTTTGGGATAGGTGGCTTGTCTGAGAAACTACGTAGATTGAATACAATACCTTTCTAAAGTTTGAATATTTACGCTGAAGCGGTAATTTCGTCGCCATTTTTTCGTGTTCAATACCATTGTCAATCACGTGATTCTCCCCATTGTAAATGGGTACACAGGAGAGTTGAAAGCCAAAGTGCTGTGGCTGCCAGTGGCGCCGACTGTAAACAGCCAACTTGAAACTCAATGATTGTGGAGAAAAGTGTGAAAGTCGTGCCAATATGGACCCAGTTTGTAGATTTGAGACTGTAAACCACCTTTACTTTACTTTCCAATAAAGGACATCTGAAACCTTGGGCCTGTTTCATCAAAACATTTAAGGGGGAATGCTCCAGTTTCCTAATTTTTTTCCCAATAATAGAATTTATTTATATTTTGTATGTTGAAATTACATGCTGTTACCAATTGAAAAATAAAATAAAAATGGGTGGTCAGCTATCTTGTTTGAATTTTATGGGCATTCGTATCACATACCCCTACACCGAAAAAATGCACAATTTCTTGTACCTGTCCAAGGTCACTAAAATGCTAATGTCGGTGTAAATGCAAAACCTCGTATGTCGATTCTGGCGATTTTCAAAGAACAAACTTCTGTGCCCAGTTAAAGACAATTCTTGCAGATTTTGATATATTTTAACTAATCAGTATTACTGACAAGTCACTTGTAAACAGTATGTCCAAATTTCAAGTAAAACATTTCAGTATGGGAAAAATATTGCACTATTTTTCCTACCATTTAGAATTTTCAAAAAAACGAGATACGAGGTTTTGCGTTTACAACGACGATATATTCATCGTTTAGTCCCGAAAACGGATTTAAAGTAACGTCTTACATTTAACAAGAGGACCATGATGGTCCTATATCGCTCACCTGAACCAAAATTATATAAGTAAAACTTTTCTTCAATTCAAAAAATATTTATGACTTTAAGACTGAAAATGAACTTATGGTCAATAACATTGTGAAAATCAAACTCATCCAAGATTTCATCGTGTCCAACATTGTGTCCAAGATTTGTCTTGTTTGATAAATAATTGTAGATTCTGGAGTATAAACAAGGTCAAAAACAGCCGAAAACAGTGATTTTGTCAATTCAAGAGCACATAACTCTCGACTTTCTAGTCAGATCAGGCTGAAAATCAAACTCATCCGAGATCTTATGATATCCAACATTGTGTCCAAGATTTGTCTTGATTGGTCAATAATTGTAGATTCTAGAATGTAAACAAGGTCTAAAGCAGCCAAAAACGGCAATTTGATCAAATTCAAGGGCACATAACTCTCCACTTTTTCATCAGATCGGACTGAAAATCAAACTTATCCAAGATCTTATGGTCTCAAACATTGTGTTCAAGTTTTGTCTTAATTGATAAATAATAGTAGATTATAGAGTGTAAACAATGTCAAAAACAGCCAAAATCGGCAATTTTATCAAATTCAAGGGCACATAACTCTCATCTTTCTGGTCAGATCAGACTGAAAATCAAACTCATTTGAGATCTTATGGTCTCCAACCTTGTGTCCAAGATTTGTCTTGATTGGTCAAAAATTGTAGATTCTAGAGTGTAAATAAGGTAGAAAACAGTCAAAAACGGCAATTTGTCAAATTCAAGGGCTCATAACTCTCAACTTTCTGATCAGATAAGACTGAAAATCAAACTCATCCGAAATCTTATGATCCCCAATAATGAGTCCAAGTTTTGGATTGATTGATCAATAATTGTAGATTCTAGAGTGTAAACATCGTCGAAAACAGTCAAAAATGACAATTTTGTCAAATTCAAGGGCAAGTAACTCTCAACTTTCTGATCAGATCAGACTGAAAATCATACTCATCCGAGATCTCATGGTCCCAAACATTGTGTCAAAGTTTTGTCTTGATTGATGAATACTTGAAGATTCTAGAGTGTAAACAAGGTCAAAATCAGTCGAAAATGGCAATTTTGTCAAATTCAAGGGCACATAACTCTCGTCTTTCTGGTCAGATCAGACTGAAAATCGAACTCATCCGAGATCTTATGGTCTGCAACATTATGTCCAAGATTTGTCTTGATTGATCAATAATTGTAGATGCTAGAGTGTAAACAATGTCAAAACTAAGTATTTTTCGCATTCAAGGGCAGATAACTCCTGACTTTCTAGTTCGATCTGACCCATAATCGAACTCATCCGAGATCTTATGGCCATACATGTTTTGACCAAGTTTGGTCAAGATTGGCTTATATTTGTAGATGCTAGAGTGTAAACACGAAATTGTGGACGGACGGACGGACGGACAGACGGACAGATGGACAGACGGACAGACGGACGACGGACAAAAAGTGACCACAATAGCTCACCTTGAGCACTTCGTGCTCAGGTGAGCTAATAAGAACAGAAAACCCAAAATATGTGCTACTATAAACGCGTATATGTATAAAACAGCATGCTCACGGGTTCGGTTAGATCAACGAAGCTGGACTGTTTTATGTCAAAATTTGCATATTTTTGGAAATATTTCAAGTTCTACATAATAGAATTTGATTAAACTCCCTCAGTGTATTATACAACTTGTCCTGGTAATAATTAAAAAGAGAAAATGTATAGGTCAGCACACTGATTAGTGAATTACAGTATTTTTTATCATATACACATGAATAAAATGACACAAAACAGTGGTAACTGAATACACACTTACGACTGTCTTGCTCTAAATAATCGGTTTCCATCTTGAGGCAATCAGTTTCGCATAATAAATACACTTTTACTTTCGAAAATGGTATATTGTAATGATGTATTATATTATTGAAAATATGGTAGCGAAACATATTGGTACGAAACATTTAATTTACTACAGTAAAGACCAAGTGTTCCGAAAAGCTGGAGCATTCCCCCTTAAGAGGTATTTTTGACTTACCGATGTCTTACGACACATTTAGAGGAAGAATAACATATCGCCAATGAACCAAAAGATATGTAATGCGATTGTTGTATTAAGCATTTTTTAAGTTGTAGGTAAGTCAAAAATATGTCTTAACCCTTTCCCAAACAAGACCTGGTTTTGACGTCCCTAACAGAAATGGCTTGGTAAAACATTGAGACAAAAGAAGAAACTGCTGATAACCAGCAGTTTCTCCTTTTGCCTCAATATTTTCCTGGCTTTATTTCACTCATTTAATATCTTTTTTATCATCATTTATGTCGTTTGCAACATCTTTTCAAATTGGACGACCCTTAAATCCTGTCGTTTGGGAAAGGGTTAAATACTTTGATGAAACAGGCCCCAGGTCTTGTTTTGGAAATGGATCAAACCAATAGGACCTAAATTGCTCAATTGAATTCCACTCCATGCAGTTACAAAAGTTTGAACCTATTACAAAAGAAATATGGTTTCTAAAATTAGCAATCCCCAGAAGATTGTTTCATATTTGAAGAATGTCTAAGTATGTTCTTGAACCCCAATTAACCCAAAGAAGACCTGGTTTTGACATCTCCAATAAAAAAGGCTTTTAAGAAAACATTGATACCCAGCATTTTCTCCTTTTGCCTCAATATTTTCAATGCTATATTTTAAACAAACACAACTATCATTAAAATCTGTTTTGTCGTCTGCAACAGCTTTTGAATTTAACAACCAAAAAATTTTGCCCTTTATGAAAGGGGTAAAGAACAATGGTGCAAGATGTACAAATAATTATTGAAAAGTATGTAAACAGCTGATGTACTTCACAAGTAATAACTGCCAGCTTCATGCAATTGAGAAAGTATTTCGAAAGTTGAAAGATTGAACAGTATGGCACTGTTTTTCAACAACAACCTCGTAACTACAGCTTGTTTAATGCTGTAGTTACGAGGGTTTTGTTGAAAAGCGATGATCAGTTATCAAACATTTTTGTACTGAATAATGTCCAACTGTCATAAAACAATTACAAAACATAAAATTCAAGTCCCAACTTCAATTCAAGGGCAGATAATTTGAGAACAAATAAGTAAACTGAATTCCGTGAGTGGCGTATACAACTATACACCATGTTGATTCATAATGTGGCAAGTTTGATAAAATTCCAATTAAAACTGTAGGAGTTGTGCACACAAGAAGACAACCAGACGGACGACAAGGCTTTAACAAAATACAACTGTGGGTGTATGAAATATTATGACAGATGAACAATTGCATTTTGAAAACCCATTAGCCCCTCCTATATGTTGTTGGTGTTTCAACCATTAGCAGCATAAGAGCAAGATTCAGAAAAGGTAAATTGTATTCACCAACCAGTCTTAAAGGGGCCCATTCTAGGTTTTTATGCTTCCGAATTGTTCGGGAACTCATATTTGTGCATGGAAAAACAATTTGCAATGCATAAAAACCTCAAACATGGCAAATAACCACCTTTCCTTTGCTATAGATCAATCCTTTACAAGCGTGTTTACACATTCTATTTTTACTTCAAAACGAGACAAGGTCAAGGTCAACGAGACACACCTCCGTGATATTAACACACCGTTCAACCGGCTGTGCCGATGACTGTGACCTTATTTGCAAGGGATACATGGAAATGTTTATTTTGTACAAACACTGGACATTTATATGTGTATTTATCAACTGTAGAATACCAAAGATCCTTTCGTTGATTTATAAAAGTTAATTCATTTGACCTACCATGCACATGACATCAGACGCCGAATCTGTCTTCGCAAACTTTCAACGAAGTCGGTTGTACGGTGTGTTGAATCTCGCTGAGCACAGATGACGTACCTCTGACGTAATTGATTTTTGAAGGTTTGGCATATGTAGCCGTTACAAAACAAAAACAAGGACAATAAAAACTGGCTGCACATTAATAATTGACTTGGATTTTAATACTTGATAAAGCTTAATGAGTGCTAAAAATGGATGTAAGTGATCTACCCCTTCAGGTTGATAATTTCATACATTATTTCTTGTTTGTAATTATTGTGCCATTTGCATTTTAGACAGCCTAGCTGGCCCCCCTTTAATTCTGTAATTACAAAATATCATCAATTTAATTGGCCGAGTCGTAATATATCATCCTATCAGATTGATTGTAAAGAAATTAAGGATAAGAAAATATATATCAAGAATTACTTTTGAATGCATTAATATTCCCAGTTTTACCTCTTTTCCAAACGGCAAAATTTTAGGGTTATCCACGTCAAAAACTGCCACAAATGACAAAATGGAACTTACCAAAGATAAAATTTGTGTGAAAAATGGCATAGAAAATATTGAGACAAAAGGAGAAACTGCTGGTTATCAGCAGTTTCTTCTTTTGTTTCAATGTTTTCCCAAGCCATATCTATTAGGGACGTCAAAACCAGGTCTTGTTTGGGAAAGGGTTAAGTAATTCAAGGTAGTCCACCACTTACGAGATCTGCGCATCATTGGAATTTTTCAAACAATGTCATAATTATTTGTTGGTGTAAAGATCAGATTTTTTCCAACCCGTAACACATCCGTTTAGATCGTATATGTTATGACTGTTTACAATGGAGTCCTAAAAATTCTGATGGCTCGTGAATCTCATTAGGGGTGGACTACTTTAGCAATTAAAACTTACCTTAATTATTTCTAATTGTTGTTTAGTTTTTATTGGACTTACCTGAAAAAGAAATAGAAAATGTAGATAAACTTATGATTGATTATGTGTGATACACTGTTGGATATTATCTCCAAATTAGGTTTATGAATTAAACAGTCTGACGTTTCTCAGAACTTTTAGAGTAAAAGACGAATAATTACAAGTACAAAAGAACAACAGTGCTCACAGTAACTAAAAGTTTGTGTCATTTAATGTTCCTAAGAGATGCACTTTTACATTTTAATTTCCCCCAGACAGAAAAATTTTGAGATTTTTTTTTATTTGAACAGTATTGCAGACAATAAGATGTGTTTTTTAAAGAAAGTTATATTTCACATGTTGCAGCAATGGTCACATTAGGGAAAAGAAGAAAATGCTAATTATCAGCTGTAGTTTCTTCTCTCTCTTTTCTTATTTTTTCTGAAATTCTTCATCATAAGAATCATACAAAACCTGGCCCTTGTTTCGCGAAAAAAACTTTAGTACCGTACATATTCATGAGAACATGCTCACTTTCAATGGAATACTCTCCCACATTGACACTGGTGGTGAACTTGGCCAAAGCAGGGATGCTTTTTCGCGATCAATGTATTCCGTCGGTGTTGTTATAAAAAATCTCGTAACTACGGCTTTATTGAAGCCGTAGTTACAAGATGTTATAACAACACTGACAGTTTGTCAATACAAGACGGTAAACCCGGTCTGTTTTTAAATTTTAGAACAATTTCATTGTCATTAGAAAAAAAAATCTATAAACTCACATTTAAACGCAAAATATCTATACCTTGTTGTAGCGAAAATTGTTTTAGTTCACCAACCGTGATTGAAGGGTATATTTGATTGAAGACTACAATTAGATTTCGTGTGGTTTGAGTATGGTGCGTGCTCAGATTTGAGTCTAAGAACGTACTTAAGTTTTTTCAAGAAACCGTGGCCTGGTCTTAAAATGTTAACCCTTTCCCACACAAAACCCTTGTTTTGATGTCTCTAAAACATAAGGCTTGGGAAAAACATTGAGACAAAAGAAGAAAATGCTGATTATAAATCATTATTTTTCTCCTTTTGTATCAAAATTTTCTGTGCTATTTTACAGGGCTCGAATTTCCACTAGCATACTGGTATTTTGCTAGTTAAAATTGAAAATTGCTAGTAATTCTATCTGACACTAGATTTTTTTGGTGAGTGGAAAAATATTCCCCACCTACAAGTTTTGTTAATGCAGCCTGAAAAGTTTGCAAAACAACTTTCAAATATTGATCATTTTGGACATGCCCTTTAAATTATGCAGCATATTATGCTTTTATTTTTCAAAATGAAAACACTCATAACATGCAAAATCAGATTGCGAGTGAATTTGCCTTTTTGCTAGTGGTTTCAAAAGCCACTAGCAAAATATTGCGAGTCATTTTTTCAGGGAAATTCTAGCCCTGTTTTAATTATACCTGAAACATATCTTTATCAACAACTGTTTTTGTCATCTGTGGCAGCTTTAAAATACTGTTGTTTGGGAAAGGGTTAATTAGCATTTACCAAATTCAATTTTTGCAAGTAGTAACATTTTATATCCAAATTCAAAGATATTGAAGACAACAATTTCAAGTAAATGAAATTTTATGTATTTTGGTCTTTCTGGAAATAAAACATAGTGTGGGAAATGAAGAAATTGCTTGTCACAAGCAATTTCTTTATTTTCCACAATATTTGACAAAGCCTTCATCTTGTGGTGCGTCAAAAAACGTCATGTTTTCGGGATGGCCGAGGTTAACCAAACATCAAAAATATTTTGTCTCGCTATTTTTCCAGTCTTCTTTTACAGTATTAAAATCAAAACCTGAGGCATTATTTGGAAAGTATTAAACATCAAAGGTACAAAGTTTTTCTTTGCATGGCAGTTATGTTATGGCGCTTTTACACCAGGAAATGTGGTTAGAAATCCTCTAACAAGGAAATGTTGTGATAGTTTAGACAAATAAATTATTTTTGATCACAGAGCCCATGAAGATTTTCTTGGAAATGTCAAGCATCAACGTTTCCTGTTCCTTAATTATCATTAACTACTTAATAATAATCTTGAGACTTGATAGGAATTAATTAGTCATTTCCAAAATAATCACAATTTCAAAGCCTGAAAGTCAAATTATAAGTTCATATCAAAGGTGATCAAACTGTAAACGGACACCCATTTTAGATATTTTTTTTATAGTAGTGGCTATAACATAATTATTCCAACATTGTTCATAAACAAGGTCCTATTATTCCTAAAGGTTGATACCAGGTGACTGCCATTGTTTTGAAAAAGGATAATAACCTTATAATTATTTTTTTCCTAAAAAGTAATTTCATCCGCTCTTAGCATGTGGTAAAGGAGCGGCTTAGCTAGGTTCACCAAAAGTTGTCAATGCATGGGGTCTATTAGTCTACACAATACACAGTAATTAAGAAATATAGGCAGTAATTTGGAATTAATATCATCCTAGAAATTTTAAAAGAACTCTTAATTATTTTTTTTCCAAACAGCAAAAGTTGGGGCTGTTGTGAGCTACAGCCTGCAATGTCAAATTGATGAAAATAAAGAGGTGATTAATTTACGGTATGTGTAATATTTAGCAAAGAAAATATAATAATTTTATAGGTAAAAGGGGAGCACTTTCTTCTTTTGCCACAATGTTTTCCAAGCCTTTTCTATCATGGATGTCAAACCCAGTCTTGTTTGGGAAAGGGTTAAGTTTCAAAAGAGTTGTCAATGCTGGGGTCAAAAAGTCTATCCCCATTAAATAAATAAGAAGACAGTTTGAATTTAGCATCCTAGAAATTTTACAAGAGCTCTTGATTAAACACCTAAAAAACACAAACAATTCATGTACAAGATTTGCAGCACACGTACAGACTCAATAGCTTCAATCTGAGTGACTTATACTGTAATTATTCTAATAAACGCCCATATTCTAAGAAACACCCATTCCCCAAATCAGCTATAGTAGGCTGAAAATCTGCTAATGTTTCAAGCACAATTTTAGAAAAAAGGGTCATTCTAATATTCTGATAAACGCCCAGGGGGGGGGGGGGGGGGGGGATTATTAGAATAATACGGTACTTATTTTCAGTTCTGTTAAAATGGTTCTAGTAATTCTAGTAATTTGTTTTAACAGATGGCATGGAGAGTCTTATTATCATAAAAGACATCTTAAAGTAAACTCAGTTAAATTAAGCATGTTGCATGAGCCAATGTCTTTAAATAAGGAAATTGCATGTGCCAAGGTCTTAAAATGAATCATAAGATTCAAGTTACCGCTTCAAGTCTTTGATTGTCTAGGCGCACTCACAGTGACAATTCTTGAAGTGCATTTCCTTGTCAATGTTCTTACTAAAGGCACTTTAACCCTTTCACTGCCATAGGCGACTTTTGTCGACGAGGGGTTTCTGCCATAGGCGACTTTTGTCGACAAATTTATGGGGACGAGTACCAACAACATAAAATTTTTTTTTTTATTTCATAAATTACCTTTAAATTTTAGTCACATATAGGTGCTTCATTTGTCTGTATGTGCTGAAAATTTGAAAGGAATCCATCAAATGAGTCACAAGTTATGCATGTTTTTGTGAACAGGGTATCGAAATTTCTTCGAATTAATTCAGCGGTTAGAAACACGTCCGAAAAAATATTTGGCAGTGAAAGGGTTAAGTTCCAGTAACAGTTATATAAAAGTTTCTGCTTTATGTGGTCTTAGACACAAGGTAACAATTACTCTTGATTTGTCCTTTTATTTCATTTGTAGTTTTTGAAAGATTTGCTGCGCTTGCAAGGACAAAACAAGATGTGTTTGTGAAACACAAATGCCCCCCAAATGGCCGCTTTTCTAAAACGCTAAGTTTTCGAGGAATAAATGGTTGATAAGGGTTAAAGAATTACCTTGAAGAAGGTCATATTGTATGGAACAGATAGATATTATTGAAAGGAAGTTGCATCATACCAAATTTAAGATTTGTATGTTGAATACTTTTGTAGAAAAGGCAAATGTTAAGTTTTCGGTCAGACGGACGGACGGACAGATGGACGGACAGACGGACATGAGTTAAACAATATGGGGGGGGGGGGGGTGATGGTGGGAGGGGTGGCGGGGGAGGGCATAAAAACTAAATCCCAAGTACGGTAAGATCTTGATGATAGTTCACAGTGCAGTTACATAAAAATTCTATCATATGCAGTCTGATAGGCAAGGAGGTCACATGTGCTGATCTCTGACCTTTTGTTCTTTATTATATTCTGTTCAAAAGCACAGATCTTAAGCTGGTCAAAATTCAAAGATAGACATTTGTAATGCATAGATGACAATTGTTACTGAAATCATAAAATAAAAAATTATGCAACGAAATACTTGATACAACAGAGGAAACTATCAGAATTTTCTTCTTTCCAATCAAGGGGTTACTAAGATTATTTAAAGAATACAATGATGATCTCATGCACCCTGCAGTTGTATAAAAGATTCCGTTTTATGCGGTCTGATAAGCAAGGGCTTGTGTTGATGTTGACGGAAACTGACAATCTTGATCAAACACAAATAGAGCCCTTGTGCCTTCCACGGTGGATACAATATTTTCAGAAAATCTTCAATAATTTTGTAAATACTGGACCGATTTTAATTCGGTTTGAAGCAGAGAATGTGGACAGACGTCACACATTAGATGGACTTGGCTGATTTTTGAAAAATCAACTGATAAAAAAGTTATTGAAGATAAACCAAAATTTTAGTTTATCTTCAATAACTTTTTTATCAATTGATCTTTCTAAGATCCATCACGTCCATGTTATTCCTGACATTTTCCCACCTTCTCTCAATGCTTCAAAGCGAATTCAAATTGGTCAAGTTTTGACAAAGTTATTGAAAATTATCGGAAATTCTAAGTCACATGATCATACACTGTGGATAAGCAAGGACTTGTGTTGATGTCTACGGAAACTGACAATCTTGATCAAACAAGAATAACAGCCATTGTGTCTACTGCAGTGCACTTTTTCAACTTGTGATCTTGGGAACATTTAGGACTAATTGATGCAAAAATTTTATTCGAACTAAGGCAAAAAATGGTTACATGAAGAAAATTATACCTTCCCCCTAGGAAAATGGCTATGGAAAACATCCTGGAAAGTAAGTTTGAGCCAGCAATTTCTTCATTATCCACAATGTTTTCTAACCCATGGAGTCAAAAGGAGAAATATATGATGATCATTAATTTCTTCATTTAAATCTATGTTTTCCGGTGCTTTTTGAATTAGGGACATCAAAACTATCCCTGCGAAAAGTTCATTTAATTTCAAGAATTGTCTGGAA
Source organism: Fragum sueziense (assembly GCA_963680895.1). Classification (NCBI taxonomy): domain Eukaryota; kingdom Metazoa; phylum Mollusca; class Bivalvia; order Cardiida; family Cardiidae; genus Fragum; species Fragum sueziense. The sequence goes on along the minus strand of OY804597.1, from coordinate 52,979,158 downwards.
TGTTCTAGATCGTCAAATGGCAGTTCTAGAACTGTTCTAGAACTGCCATTCAATGATCTATAGAACAATCTAGAACAGTTCTGGAAGTAGAAATGCTTTCTTGAACTTTTTTCGCAGAGGAAGGTCTAAATATTTGGGAAAGAAATAAAACGATCCCAGGACTTTAATTCTAAGGACTACATGACTACTGCAGGGTTCTCCCCAAAATAATTTGAAGCTGTAGTGGCAAATTATAAGTATTGGTAAACCTTGAAATGCAAACGATTGTGAATAAAAACATAATTGGAAAAGAAGAAATTGCTCAATTTGAGCAATTTCTTCTTTTCCTATAATGTTTTTATACAGAATTATAACATTTAATTTTACAAGAATGTGTTATTTATCACTTTTTGAAGGAAATGTCTACAAATCACCCTATTTAGTGACCTTTTTTGAGGAAATTAAGCTGTGGGGAAGTTTTGAAGCTGTAGTGGCATTACACTGATTGACATGAAGCTGTAGTGGGGCCGATACAGCTTATAGGGCTGGGGAGAACACTGTACTGTATAACTGCAGTTCCCCAGAAAAAGTTCATGTGCCCCTATAAACTAACTCTCTCTCCCACCTTTTGGGAATAAAGTAGACTCATCCATTATCATTACAAACACCAAATTAATTCACACAATGTCTACAGCTATTTTAAGGTTTTCTCTAAAGGAAACAAACAGGTCTGACACTATTTAGAAATTCTTGAAATGGAGCTGCATATATATCTGCTGTTGTTTTGGAGCCTTGATTCTAAAGACTACAGAACATCTGCAGTTCCCCAGAAAAAGTTCATCCACCCCCTATAAACTATCTATCTCCCCCCTCTTTTGGGAATAAAGTAGACTCATCTATTATCATTACCAACACCAAATTAATTCACATTGTCTACAGCTATTTAAAGCCTTTCTCTAAATGAAACAAACTGGTCTGACACTATTTAGAAATTCTTGAAATGGAGCAGCATATATATATCTACTGTTTTGGAGCCTTGATTCTAAAGACTAACAGAATAACTGCAGTTCCCCAGAAAAAGTTCATCCACCCCCTATAAACTATCTCTCTCACCCCGCTTTTGGGAAATGAGTAGACCCATCCATTATCATTACCAACACCAAATTAATTCACATTGTCTACAGCTATTCAAAGGTTTTCTCTAAATAAAACAAACAGGCATGACACTATTTAGGAATTCTTGAAATGGAGCAGCATATATACATCTACTGTTTTGGAGCCTTGATTCTTAAGACTACAGAATAACTGCAGTTCCCCAGAAAAAGTTTATGCACCCCCTATAAATTATCTCCCCTCTTTTGGGAATAGAGTAGAGTCATCTATAATCATTAAACAACACCAAATTAATTTACATTGTCTACAGCAATTTAAAGGCTTTCTGTAAATGAAACAAACAGGTCTGACACCATATAGGAATTCTTGATATGGAGCTGCCTAAATATCTACTATTTTGGAGCCTTGATTCTAAAGACTAACTGAATAACTGCAGTTACCCAGAAAAAGTTCATCCACCCTCTATAAACTATCTCTCTCCCTCTTTTGGGAATAGAGTAGACCCATCCATTATCATCAACAAACACCAAATTAATTCAAATTGTCTACAGTTATTTAAAGGCTTTCTCTAAATGAAACAAACAGGTCTGACACCATTTAGGAATTCTTGAAATGGAGCAGCATATATATTTACTATTTTGGAGCCTTGATTCTAAAGACTAACAGAATAACTGGAGTTCCCCAGAAAAAGTTCATCCACCCCCTATAAACTACCTCTCTCTCCCCTCTTTTGGGAATAGAGTAGACTCATCCATTATTATTACAAACACCAAATATATTCACATTGTCTACAGCTATTTAAAGGTTTTCCCAAAGGACAAAAATTTGGGGTGGTCCAATTTGAAAGCTGCTGCATATGACAAAATGGACTTAAATGAGAAAGGATATTGTGGACAATATAGCACAGAAAATATTGAGGCAAAAGGAGAAAATGCTGACCATCAGCATTTTCTTCTTTTGTCTCAATGTTTTCCCATGCTTATTCTATAAGGAACCTGGAAAACATGTTTTGTTTGGGAAAGGGTTAATTAAATGATTTCCCAAACAAGACCTGGTTTTGAAGTCCCTTATAGAAAAAGGCTTATGAAAACATTGAGACAAAAGAAAAAAATGCTGTCAACCAGCATTTTCTCCCTTTGCCCCAATATTTTCTAGGCTACAATGTACACAAATCTATGATGTCAACTCTTATTATGTTGTCTGCAGGAGCTTCCAATTTGGACCGCCCTAAAATTTTGCTGTTTGGAAAAGAGTTGAAGGTTTTCCCTAAATGTAACAACAAGTCTGACATCATTTAGGGATTTCCGAAAACGGAGTTAACAAATCTAAAAGTCATTATTTTATGTTGTCTGAATTTATAGTAATTGAAATTGAAAAGCACTTGAATCGTCTATGTCACTATTTCCTTACCAATATTTTCTCAAGAATTTTTTGGGTTTTCTTTTTAGACATATAATTATAATGCATGGTCACACATTTCCGAAACCTTGCTGGTCACCGACTATAATTAAGTTAAACAACTCATGGTATGAATATTTCATTTTTGAGATCAGCAGACAAAATATTTTGCCAGAAATGATATCAGACAATTGTGCTCAATCAACTTGTGATCAAAGTTATTTTTTATGCAGAGCTAATAATCAGAACAATTAAATATTTCAAGTGATCCATAAAGTATTCTTAATGTCTTAGCCATATGCAAAGTCTGTCAATATTTGAGATATAAAGCACACTGGAATTTTAAGGCGATTGCATAGGACTATCTTATAAAAGTTTGTTTTTCTAAATATTTACATAATTATGATCATGATTCCTATTTCGACCAAAGGCAACCATGTTGCAAGACAATTCTTCAGATAATTTCATACAAGAGGACCATGATGGTCCTAAATCGCTCACCTGAACCAAGATGACAAAAGTAACAATGGCAATTTTATCAAATTCAAAGGCATGAAAGTAAGGACTTTCTGTTTTGAAACAATGAAGTAACAATTTTGTTCAAATCGATCATATAAAATTAGGTCTGAATTAGCATAGTGGTTGATTTTCAAAAGAATAATATACAACACAGGGCTAATTTTCAGAAGATCCTGATCACTTTGTTGTGTGCATATAATTTGAATCTTTTCAAGCAGATGATTGAAATGATCACCAACAACATAGGGTTTGATGAATATTTTTAAAACACAAGAGAACCATGATAGTCCTATATCACTCACCTTAGTACTAATGAAATATCAATTCTGTAGCATTGATTGTGCACACATCATCTTTATTAACATCTATTGTGTTGTCCTCCAACTGCTTTCATAGTGAACACCCTAAAATTTTGCTGTTTGGGAAATGGCTTATGCCTTTTACAATTTAACAAAGAAAGAAAGAGACATAACTTGAACCAATCATGCATAATACAACAGTAACTTACGCATTTATGAGAAACTTAAAAATGTGATATTATGTGAACATGACATTGTTTTCAATTCTAAATAAGACCATATCCTTTCTACAAGAAAAGATGATTTGAAGCAGAAATAAAGCTGATCTATCATACCTTTAATCGGATCTTAAACACAATTATAGTTTTGATGTTAAATTTAGAATGATCAACCATAAAAGTTTGTGAAACATGTATGTCCCTGTAATAACTGATTTCTTTTTAAAACTACTTCTTTCACCCTCTCCAATACAATACATTTTAATGATATGCATGGGAAAACATTAAGGGAAAAAAAAGAAGAAAATGCTGATAACCAGCAATAAACTACTCCTTTTGTTTCATTATTTACTTTTCTGTATTGTACATAATGTTCTATCTTCATCCACATCTTATTTGACACTTGTTGTTTGGGAAAGGGTTAATATTGAAATTGACTGACAATCTACCTGGTATCATAGGAAACGGTACCTATATATTATATTATATGAACGTTAACAAAACAGTTGTTTTATCAATTTTGACAAAACAAATATATTAGTAAGACAAACAGTACAAAACTACATTTCAATATCTATACAAATGTGAAGACAAGTACAACAAATTTACATTAAACTACCTTATCTCTAACACCAGACAAAGTTTTGATGTATCTAGTATAAAATGTTTTGCAAAATAATGAGAAAATAAGAGCAATTGTTTATTATCAGCAATTTCCTCTTTTCCCTCAATATTTTCCATGCCATAACAGACCTGTTTCCTACTCTTGATATCAGTTATTCTATCATCTCCAACCATCTTATACCTAATTCTAGTTTTGCACAAGAATGAATATTAATTCCTGTACAAAATAGATCTAGGTATTCAAACATCAAGCAGGTGATTTTATGATGGGAAGTTGTACAACACCTTCAATTTGAAAACTATTATGGTATTATAAGTTTATAGTTAAACGGGAATCAATACAAATATTTTGGTTTTTTTAGGTAGGATAGCTGTATTGAAAATCTATTTATAGAAACAACTTACACACTTCGATAGTCACCTTCACCTACCCGATTCCCCATATCTGATTATAGGTATGGCCTCTCATTAGTAAAAGATTTTCAATCGTTTATACTTTTGATTAAGTATGAAGGTTACATAATGTAAACATTCATTTGTTTTGACATGTAAAAAAGTAGACCAGTTTATGATCAGACCAATATGTTTCTACAGTCCCAGCTACACTGTCTTTGTAATTTGAAAACACCAGATCTAATGTTGACCCTTGGTCAGTAGTTGGTTCATGTATCATTTGACAGCAATGAAAGGTTTCCGCCATATACTGTTCAAGACTTCTTCCCTTTTGAGACATATCTGTATTAAAATCACCCATAATCACCAAAGGTCTTAGTGGGTCTAGGTGGTGAACAAGTTCTCTTTTCAATGTTGAAATGAATTTTTGATCGGATAAACATGGAGACTTGTAAAGGATTACAACCTGAATTTCTAGTAATCTGTGAGATCCATTTATGAGAGTGAACTCAAATTGTGTTGTACTAAAGTGATGACATTTCGAGACAGTGATATCATCTCTGGCATACAATGCTAAACCATGAGGGGGTCTAACTGTCTGTGTAGTTGGATTCTGGTCATTTCTGATAAGATGGTAGCCAGCAATAGAATAGTCAGAACTAATGTCCCTTTTGACTAATCTTGTTTCAGCAAAACCAATGATATGTGCTGACAAAATGTTCTGCTCTACTGCTACATCGCTGAAGTGTTTGTGCAAAGACCTACAGTTGTTATACACTATTTTCAAATGGTTATCAGAGTTCATTGTATCCAGAGGAGTATAGCAGAGCTGAAGCCTTGCCTCAGAACATAATCTTTCTGTTTCTTGTACAACCCTTGCATCTAGAGTTAAAGCCTCCTCATTAAAGTTTATAATATAAAGGTTATCAATAGACCTTACTCTGCTTAAAGCCACATAGTGTATATGAGGGTTTTTTCTGATCTTTCTCTGGGACAAATCTATGACAACCTGATTAAGTGTAGTTCCTTGAGCCCTATGAACAGTTCGACCAGCAGATGGTTGTAAAGGAAATTGAATTCTTTGAATTGTATTATTTCGCAATACAAAAGTTCTCTCAATGTCAAATATTGGAGTCCAGCTACTGTCAATTGCATCATGATAAAAACCTCGACTGGAGTATTTCTTTCTTCTGTCACTTCCAATTTGTTTTTCATCAAACTGAACCCAAACTATGCTAGGCCTGTTTGTCTCTGTCTGTTTATATTCTACAAACTTCACAGTACAAGATGCCCCATTTGTAAGTCCATCTTCTGTATCTATGTTGACTGTTAGGTCATATATCATACCAATCACAACAGTGAGTGAATAGTGCAAACCCATGGTACTAGAAGCATCTTTCTGTAATTGGTTTAGTATTTTTTCTTGTTTTTCCTGTGATATGTTTGCAGCTAAGATGGAGTCATGACAAATTATTTCAACCTTTTGAGATGTGATACTGCTAATGATCTTGTCATTGAATAATTGCATGAATGAATTTTCAGCAAATATATGAGGAGCATTTTCTGGATAGTTCTCTGAATTTGGATCTACCTTACACTGTTTGATCTGTTCTTTATCATGTTCTGTCATTTTATTGTGCCTCAATCTGTTTAATAAATCTGCAAATGCACTATCATCCTTCTGTCGCATAATCTCTGTCAACTCAAACATAGTGAAATGTTCTCTCCACAAATTTACAGCAAGTGAAGCAGCATCACATGTAAGGTCTTGAAATATCCAAGATCCGGCAACTGGCTTTAGTTGAAACAGATCACCCACTGCTATAATGCTCTTACCACCAAATGGTATTCTTGTGCCTGTTAACTCCTGAAGTCTTTGGTCAATAAACCTTAGCATTGTATTGCTTACCATTGATATTTCATCAATTATGACAACAGACAGATTCCTATATTTCGACCTAAAGGTGTTCAGCTTGTCACAGGTTAATGTTTGTTCTTTTTGCATAAATTTCTGACAGAATGCTGTTGATATGGTTGAACCATTGATGTTAAAAGCTGCTTTACCAGTGTATGCACAAAGTAAAACCCTCTTCTCATCGGCATTTTGACCTTCACTAAGATTTAAATATCTGTACAAGGTCTGATACAATGCTTTGATAACAACACTTTTACCAACACCTGCTCCCCCAGTTAAAAAAGCATAAAGTGGGGCATCTTTTGTTTTAATCCAATGAATAACATGGTTGTAGAAATGCCTTTGCTTTGTGTTCAAACATCTAAGAAGTTCTCTATACTGGTCATCTGGCATAACATTTTCATTTATTTCCACTGAAGCTGTAGACACACTGCTGCCTAATTCAATCCCTATGTCATATTCCCTTTGTTCAATTACTCTGTCTGGATTGAAATAGACAAAAGTTTCTGATTCAGCTGAACACTCCATAGCTGTTTCTGCCTCCACTTGCTGTGTTCCTGAAGCTAGTTCATCAAATGCATCATATTCACTTTCCACCGCTTCTCTCGCCATCTCTAATTCCTCAATATGGTGTTCGTACAATTTTGCTTTGTAATCAATAAACTGTTTTTTCGCTTCGTAATGTTTTTTGTGGCTTTCATAGTTCATGATCAGGTCTGTGTTTTCATTTCTCCAAGGGTAAAACAGCAAGAGTTTCTCACGAAAATGATTCTCCTCATCTGATTTGCGATTAAATCTCACATAACGAATAACTTTGGCAGTTTTTCTCTTTCTTATTTTCATACCATTTTTCAAAACAACAAGAGTTTTTGAGTCGTTGAATAAATCATCCGAATTAATATCATCATCATCATCATCATCATCATCATCATCATTCACATCATCTTTTGGATTTGTTTCAGATTCCTTAGGATACACCACCTCGAGCTGCGAAACATAATCGGCAAGGCACCAATTCTCAAGGCAATTTGGTCTTTTTGCATATCGTTTGACCACATTATCAGCCACAATGTCTGTTGAAGAATCAGGTAACTCATCTAGTTCATGTTTTGCTTTCAGAAGCTGAACTCTGTCTTTTGGCTTTGATGTATTGATGAAAACTACATCTCTTGTACCTTTGGACAGAGGCATTTGAAGTACTAGATACACCGCTTCTTGAGCACTTACTTCAACACTATTTGAGAAAACATTTCCAATATGGCGCACCTGTCGTTTGATATCAAAATTTCCGTCTCTTGCTTCTTTTGCTGCAGCATGCAATAAAGCACTCATTCCACGCTGTGATTTACTGATGTAGGATACAATGTACATGGCACAGGCATATGGGTCTAGAACAAACTGTATATCAATGTTGGCCTTCCAAGCTTTCAAGACAGATTCGTTGTACAAATTTACACGTATGTCTTTGGGTGCCCTTTTCAGAAATACCTTTGATGCCTTCAAAGAGCTTCTTATGCATTTGATGTAATCATCTTCATTCAGTTCCACGACATCTGTTAAGAATTGTTCGTACACCATGTCAAACCCTTCTTTTTCCATATTCATTTTTTTCTGCATGTTTTCGTACATTTTCTTGTACTTCTCAGCGTCTGACTCAAGTGGTTCAAGAATCATTGTTTTTTTCAACGGTGGTAATGGATATCCAAAGCGACATACTTTGTCTACCTTTTTATGACAAGTTCTACTATGCTTGTGAATTTGCAACTGAAGTAGGTCTTGTAATTGTTCATTTTCTGAATCACAATTCAAGTATTTATCAACAAACTCAACTATATCTTCATTAGAGCTGGTTTTGTACTTTGGGGAATCTTCTACCCACACAAGCATGTGAATGTGAGGTGAACCTCTTTGTTGGAATTCAACACGATATAAATAATCAGTCACTTTCCCAATGCAATCATGAGAACTCTTAAGGACAATATTGATGAATTGCTGAACTCTATGGTCAAAATAACGAGAGCATGTTACAGGATCCTTTTGAACCAACTTGATTTTCTGTTCCCATGACAAATTTCTCATTTCATCTTCAGAGTATTTGAAACCCTGATTAAGACCCGACAACATATTTAGTAAGTCTGACCACCTTGTATCTGCAGATGATAATGACATGAACCATGTAGGCAAGCCAAGTTGTCTAATCATTGCAAACACATCTTTCTTCTTTGTTTCCAAGTACGCAGGAGAATTTCTTAATTGTTTGAAAATATAATATCCTTCATCTTTACGTACTATTTTCTCCATATAGCTCATATCTTTAGCCTGACCTGCAGTCATTTTGCTTTCAAACTGACCTCTTCGAACAGCAAGATTCACTTTGTCATGCAGTTGCTTCATCTGAATCTTTTTCAGTTTGAAAAATATATTTGGTACACTGTTAGCTGCTCTCCTATCACTGCTTCTAAGTTCCCATTTAGCAATGTCAGTATAATTTACAGGAACTAATCTTTCTTCTTTTTGAGCTCTCCTTTGTCCACAATATATTGTTGGAAAGCAGAGAAATTCGGAATCTGAATCCTGATATATGCTCAAAGGTCTCTGACCTTCTCCAGGTGCAAACGTAAATGTGCCAGTTCTATTTTCAAGATCTCCATCATCAACAAGTGTATCAATGTTCCCAACATTTTCTTGTACATTTTCTTCTGTATCTGAATCATACACATTTTCATGTTCACTGTCATCATGCTTATCAAAAGCTTTTTTCTCAATATCTGATGAATTATTGGCAGACGAAAAGAATTCTTGTACAGTTTCTTCACAATCTCTAGTTACACGTGAAACCCATTCTTCGTCAATTGTTACAGATGAATTTGCATACAAAGCACTGTTTTTCATTAACCAGTGTAAAGCTACTAAAACACGTAATGGTCTCACATTCTCTGTAAATGCACAAGATTTGTTAGACAACCTTTTTTTAAGCTTAACTGCTACAGTTACATTTTCATCAAATGGTCTAGGAAGGGTATTCACAACAGGTTGAATGTCAACGGGTACATTCACAACATTGCCTTTAACAGAGTACTGACGACCTCTTGGTAATTCTCTAATTTGCATAAAAGGTATCCGTAAAGCAATCAGTCTTTCTTCAAGTGGATACAATTGCAAGACATCTGGTTTTTCAGGCCATCTCATACCATTTGCTTCAGATAATCTTGGAACCTTTCTGTTTAGTAGATTTGTTCTACATGTAATACATATCCATTCTGAATCATCTACTGATAATGTACCAGTTAAATATTTTGACTCAAAAGCATCTTTCACTGTTGCGCTACTACATACACTTTGTCTGAACCAAGTTTGCTTACAACAGGAACAAATATATTGAGGTCCAACCTTTATACTCTCATGAAATAATGCTATACATTCATCTATATCACCTCCATATTTTTTTCTTTTAGCACTTGAGCTTTCATTTTGTCTATACTCTTTTGACTTTCTTTTTAAGCATTTTCTGTCTTTATCCCTCTGCTTTTCTGCATCTCTTAAACAATCTTTTGAACGAGCAGCCTGTTTGACAATTCTTTCTTTCTCTAAATTAAAAGGGTTTGACCGTGATTTCTGTTTTGATGCAGCCTGGAATTGGATTTCTTTCTGTTTAAACAATATATCTTCTCTCGCTTTTCGTTTTGAACTTTTTTGAATTTTTTTCTCTTTCTCTTTAAAGCCCATATTACTTCTCACATTTCGCCTGTATAAGGACTGATTCTCTCTTTCCTTCCTTTTAAAGACCATATCACTTCTTGCTTTTTGTTTTGATTTATTTTGAATACCTTTCTCTTTCTCTTTTAAGTCCAGGTTATTTCTCATACTTTGCCTGTATGTTGACTGATTTTCTCTTTCCTTCACTTTAAAGACCATATCACTTCTTGCTTTTTGTTTTGATTTATTTTGAATTCTTTTCTCTTTCTCTTTAAAATCCAGATTATTTCTAATATTTTGCCTGTATGTTGACTGATTCTCTCTTTCCTTCCCTTTAAAGACAATATCACTTCTTGCTTTTTGTTTTGATTTAATCTGGGTTCCTCTCTCTTTCTCTTTAAAGACCATATCACTTCTTGCCTTTTGTTTTGATTTATTTTGAATTCTTTTCTCTTTCTCTTTAAAATCCAGATTATTTCTAATATTTTGCCTGTATGTTGACTGATTCTCTCTTTCCTTCCCTTTAAAGACGATATCACTTCTTGCTTTTTGTTTCGATTTAATTTGAATTCCTTTCTCTTTCTCTTTAAAGACAATATCACTTCTTGCTTTTTGTTTCGATTTAATCTGGCTTCCTTTCTCTTTCTCTTTAAAGACCATATCACTTCTTGCTTTCTGTTTTGATTTAATTTGAATTCCTTTCTCTTTCTCTTTAAAATTCTTATCCACTCTAGCTTTCTGCTTTGATTTATTCTGAATTACTTTTTCATGCTCTTTGAACAAAGAATCAGAACGTTTAGCTTGTCTATATTTTCTAAAGTATTCCTTTCTGTCATTACCTCTATCATTGATTGAAAGACTTTTATTATCTATTGATTGCTTTTTTGATTTAATATCATTCTTTATTCTTTGATCCTCAAAGTATTTCGATAACAAATTTGAGTAAAGTTCGTCTCTGTCCTGTGAGCAAGTAAATTGTAGAGGCAGAACTTCATATGGAGAAGTCAATTCTATTCTCATGCTCTCATACATAGCATACAAAAAGGTAACCATTTCATCCAGAGCAGAAAACGCTATCAACAATGATTTACCATCTGGATTTGACATTCCATCATTTCCATGTGAATGTGAATCAAAAAGCCAGAACTTGTCATCCTTAACAAACACTGCAGAGCATATAGCACCTATCATCACTAAAACATACTGCACACTTAGAAAGGCAGTTTGTAAGGATTTGTGCAAAGATGGAAATGCAGAATCATCAAGCTGGTCAACAGTATTTCCTGATATAATATTTTCCTTTCTAACAAACACTTGTCTTGATAATACATTAACTTTATTCGGAATTTCATCAAGAGAAAGAAGTCTATTCTTAAATTTACCTTGTTGCTTCAACGATTGCAAAACATTTTGATACAACTGATCACCAACTGTCAAAACTTCATCAATTTTTGTTGGCAGACTTGAAAAATGTGCATATATTAAAGCACATAATGCATTCATTGTGCACTGACTACCTCTTGAAAACACAGAAAATCTTCTGTCAATTTGGCTGTATGAGCCTAACATTAATGTTGTACAGTTAAATGGATTATTTGTGTTATATTTGTATCTACCAGTGACATTCAAATTTTGGTCAAGGTTAGACTCAGATATGGCAAATGCGCTTATGGCAGGTTGTATATTTTCATCTTCAGAAAACTCAAACCTAGGTCCACGTACAGAATCAGGCACAGATTCATACTTCATATCAAGCTCAGTATCAAGCACAGTGTCAAGCTCAGTATCAAGCACAGTGTCAATCTCAGTTTCAAGCAAACTATCAAGCTCAGTCTCAAGCAAACTATCAAGCTCAGTCTCAAGTAAACTATCAAGCACATTTTCGAGCACATCAAGCACACATTTAGTTCTCAAAGACACAGATGGACCTCTGAGAGGCAAAGGGTGGGCTAGTTCCCCATCTGATACTCCAATGACACCCTCTAATGACACAGATGGGACTCCCGAAGGAGACAAAGGGTGGGCTAGGCCCCCATCTGATATTTCAGAGACACCCATTAGGGACACAGACAGGCCTCCCGAAGGAGACAAAGGGTGGGCTAGGCCCCCATCTGATATATCAGAGACACCCATTAGGCATGGAGATGGTTCTTCATCTTTATCCAAAGATGGCTCTAAAGGCTTGGAAGGGTTATCATCTGACAAATCAATCACATCCAACATATCTTCAGTCTTCCTCTTTTTTTTCATGGCTTCAGCCTTCTTCCAATTTCTTTTTCGTGGCATCTTCAGTACCTTAAAATATTAATTGTACACTGTCATAGAAAAGGCAATTATGTTAGCCTGCTCTCATACTGCAAAAATTTAGACTGTTCCCACTTTACAGATGCCTTAGAAAACAAATGGATGCTAAAAGATAGGATTAAACCTTCTCCAAACCCATTTGAAGCAAACTTTAAACTAGGGATGATAACAAGTACCAATTTCACTAATCGATTACTCGTTCACCTTTTCGATCGAGTACTCATTACTCATCAGTACTCGAATAGAAATGACACATTTTGATATTATGGTGTTTCCAAACATATTGACAGTATTTGAAGTATATCTTCGGTAGAAATGACAATTTAGATGATGTTCAATCACTAATTTGAAGAAACTGATAAAATGTAAAATATGAGCTGAAAAAGTCTCAAACAGGGTATCAAACTTTCTAGGAAGCATCATTACATTTTCTAAGATTTATTTTTGAATTAGTAGGAATGATATGTTCCTTCTTTGGGTATAAAATTTGCAATAGAATTCATAATTATCCTATTATCTGTCGATTGAATGTTGGAGTAGATGATAAACTTCAATGTTAATCTTACAGACATCAAAATGAAATGCACCCACAGAGTATGAAAAGGCAAAGGTGCAAACAATTACGACAGTGTTTGACAGCGAGAAAAATAACTGTTGGCACTTAATTGCTAATATCAAAGGAGTTTGAGTTTATTGGGGTTTTACGACGTTTTCAACTACCAGGGTCATATCGCGGCGGCTGGAGCACCTAACCGTGGGTTCCTGGTATTTCTCGCACCAGTACAACCACAATATCCAAACCGAGCCTCCAGCTGCTCTCTCACATAGATGATTTACACCCATTGGTGAGAGACAAATGACTTTTGTCAAATGTCAGAATGGATACTGGCTGAGCCGGGGTTCGAACTCGTGACCCCTGGATTGACAGACTCCGACGTAACCGACTGAGCTATCCGGGCTCGGCTAATATCAAAGGAAAAGATGATCAAAGGATAAAATGATTTGCAGATGACCCTCCTTGCATATGGTTGGTGTTGTTGCAAAACCTCGTTTTCGTAGAGTAAAGGGTTGATAGGGGTTAATGAATGACCTTGAGGAAGGTCAAATTGTATGGAACAGATAGATATCATTGATAGGAAGTTGCATACCAAATTTGAGCTATGTATGTCAAATACTTTTGGAGAAAAGGCAAATGTTAAGTTTTCGGAAAGACAGAAGGACGGACAGACAGACAGACAGACAGACAGACAGACAGACACAAGTAAAACAATATGCCCCCGATCTTTTGATACAGGGCATAAACATAAAATATGACTTTGCATATATCTTAATATGACATCATTCTTTCACATTAATTGATAAGTGAAATTGGTAACCAATACTCTGATGTTTGATCTAGTACTTGATTAATCGAATATGCATTCCCATCCCTTCTTTAAACTGGTCTAATAAGACATTGAGTTTATTGGGGTTTTACGCCGTTTTCAACTACCAGGGTCATATTGCGGCTGCTGGAGCACCTACCCATGGATTCCTGTTGTTTCTCAAACCAGTACTACCACAACAACCTTACCAAGCCTCCAGCTGCTCGCCCACTTAGGTTAATGATTTCAAACCCATTGGTGGGTGACAATTTTGTCAGAAAAGGTATTCGCCGCGGCCGGGTATCGAACCCGGGACCTCTCAAATAAGGGTCAGATGCGCTACCAACTGCGCTTAGACAGTTTGCATGTTAAAGGTGGATAAGGGTAAAAGGATGACCATGGGAAGTTCATATTGAATGAAAGGGCTGGTATCATTGGAAAGAATGTTACATACCAAATTTGGGCTTTGTATATAATTATAATACTTAGTGAGAAAATGACACTTTCAACTTTTAACATTAAGGTTTTGGACAGACAGACAAATGGACAGATAGACAGACAACAGTAAAACAATATGCTTCCAATCTCTCAATTTAAGGGCATGGCAAGATGTGTTTGACCCTTTTCCAAACGGCAAAAAGTTCAGTATGTTTGACTTGGAAGCTGCTAAACACAACAAAATGGTTTTTCATAAAGAAAGGATTTGTGTCCAATATGGAAAATATTGAGGCAAAAGGAGAAACTGCTGCTTATCAACAGTACCTTCTTTTGCCTTAATGTTTTCCAAGCTTTTTCTGGCCGGGACATCAAAACCAGGTCTTGTTTGAGAAAGGGTTAAATGACACAATCTTATTATGGCTATTCATGGACAGACATGCCCAATAACATAGTATAGCTTCTTCCTGGTTTAACTGTACAATTTTAGCAGTGAATTCAAGACAAAATGAATAAAGGAAAGTACTTACATCAAATGGATAGATCAAAAATAAATTCCAGTCCCTTTCACTCTTGTTACAATCCTTCCCACACTATATCCTTTAGCAATTAACACAAACTAACATATAATAAGGCACACACCCTTTAGTGACAAAGAGTGGATTCAAAGTTCACAACAGTTTTAGTTTCAGTCACAGTATCAATAACAGTCATAAGAATAAGTATGGATTACAAATTATTCATCATTCCTCAATAAATATAATAAATCTTTTTCAATCAAACCAACAAGCAGGTCTGAGGATCTGAAATGAGAAAACAGAAAATATGTCTAAACTGACCCAGCGATAAACACATTCCCACACACTGGCTCTATGTCACACCACAATTAAACATTGTGGATAATGAAGGAATTACTTGTGATAAGCAATTTATCAATTTCTCATGTTTCTCATCATAAAAAAATTGAAATTGACTCACATTGTCAATGTTGTCAGCAGCTTTTCTCAATAAGAACAAGTCTAAATTTGGTTGTTTGGGACAGGCTTGAAATAAGCCCAGCCATCACACATTCCCATTCAGGCCCATAGGAAACAATTTCATATCGGGGGGGGGGGGGGGGGGCTAAAGCCCTTGTCCTGAATATTGGGGGGGCTAATTTGGATTTTCCCAAAATTTTCAGTGTAAAATTAAGAAAATTTGGCATTTTTGGCCAACATTGGGGGGGGGGGCCTTAGCCCCCCTAGCCCCCCCCTGTTCCTACGGGCCTGCCTTTTTTTGGTAAATAATCACTTCTAAAAGGGACATCCAAAGAAACTCCTGCAAAGCTTAGTCCAAACTGACTTTATAGTTGATTCTTAAAGAAGAATTATCTTATCATTTCCTTAGGTCTGAAAAGTGCTGCCCTGCCACATCAAAGTTACAAGAATAAGTTTTAAAAAAGATCACCAAAAGAACATTCAATTTTGCATTTAAGAAAAATAATCAATTCTAATTACCTGATTTTCATTTTAACATATTTATTCACTTCATTCCACAAACTAATGATTCTAAAGGTAAAAAAAATATGAAAGAACATCTGTTTCTGTACGAATCATATTTAGAATAAGTTATAGTCAATCTTCATCACCATAAACTACTTCAGTTTGTGTACACATTTAGTCCAGAACTGCTGATAACAGGATAAGCTGAATTTTTCCCACATAGAAGGTGCAATTATCTGATCAAATGTCTACTAAAGCTGTTTACATAACCAATCCATTAACATGTGCTTATCAATCAGTAGCATCTCAGAGTAGATGGTCAGTCTCAGCATGAAAATAAATTACCCAGCTTAACCCTTTCCCAAATAAGACCCGGTTTTGACATCTATATACAAAATATGATAATCAGCATTTTCTGCTTTTGCCTAAATATTTTCAGTACCATATGGAAAACACATCCTCTTTTGGTCAACATCAATATGTTCCTATTTAGAACCTTTTAGGTTGGACCACCCTAACATATTGCCATTTGAGAAAGGGTTAAATAAACAAAACACTGCCAGGACCAGATTAGCTTTCACCAACTCTTCTCTAGGAATGTCTGTGTTTGCATTTTATCTGGTCTTAAGGAGCATATTAAAAATTATTTAGACATTCATTATAGCATTGATTTTTGGAAATCATTGTGGCAAATATAGAAAGAGTTGATAATCAGTATTTTCTTCTTTTGCTTTAATATTTTCTGTGCTATTTCGTACCCAATCTCTATCTTTATAAACACCAATTATGTTGTCTACAAAAATTCTGATTTGTAAAACCCTAGACTTAAGTTGTTTGGGATAGGATTAAATGGTATTTGCATTTCTTGGGCTTAACTTTTACCAGTCAAATTGTAACATTTGACTACAGCTATCTTGGTCAACCTTAAACCTGATTTCAATAATTGTAACCTTCCATAAAGTAGACGTATTGAGGGAAAATTGGGCAATAGGAAATTGTTGTAAAGATTTTTTCACAATTTTTTGAAAAGAATGACTCAAGGCGCATACCTGCCAAGTTTGGTTCAAATTGGCCAAATGGTTGATTTTTAAAGAATTTTGTAATGATTTCTCCAAGTCTGATAAGCCCCTTCCTCCCTGCAATGCCCACATTTTTTGACCAATGGAAAAATTTATGAACAAATTTTGAAAAGAGTGAATCAAGGAACATTCCTGCAAAGTCTGGTTCAATTTGGCCCACTGGTTGATTTTTAAAGAATTTTCTTTTGTTTTTTTTAAGTCTGATAAGCCCCTTCCTCCCTGCTACGCCCACATTTTTTGACAATGTAAAAATTTGTGTGAATAAACTTAGAAAAGAGAGACTCAAAGAACATTCCTGCAAAGTCTGCTTTAAACTGTCCCAATGGTTGATTTTTAAAGGATTTTATTATGATTTCTTTAAGTCTTATAAGCCCCTTTCTCCCTGCCACGGCCACAATTTTTTACAAATGAAAAAAATTGTGAACAAATTTTAAAAAGAATAAGTCAAGAAACATTCCTGCAAAGTCTGGTTCAATTCGGCCCCCTGGTTGATTTTTAAAGAATTTTCTTATGATTTCTTTAAGTCCGATAAGCCCCTTCCTCCCTGCCACGCCCACATTTTTTGACAAATGTAAAAAATTGTGAATAAACTTTGAAAAGAGAGACTCAAAGAACGGTCCTGCAAAATCTGCTTTAAACTGGTCCAATGATTGATTTTTAAAGAATTTTGTTATGATTTCTCTAAGTCTGATAAGCCCCTTTCTCCCTGCCACGGCCACAATTTTTTACAAATGAAAAAAATTGTGAACAAATTTTAAAAAGAATAAGTCAAGAAACATTCCTGCAAAGTCTGGTTCAATTCGGCCCCCTGGTTGATTTTTAAAGAATTTTCTTATGATTTCTTTAAGTCCGATAAGCCCCTTCCTCCCTGCCACGCCCACATTTTTTGACAAATGTAAAAAATTGTGAATAAACTTTGAAAAGAGAGACTCAAAGAACAGTCCTGCAAAATCTGCTTTAAATTGGTCCAATGATTGATTTTTAAAGAATTTTCTTATGATTTCTTTAAGTCTGATAAGCCCCTTTCTCCCTGCCACGGCCACAATTTTTTACAAATGTAAAAATTTGTGAACAAATTTTTAAAAGAATGACTTAAGGAACATTCCTGCAAAGTCTGGTTCAATTGGACCCACTGGTTGATTTTTAAAGAATTTTCTTATGATTTCTTTAAGTCCGATAAGCCCCTTCCTCCCTGCCACACCCACCTTTTTTGACAAATGTAGAAAATTGTGAATAAACTTTGAAAAGAGAGACTCAAAGAACAGTCCTGCAAAATCTGCTTTAAATTGGTCCAATGATTGATTTTTAAAGAATTTTCTTATGATTTCTTTAAGTCTGATAAGCCCCTTTCTCCCTGCCACGGCCACAATTTTTTACAAATGTAAAAATTTGTGAAAAAATTTTTAAAAGAATGACTTAAGGCACATTTCTGCCAAGTTTGGTTCAAATTGGCCCAATGGTTGATTTTTAAAGAATTTTCTTATGATTTCTCTAAGTCTGATAAGCCCTGCCCTGCCACGCCCACATTTTTTGACGAATCAAAAATCCGCGAACAAATTTTGAGAAGGGTCACTCAAGGAACATTCCTGCCAAGTTTGAAAAAAATTGGCCCAATGATATAGGAGGAGAAGATGTTTAAAGAAATTGTGAACGGACGGACGGACAGACAGACGGACGGACAGACGGACAGACGGACAGACGGACGGACGACGGACAAAAAGCGACCACAATAGCTCACCTTGAGCACTTCGTGCTCAGGTGAGCTAATAATTACAGAAAATACTAAAACCACTTGATGTTTTCAAGGAAGGGCATAACGGTGGATCAGCTGTTCTGAGAATTTTCATATCTTTATTCAACACATGGGTACCTGGCTTATAGTTTCTGTTAATTCTTGTGTATGATAATAATATTAATTCTTTACTTCATTCATGAAGCTTTGACCACATTTTGATGATGTCTGGAGTACATTTCTTATTTTTCTTAGTATGTAACTTGACATAGCAACACAGAAAATTAAGGGGATCGAATACACTCTAAATTAATTATTTCAATATTTGCTTATCTGCTGCTCTAAAAATCATATGCATTTTGCACTTAATAATTATTCCTCATTTTCTTCAATATCTTTCAATATGTTTAGTTATTTTTTTCTGAAAAATGATAACAACTGACTCCGTCTACTAGTTATGCGATTAGTGAAATAATTTCCTCCTGAAAATCTGTTAATTGTGTTTCCAGTGCCAAAATTGGCTTATCTTAATTACTTTACCTTTGATTGTGTTTTGTTAATGTGCAGCAAAAAGCTGCAATTGGCTGTATTTGAAATCATTAGTCTCCAATTTTTGGTGCAATATAAAAAGGAATCACTATATCTCAAGTTTTACTTTAGATCAAACAATGACACAGTGGATTAATTCAACTAAGTACTTTTCAGTGAATGCCAACGCTTTGGTTGAAAATCCGATCAAAATGACCAAGGCCCCATTTTACCAACAAGCAAACAATTTTTTTTTAATCTTTGTTGATTAATTATAAGTATTTTCTTTATTCATCTCAGTATTTTCCTAAGCATTTTCTGAGAAATTACAGATGTCAAAACCAGGGCAACATTTTACTTACGAATGTACAATTAATTTTTGCGTATTTGCGATTGTTCATTACAAACTTGATAGGCCCAAACTGATATCTCATGCAATCAGATGTCTTGTTACACAGTTCTAACACTAAAATATAGTTGTAAGATGGTTAGTGAAATGTCCAAGTCTTCTTTGGAAAAGGGCTAATAGTAAGTCAATATAGAGAAAGAAATCTGGAATCAGAAATCCATCAAGTTGATCCTTTCATGAATTTCAAATGAGAAACAAACAAACATAAACAATTAGCCATTACCCCTATTTCCAACACAGCAAAAAACATGAACTGCTGCAATTTCAGATGACAAATACCTCTTGAGTTAGAGCATGGAATGAATTTTAAACCAAGTCCAATAATTGTGACCTTGAACTTTGACTTACATGACCCCAAAATCAATAGGCACCTTAAGTCAAGGGCAATAACGGTAATCAGGGGCAGTGGGGTGTAGAAGTAAATCTACATGTATTTTCAAAGTAAAAGTACAATGTACTTTCATGTTCAACAGGGTCAAAATGTTCAGAGCATATCGTCGGTGCTATGACAAAATGGCGTAACAAATTAGTTACGCCATTTTGTCAATTTTTTTTTATAAATGCTTTCTACTAAGTATGTAGGAGCGCATATCCTGTCAAAACGGCGTTTTTCTACACCTATTAGAACCCTTTCAATTATCATGTGACAAAATTGCGTAACTCGATTTAGCTGACAAAAATGCGTTATACGTAGACAAATTTACATGAGAGTAATAGTGAGTTACGCAATTTTGCAGGCATATTTTTTAACATTTTTTAAAACATCAAAAACGTTTTTGGCTCTCCTGAAAAAAATGGTTTTGGAGCAAAATTTCTATTACGCCATTCTGTCATAGCACCGACGATATATCAAAGACCTTAAAATCTTTAAAATTATACATAAACTTGTTTCCATATCACATGATGGCTATCAAATGATGACTATCACTCTAACATGACTTCCTTAACATCAGTGTTATTGCAAAACCTAGTAACTACAGCTTTAGTCAAAGCTGTAGTTACGAGGTTTTGCAATAACTCTGACAAAAAGTATAATTGTCAAACACCAATGTCTGGTGTAGATCAAGTCCAGCGATTGTTCATGTCCAATTATAGCGGAACAGGAATGAGGTGTTTCTAAAGGCCACTTGATTCAATTATCCGTTTCCAAAACTGCAACAATTTAGGGCGATCAAATTTGAAAGCTGTTGCACACGACAAAATAGATGTGTATAAGGATTGGAATTGTGTATAATAAAGTTAAGAAAATATTGAGGCTAAAGGAGAAACTGCTGAATTTCAGCAGTTACTCCATTTGCTTCAATGTTTTCCAAAGCCTATTGTTCATGGGGCGTCAAAACCAGGTCCTGTTTGGGAAAGGGTTATAGGGAAAAACCGTCAGTATGTCAAACTGACAAATAGTGGAGCGGATAAGTGCCATTTTTTGGCAAAATCGTGCAAATGGTGATACAAGCACCAAATTTGGTGTGGTGGTACTAGAAGGGAATTGGAAAATCTTGACCCGATGGGCCATTGAAAAATCCAAAATGGCGGCCATTTTTCAAGATGGCCGCCTAAATGAACCTTTGAAAGGGCTATATCATAAAATTTGGAACCAAGGTTTTGATTTAGACCAGTTATGGAGCTAAGTTTTGATAAAATCTCATGTATAATGATTTATTTTATCCATTTGTATAAATAGAACAAAACGGCTGCCTATTTCAAGATGGCCGCCAAGATTGAAAATCCTCATATTTCATTAAATGATTGAAAAAATAATGTTTCACTTTTATACAAATAATTTTTCACATTATCTTTCATTTTTTCTTCAATTTTAAGACGGTCTTGAATAATTGTTCTGTACTTGTATTTTTTGGGGGTGTCGGGTACATAGTAGAGGTAGTACCTTTGACACAGTAGTCAGCCAATCCGACGGATCGACTACTGGCACTGGTCCTCACTCCTGTCCTAACTCTTCACCTTCACCTATCCCGTGGCTGTTGCCGTTGGGGCGCTGTGGATGACCTAACAACCAGTTCTCTCCAACCATCTCTGACCTTTGCTTGTTTGACTGCCTCATTCATTTTCAGTCCAGTCTATTCTGTGATGTTATCCAAGAGCGGATCCAGGGTGGGGTCAGGGGGTCATGACCCCCCTGGAATTGGCCGAAAATTGAATTTTGACTATATAACTTCACCAATTTCTCCGTTTTGGTATACTGCTTTACTGGCCTTGTCGTAGAGATTTTGTATGACTTGGATGCGGTTACTGTTGATGTTTTAATGATTCATAGTAGCCCAAAGTGTGGCATGCCAGACTCTGTCAAAGGCTTTCTTGAAATCTATAAATGCATGGTAGAGTTCTTTCTGATGCTGTAGATATCTTTCACATAGGATCCTGAGGTTGAAAATCTGCTCAGTGGTGCTACGTCCTCTAAATCCTGCTTGCTCTTCTGCTACGATTTTCTCTATCTGCGGTGTCAATCTATTCAAAATGATCTTGAGCATCACTTTGCTGAGATGTCATATTAGGCTTATGGTGCGATAATTGTTGCATTGTTGTAAATTGCCTTTCTTTGGTAGTGTGATCACTAAGGACTGGGTCTATTGTGTAGACCATTCTCCTGTTTCACAGATCTTCCCAGGGCATTGGTCATTGCATCACCACAAGCCTGTACTAGTTCTCTCGGGATGTTATCGGTTCTTGATGACTCTCCTTTCTTAAGGGCCTTCACTGCTTCCTCCACTTCTGCTCGAAGGAAGGGAAAGTTGTCTGTATCTGATGACAAGATTGTGTTGAGTATTTTTGGAATCTCCTGTTGTGCAGTAGGAGTACAGCTCCGAGGCATATTCTGTCCATCTGTTCAAAGTGTTCTTATTTAGGATGGTGCTTTGCCGATTTTTTTTCCACTGGTGAGGTCTTTTGCTACTTTGTAGGCCTTTTTGGTGTTGTTGGCTTTGAGACTTGATTCAATATCGCTGCATTGCGCTGCAAGCCAATCCTCCTTTGCCTTTAATATACTCATCTTAACCAGTTTGTCTGCTTGCTGGTACTTATTGGCTCCTTCACTGCTTCCATACTTGGACTGCTTCAGGTCTCTCCTTTGGTCGCATAGCTTTAGTATGTCTGGTGTTACCCATGGCTTCTTGATGGTCCGTTGTTTACCCAGAACTTCATTGGCCGTCTCCGTCACAACGTTGTTGAATGTGTCAATGAAAGTATCTGCGTCTATGTCGTCTGCATCAAGTAGCAGGAGTGGGGCAAACTTTCCGCCAATTGTGGCCGCGAAGACACACGCCACTTCTGGGTCTCTCAGTTTCTCCAGATCAAACTTTATTCTGGTGGGAGCCTTTAACTCTTTTGGTGTCTTAGGGTGTAGGCGGAATGACATCATGACAAGCTCATGGTCACTGTTGATATCCGCACCAGGGAAGCTACGTGTTCTGGCGATATTGACTGATGTGTGGAAACGTTTTTCATCAATATGTAGTCTATTTGGTGGTCAGACCCAATTGGTTTGTGCCCGGTCCATCGTCTGGACGCTTTGTGCGGGTGGAACATGTTGGTCATTTTCAGATTGTCGAGTGTTGCGAACTCGAGCAGTCTAAATGCTCTATCATTTGTCTTCGAGTTGCAATAGGGTCCACATGTTCCTTTCAAGTCTGGTTGTGCATCTTCTCCAATCTTTGCATTCCAGTCCCTTTGGACAACCAGAATATCTTTCTTGGATGTCACTTCAACTGCTTGTTGTATTTGGTCATAGAATTCTTCTACTTCTTCATCAGAGTGTGTAGTGGTTGGTGCACACACTTGTTAAATTGTAAAATTAAAATGATGACCTAAGGCATATGGTGATGAGCCTGCTGGATATTGGTCGACATCTCATCACTGAACTAGCTGAGTTTTAATGCCATAGGAAACACACACCTTCTTCGTGTCTATCGTCTCTTCCACTGAAGTAGAGCTTGTGACCTTCATGGGTCGTCGTTTCTCCCATGCCTTTCCATCTCATCTCGCAAATTCCCAAAACATTCCATCTGTATGTGCTCATAGTATACTTATGTGTTAGTTCCTCAAGCTTGCCAGGAGCATTTCGTCGGTGTAAATGCAAAATCTCGTATGTCGATTCTTGCGATTTTCAAAGTACAAACTTGTGTGTCCAGTTTAAGAAAATTATTGCGGGTTTTGAGAAATGTTTACTGATCAGTATTAATGACAATTCATTTGTGACAATTACGTCCAAATTTCAGGTTAAACATTTCAGTGTAGGAAAAGTTATTACATTTTTTCCCTCCCCTTTAAAATTTTCCAAAAACGAGATACGAGGTTTTGCATTTACAACGACGATTTGGTGTGCTAACATTCCATGTACCAATTACTGAGTTGTTGTTTCTGGCACTGATTTCGTCTTTACTGTTATCATTGGTGGCACCAGTAGTATATTTCCCACTTCCGTCCTGGTGCCTGGCGTTGTGGCGGTCCTTGATATTCCGGGCGACGACCGAGCTGGCTTAAAAATTGTTCTGGTATTGTCCATTTTGTAGCAAATCTTTGGCAATGACGCCTGGTGGAGCCTATCCCTCTCCAGGCCTGACCACAGCCGACTTCCCCTGTATCAGAGGTTCACGTTCCTAATGTTTAAAGTTTGAGAAATCATTGAAGCAAATGAAAAAAAATGCTGATAACCATCACTTTCTTCTTTTGTCGCAATATTTTCTGTTTTGTTTTCTATCCAAATTCTTTCTTAATAGATATTCCTCTTGTCGTCTGAAGCAGCTGCCAAATCACTGCAGTCCGATTTTTGTCGTTTGGGAAAGAGTTAAGATGATTTTCTTTCGTTCAATATGAGATGTTAACGCAATTTTGCATCTGCTTGTTTCTTTTAGGTTAAGTAAGTTTGTACAATGAACGAGAGTCAAGTTTTCGTTTTTCCAAAATTCATTACCTTACAGAAATTTGCCGCTCACTCTATTCGACTATCACTCATCATATCGTCCATATTAGAATTTGTGAAATGTGAATCTAAATATACAATCACAAGAAGCATATTCAAGATAGTCCTACAAATAGCATTAATGTAACAAACAGTGTAAAATGTGCAATTGAAACATTGTTTTTTTTACCATCAAATGAAATTTTAGAGTTTTCCAGCTTGGCGGCCATCTTGAAATAGGCGACCATGCTGTTTTATTAGTGCTAATAGAGAAAACAAATCAAAACACATACGAGAGCATCAAAATTGTGCTTTGAAACTAGTTTAACTCATAGCCTTAGACCCAAATCTATTGACACTGCCTTTTTGAAGCATCAGCTTGGCGGCCATCTTGAAAAATGGCCGCCATATTGGATTTTTCGATGGCCCATCGATTCAAAAATTTTCTATTGCTTTAAGGTACTACCACACCAAATTTGGTGCTTGTATCATCATTTGCACGATTTTGACCTTTATCCGCTCCACTAAAACTATAACTGGTATTGTAACTTTTGTTGGCTTTTGATGTCGGTTGGTTCCAAGCAAATGAAATTGTGTTCTTTTATAGGGTTATTTCTTTTCCCTATGGAAATAAGCTTTTGGGGGAGTACATAGGACTCAACATATTGTCGGTGTAAATGTAAAACCTTGTATGTCGATTCTTGCGATTTTCAAAGTACAAACTTGTGTGCCCAGTTTAGACGATTCTCACAGGTTTTGAGATATTTTTACTTATCTGTATTAAGGAAACATTATTTATGAACAATATGTCAAAATTTCAAGTAAAACATTTCAGTTTGGGAAAAGTTATTACACTTTTTTCCCTCCCCTTCAAAATTTTCCAAAAACGAGATACGAGGTTTTGCATTTACAACGACGCTATATTTTATTTCATCGATCTTCATTTTTTAAACCATCATTTCAATCCTTTCAAGACTTTGTAAAACTCCTGTGCTTCATTCAGACTTAGATTTTCGAGCATAAAAAGCTCTTCTGATCCCTATCATTAGTAGATTCAAAATATCTGTCAAGTCCATGGCATTATGGCAAGTGAGAAATAAACTAAACAAAGCTGTATCCTTTAGCTATGACGTCGCGCACGGTATTGCGTCACTATTCAAACAAGAGGGCCATTGGCCCTGAAGCGCTTACCTGATATAATAACTTTTTGTACACCAATTTTCAGGTTGATTGGGCAAAAAATGTGACCTCTAGGATGCACACAAGGTTTAAGTAAGATTTGACCTCGTGACCTAGAATTGATCAAGACAATCATTCTGATCAATTTTCACGTTGATTGGGCAAAATGTGGCCTCTAGAGCGCACACAAGGTTTTACAAAGATTTGACCTCATGACCTAGTTTATGACCCCAGATGACCCAATTTCGATCTTGTCCGAGAATTGATCAAGACAATCATTCTGATCAATTTTCAGGTTAATTGGGCAAAATATGTGGCCTCTAGAGTGCACACAAAGTTTTTCTAAGATTTGACCCCGTGACCTAGTTTTTGACCCAAGATGACTTAATTATAATCTTGTCCAAGATTTCATCAAGACAATCATTCTGATAAATTTTCAGGTTGATTGGGCAAAAAATGTGGCCTGTAGAGTGCACACAAGGTTTTTCTAAGATTTGACCCCATGACCTAGTTTTTGACCCAAGATGACTCAATTATACACTTGTCCAAGATATCGTCAAGAAAATTATTCTGATCAATTTTCAGATTGATTGGGCAAAAAATGTGGCCTCTAGAGTGCACACAAGTTTTTCCTAAGATTTGACCCCGTGACCTAGTTTTTGACCCAAGATGACTCAATTATAAATTTGTCCAAGATTTCATCAAGACAATCATTCTGATCAATTTTCAGGTTGATTGGGCAAAAAATGTGGCCTCTAGAGTGCACACAAGGTTTTTCTCAGATTTGACCCCGTGACCTAGTTTTTGACCCAAGATGACTCAATTATAAACTTGTCCAAGATTTGATCAAGACAATCATTCTGAGCAAATTTCAGGTTGATTGGGCAAAAAAATTAGACCTCTAGAGTGCACACAAGGTTTTTCTAAGATTTGACCTCATGACCTAGTTTTTGACCCCAGAGGATCCAATTCCAAACTTGTCTGAGATTTGATCAAGACAATCATTCTGATCAATTTTCAGGTTGATCAGGCAAAAAATGTGGCCTCTAGAGTGCACACAAGGTTTTTCTAAGATTTGACCCAGTGACCTAGTTTTTGACCCAAGACAACCAAATTTCGCACTTGTCCAACATTTTACCAAGACAATTATTCTGAGCAAATTTCAGGTTGATTGGGCAAAAAATATGGCCTCTAGAGTGCACACAAGGTATTTCTAAGATTTGACCCCGTGACCTAGTTTTTGACCCCAGATGACCCAATTTCGAACTTGTCCGAGATTTCATCAAGACAATAATTCTGATCAATTTTCAGGTTGATTGAGCAAAAAATGTGGCCTCTAGAGTGCACACAAGGTTTTACTAAGATTTGACCCCGTGACCTAGTTTTTGACCCAAGATGACCCAATTTCGAATTTATCCAATATTTCATCAAGACAATCATTCTGATCAAATTTCAGGTTGATTGGAAAAAAAGTGTGACCTCTAGAATGCACACAAGGTTTTTCTAAGATTTGACCCCGTGACCTAGTTTTTGACCCCAGATGACCCAATTTTGAACTTGTCCAAGATTTTATCAAGACAATAATTCTGATAAATTTTCAGGTTGATTGGGCAAAAAATGTGGCCTCTAGAGTGCACACAAGGTTTTACTAAGATTTGACCTCGTGACCTAGTTTTTGACCCCAGATGACCCAATTTCGAATTTATCCAATATTTCATCAAGACAATCATTCTGAGCAAATTCCAGGTTGACCCAATTTCGAGTGCACACAAGGCAAAGTTTGACGGACGACACACGACACACGACGGACGCCGGACACAGCGGTATCACAATAGCTCAGGTGAGCTAAAAACGCTACCCCCCGGGGTTCATAACTGAATTTCGCAAGACCCATTTTCCTTCTCTTAACTTTGTTATATATCAAAATAACAGTGCAGTTGTGATCTTTTTCAATGTTATGATTTTTTCAATTCGTTTGTTTGTATAAATTTACTAGAGATACTTTTTATTCGTAAATTAAGCGAAAAAACATGTGTAACATGTAACATAAATGTACAAGTGCGACGGATATTTATAAAAAATTATGCGGTAAGTTAACGTCAAACACACAGAAAAATATATTTCATGATAATGGAGAAGCTGTAGAATGTGTTGTCGCAAAGAAATCAAATATCGATGTCGATTACGCAAATTATCTCAATTTGTGTACCAAAAGTGTAACAATTAAAATTATGTCGCAGAAAAAATGACAATTTTCCTAAATATTTTGGTAATTAATGACTCAAATGTCACCAAACTTAATATAGAAAATACCATTTTTCTCTTTTTCTAAAATATATAGAAGAAAGTCCATTAGATTAATAAACGCAACAATTATTGCATTAATTGCGTGTGGACAGAAAATGTTTCGGGTAGTTGAAAACGTCACTTTTTTACCATAGAAAACTCAGAAAACTACCTTAGTGCAATATCATATGTAACTCAAATATGAAGTTTCATCCAATTCGACTATGTGGTTATGGAGCAATTGCTTTGGACAGATGGAATTAAAATAAAACATACAGACTGACAAACAGAAATTTACAAATTGACCTAGATCTATGACCTTGAACCTACCTAAAATATATATTTCAAAAACAGCATCTACTCATGATAAAGAACACATTTACCCATACATTCTTTTTTAAATCCATGCATAAATGTAGATGCTATGCCCCTGATAAGCAGATTTTTACAAGAAGCAAAGAAAAGTACCTCTTAGCAATATCATAAGCAATGCAAATATTAAGTTTTGTCAAATTTGGCTCTGCTGTTATTGAGAAAATGCTTCTGACAGATTTCGTGTAATTTTTTCTGTAGCCATGGCAACCAGAGTTTTTTTTTTTTAATAAATTGCAATTCTGTTTTTTTTAAATGTGACCTCCTAAGGAATATTTCTGCCTAGTTTGGTGGAAAATAGCCTGTTAGTTTAGGAGGAGATATCATTCCACAATGTCATTGAGATTTGGTGGAAAATCTCCTTTTCTGTTGCCATGGCTACCAGAGCTTTTAAAGGATTTCAATTCTTTTAGCAATTTTTAAAAGGAACCTCCTCAGAAATATTTCTGCCAAGTTTGGTTGAAATTGGCCAAGTAGTTTAGAAGAGATGTTGTTCAAAGAAATTATTGAGAATTAGTCAAATTTCTCCTTTTCTGGTGCCACGGCAACCAGAGTTTTAAGTCAATTTCAATTCTTTTAGCAATTCTTAAAGAGGGCCTCCTATGGAATATTTTTGCCAAAGTTGGTTGAAATTGGCCAGGTAGTTTAGGAGAAGATGTCGTTCAAAGATAGTATTGAGATTCAGTCAAATTTCTCCTTTTCTGTTGCCATCGCAACCAGAGTTTTTTATGGATTTCAATTATTTTAGCAATTCTGAAAGGGAGTCATCTAAGGAACATTCCTGCCAAGTTTGGTTGAAATTGGCCAGGTAGTTTAGGAGAAGATGTTTCTCAAAGATAGTATTGAGATTCAGTCAAATTTCTCCTTTTCTGTTGCCATGGCAACCAGAGTTTTTATGGATTTCAATTCTTTTAGCAATTCTGAAAGGGGGTCACCTAAGGAACATTCCTGCCAAGTTTGGTTGAAATTGGCCATGTAGTTTCGGAGGAGATGTCGTTCAAAGATAGTACTGAGATTCAGTCAAATTTCCCCTTTTCTGTTGCCATGGCAACCAGAGTTTTTAGTCAATTTCAATTCTTTTAGCAATTCCGAAAGGGGGTCACCTAAGGAACATTCCTGCCAAGTTTGGATGAAATTGGCCAGGTAGTTTAGGAGAAGATGTCGTTCAAAGATAGTATTGAGATTCAGTCAAATTTCTCATTTTCTGTTGCCATGGCAACCAGAGTTTTTTATGGATTTCATTTCTTTTATTAATTCTGAAAGGGGGTCACCTAAGGAACATTCCTGCCAAGTTTGGTTAAAATTGGCCAAGTAGTTTAGGAGGAGATGTCATTTAAAGAAATTGTTGACGGATGACGCACGACGCACATACGCACGACGCACATACGCACGGACGCCGGACAAAAGGTGATCACAATAGCTCACTTGAGCATCTTGTGCTCAGGTGAGCTAAAAATACCAGTTCCTTTATTCATACAAAAATTGATTTCAATGGGGAAATACCATTTTTTTCTTATTTAACATATTAAAATTTTAACGCAAAGTAATGAAAAGTAAAAGAGATATTCGAATTTGTTCGTGTGGACAGAAATTTTATAAACGTAAACTTTTTATCTAAAGTAAACTAAAATCATCTAATTGTAACATTTTTCGGACAAATGATAGAAAGAATCAAAGTGGCGTTAAAACTAAGACAATAGCTCCCCTCGAGCACTTCGTGGTCAGGTGAGCTAAAAAGACAGTAGACGGAAATAGTGGGATATTTCCTAGAATTTGGTCTTTTATTTATACATCACTTTAGTTTGTACAGAGAGTAAACATTAATCAAAGTACTGAAAGTACTGTTGGGAAGCAAATTTGTTAATAATGTACAATGTAAGCCTATCCAGAAGTAGATTACTTTGATTAGGTACTTTGATTATCCATTTGAATACCTTGAATACTTTGATTCCATGCTGGTGATGTTGGTTGAATCTATTTTTAGCACAACCTTTATGTGTATACTAGTACTAACCAATCAATGGACGCGGTTTGCCAGGTACTACCAGTTGTAAATACATAGTATACACGCTATGGTTTATCAGTGTGTAAATTGTCTATTTATAGCTTTGAGCCTTTGAATATATTTCATAGTTCAGTAAACTTGACTGACCCTGATTTACAAGGAAGATCATTGGACTGATCTTTGAACCATAATAAAGCAAATTACTATGTCGGTCTTTTTTTCGCTTAAAGACATGATTAATGGAATGTTTCACTTTCAGTCACACTATTCAATATCTACATGTATAACTTCAGAGTTACATATGAACATTCGAATGACTGTTACCTCATTAATTTTTGCTTTTGATAGAACTATTTATAGTGAGGAGGACCGGAAGATGTTGTGTGGTATGCAGAGAATGTTAAAGTGCAGAGAAGCACGGCTGCAAAGAAAAGCAAATTTTCCAAATTTGCTTCCCAAAAACACATCACAACCGTCTAAGCAAAAACTTTAACGTTACACAATGATTAGAATTGACGTTCGCTAGTTTGACGTTACATTTTAGTGCCGCAATACCGTGCACGACGTCTATATGATGTTTGAAAATGTGTGCACATTTCACTAACTTGTTAAGCAATATGATTGTCAGTCTGAATATTTGTGCCCAGGTCATATCTCTTGTAAAACACGTAACTGCTAGCAACTTTAAACTTCATTTTCTGATAGATCTCATTTCGGAAAAGTGCACATTAATTTCTAAACAGTTACTAAGCCCTCTCTTTTAAAGCCTTCTTGATTTGAAGACCTTATGAAAATAGGTTAAGTTAAAGATGTGCCAAATTTATTGCCCACCCATTGCCAAAAATAAATTCATTATTTACAGTTTTGACATTGTACATATCAGGAATATTTGAAGCATGTTTCCTTGTAGCTGACAGCTGATTTGTTCAAGTTGGCCACACATCATTAATTTATGGGCAACCCTCTTAACCCTTTCCCAAACAACCCCTGGTTTTGATACAGAATGTTAGTTTAGATATTAGTTTTATATAGGCTTTTGAAGGAAAAGATGCATGCTAGGATTTTCTTCTTTTCCTTCAAGAATTTCTATTCATCAAATTGTACAAATGAATTTCTATTTTTGTAACATTTTCTTTATTTCTGCAACACCTTAAAATTTAGACCACCCGGATAAACATTTTTGAAAAGGATCGACATATCTGTGCAAGAAGAAACATTTGGTGAGGGCATGTTTTGATTTTTTTGGCTCATTAGGATAACACAGAAATTATCACCTTTGACTTCATGGAAAAAATATGAGGGCTGGAAAGTGCAAATGTTAGCACTGATATTATGAGGGTGAATCTCTTACAATTTGGATTCTTTTTTTTTATGAATTGCCTTTGCTCTTTCAATGCTCTTATCACTTTTTTCAAATTTTGTTCAGCAATAAGTACTGTAATTAACTGAAACAATGATAAATGGAAAAGTAGGGGGTGGGCGTTTATTTGAGGTATTCTAATTTTGTTACTCTAAATTTGCATATTAAGTATTAATCCATGGACATGAAGTTCCGCAAGAAGAATTTGGCAAAGTTTGTTATAAGGATCGCAAAACTTGTTTTTTTGATGAAATTCCCTCTTTGCAAACAGATTGAGGGCTGGACCTCTTCTTTTTCATTGCTTTTGGAAACGATCTTTGTTGATGACTTGCCTTAATTAATAATTTCAATCCGAAATCTGAGGATGGGCATTTATTAGAATCACCATTATTCGCTAAAATTTTGCTTGAAATAAGCATATTTTCGGCAGAGATTTAGGGGGTGGGTGTTTATTAGAATATGGGCATTTATTAGAATTATGGTATTTAACCCTCTCCCAAACAAAACCGGCTTTTGACGTCCCTATTAGAAAAAGCTTGGGAAAATATTGAGACAAAAGAAGAAACTGCTGATAACCAGCAGTTTCTCCTTTTGTCTCAATATTTTCCATGCAATATTTTACACAAATCCTATCTTTAATAACATTAATTTTGTCATTTGTAGCAGTTTTTGAAGTGGATCACCCTAAAATTTTGCCGTTTGGGAAAGGGTTAAGACAGGATACCCATATGTTTGCATATCAAACATAGACACTATACTCTTGCTTTCCATTGCCACCTCTTAAAAGTTATGAACTCAAAGTATTGGAAGATGATTGCTTCCCATCATATCTTTATTCAAAACTTGGTTAACTTGGAAATTAGAGAGGACAGCAGCTCTAAGCTAGCATGCATCTATTTTCCTTAATGTTTAATCTTGAAATGGATCTAGCAAAATACTTTACGATACATTTATTTACTTACTTTTATTGAGTTAAAACTTTGGAACCAGTCTAAAATTTGGTCTTTTTGAAACGAGTTTAACAAATTTTTAAAATGGGTTCCTCACTTTTAACTTTCTGTACTAAAATTTGACAATTTGAGATAGAAATTTGTATGAAGATGTCAAAGATATCTTCAAATTCAACTTTTCTGGCGACAAAAAGATAAAACACTAAACAAGACAATTTTCTTGAATCATCTCAAGAGAGAATGGGAGATTAACGATCTTAACAATTGTTGAGAAACTTTTTTTGACTCCTTCAGGAATTGTCCTTGTTCCATTTGAAATCAATTCTAAAATGCATTTTAAATGATGCAGCAGTTTTCCCTTACCTTGACTGGGGAAAGAATGGCTTTCTGATATCCAAGGATCCTAATTCAGTATCTAGTACACATCGTCCGTGTAAATGCAAAACCTTGTATGTCGATTCTTGCCAATGTGTGTCCAGTTTAGACAATTCTCATAGGTTTTGAGATAATTTTACCAATTAGT
Source organism: Fragum sueziense (assembly GCA_963680895.1). NCBI lineage: Eukaryota > Metazoa > Mollusca > Bivalvia > Cardiida > Cardiidae > Fragum > Fragum sueziense. Next base: position 52,946,085 of record OY804597.1, on the reverse strand, counting down.
ATCAATGATACATTATTTATAAATGAAATGTGCAAATTTCAAGTAAACCATTTCAGTTTGGGAAAAGTTATTACACTTTTTTGCCTCTCCTTTAAAAATTTCCAAAAACGAGATACGACGTTTTGCATTTACAACGACGAAATATATATTGCTCACTTCCCCTGCAAAAAGTTCATTTAAGTTCAAGAACTGTCCTAGAATGTTCTAAAACATTAAATAGCATTTCTAGAACAGTTCTAGAAGTGCCATTTAACATTCTAGAACAATGTAAAACAGTTCTTGAACTTAAATTAACTTTTCGCAGGGGTTGTGAGCCAGGTAGCCTCTATATTGCATTGGGGAGTATAATACTAGTATTTCTGGGGAATAAGTACTTGTTCCCTATACTGAATTGATCATACACACAACAAATCCCATGGTTTCTTCAAACATTCAAGCGAAAGCATTTATTTTGAATGTTTGAAGAAACCAGGGAATCATGATAATTGAGTTAGAACTGGGCATGGCCCTCTAAAAGGCATGTAAGGTGTGCATTTTCTCATCAAAATCTGTACAATATAAGCTGAGAAATAAAACCAAACATACTTGAAGCTGACAACTTTTCGGTGTGAACGTTTTCCAAAAGTCGCATGGGTTATCCACATGATACTTACAATTCAAAAGTTATGACCAGTGGTTCATTTGAATTTTTTGCAGACAGATGGAGTGCAGGGTGCATGGCATTCGAATATTCTCGGATCTTATCGTTACTCAAGATCCCCTCGAATGTATTACAGTTGCCGGCATGAGCAGATCCTGTCCTTATCTCTCCGCAAGCATAACAACGGTAGTGAGGTCACGACAACGGAAGCAGACCAAACAACCATTTAAATCTACGCCAGAAAAATATTTGAAACAAACTGCGTTCAAAAGACGATTGTATCCTCATAAATGTCACAAAATTTTATCAGATAAAATAATTGATGTGATTTACCGATCATTGACAGAATGTTTCACTTGAATTATAACGTTAGCTAAAGGATTGAATTGTTTTGGTGACGTCATTTACGCGCGTCTACTTTCACGTTCAATATGGCGGTCACTGTATTTAAAAATAATTACGCTCGAGATCATGATGCAACCACGTTCGAACGCGGCAAAAGGTTGCAAACAGTCTCGAGGGTCGCGATTGGGTGCATGGTAGGGGTATAAGGGGAGAATAAAATCATTTGTAAACTAGAAGACCTGAAGGTCTTGAATCGATCCACAGGCCTAATATTCTTTTAAGATTCAGATGATGCTGAAAAATTACACCCATGCAAGATCTATATGGCATGAACATTGATTGGTAGATATTAATGGTTGTTTGAGTAGAAATAAGGTCAATTTCAAGGGGACATAACTCAATTAAGCTGAAAATTACACTCTGTCAAGATCTTAAATTATGGTCATCAATATTGTGTCCATGTCCTGTCTTGATTGGTCAATATTTGTAGTTGCTAGAGTCAAAATTAAGCTGAAAATGACAATTAACGAAACAAAGTCAAAATTAAGCCGAAAATGACAATTTTATAGACTTCAAGGGCACATAACTCGTGATAAAAAATTCTGATCAAGCTGAAAATTGTACCCAGGCAAGATCTTATCGTCGCCAACATTTCTACCAACTTTTGTCTTGATAGGTCAATATTTGCATGTGCTAGAGTGAAAACAAAGTAAAAACAGCCATTTTTTTTATTCAAGGACAGATTACTCATGACGTTCTGGTTCAATCAAAATTTATTGAAGGATTCTGATAGAAGACCACCTAAGGATCATTCCTGTGAAGTTTGATTGAAATCTATCCAGTAGTTTCTGAGGAGAAGATTTTTAAAGAAAAAGGAACAGGACAGACACACGCATGACAGACACATCGTCATGAAAATAGCCTGCTGGCCTGAAGGCCAGTGGAGCTAAAAATTAAAAGGGTGCACCTTTACAAAATGCATTTAACATCCATTTGACAGATTCCATGTTCATTATTGAGGGTTATCAAGCACTGTTAGAGAATTTGCCAAGAATCAAGATGGAATACTCAGGAGAAGATGGGAGATTAATGATTTCAACAATTGTTGAAGAGCATTTCTCACACCTTAAACACTTTCCCAAATAATGCCTGGTTTTGATGTGCCAATTCTAACAGGCTTGGGAAAACATTGGAACAAAAGAAGAAAATTCTGATGATCAGCATTTTCTCCTTTTGCCCAATATTTTCTGTGATATATTGTACATAAATCCTTTCTTTATCAACATCAATTTTGTCATCTTCAATTAACAGCTTCCAAATGGGTCACCCTAAATTTTGCTCTTTGGGAAAGGGTTAACATTTTCCCAAATAATATCTAGTTCTAAAGTTCTATTATGACAATGCTTTGTTCAATATTGAGAGAAAAGGAGAAACATGCAGATAACTAGAATAAGATTATTCTGCCTGAATCTATTGAAAGTTTCTATGCCTGCTGCAAATATTACGCATTTTGTTTTAATCATCTTTAGTTTTAGTTGCAGTCTTTTGCAATGGCTTCAAATTTGTACCAGTATAAAAATCTGTTGTTTAAGAAAAGGTTATAAGTGCTTGATAGCATTTTGAAATGGTCTGAAAATATTTGGCAATGCATTGGGTACCTGAATCGCAAGTACATTAAATCTATTCAAATGGAACAAATAAAATATCTATCTTCTTAGAAGCAAATTCTTGAGAAACTAATATGTTAATTAACTCAGTATAAAAGTTTAAATTAAGAAAGCAAGATGTGTTTGTGAAACGCAAATGCCCCGGAAATGGCCAATGTCTCAAGTTTTCAGACAAAAAGACATATGGACAGGATGGACTGACAGACACAAGTAAAACAATATGCCCCCGATCTTTTGATACAAGGGGCATAGAAATTCTATATGCCCCAGCAAATGTCTGGCCTTGGCTCCGTGGTAATCAATTTCTAGCAAAGAATATCCTAACTAACTGGTATGAGAAATAATAGGAGACAACTCTATAGGAGACAACAGGCTATATTTAATATAAGGTTTACAGACCCTGAAAAAATCACCACTTTCTAGCCGTACAAAATGCATCAAATTACACACACTTGTAAATACACTTCATATAAATTTATTCACCCTGCCAGATGTCAAGATTATGCTTCAAGAAGAAAATAATTTACAAATATTATTTTACTCTATATTCATATGCAAGGGAGGTAATTTTGAACATTTTTGTCAAATATTTCCTTTAGTATGCATTAATTCAAAATTCTAAACCGTGCAAAGTACTTATGTTTGTATTTGGAATGGAAATGCAACACAGTTTAGGAATTATTTGCACTTTTCAAATTTTGCCTCTGGCTCTTTGGTGCTTTTGAGGGTTTGGAAGTTAATCCTTTGTTAGAGCCATGTCTCAACCAGGGTTACAAATAGACCCACAGAAAACACACAAACAAAAACACCTACAGCTTATTACAGAGAAAACAAAATGATGTCAATTTTCAACATAAACCTTGTAGCTGCAGCTCAATTTGAGCTGCAATTACAAGTTTTTTGTTGAAAAGCAACGATGATCTCACAGTATAAAGTTTAAATAAAGATGAAATTCATTTTCTGTATGCATGTCCTAGCATTAAAAGTCTTGAATTGGCTCTTTTGTAATCAATTTCTAGTAAATAATGTCCTAACTAACTGGTATGAGAAATAAGAGACACATCTATGGTAAACAGGCTATAAAGTTAATCCTTTGTTAGAGTCATGTCTCAACCAAGGTTACAATTAGACCCACACAAAACACAAACAACTTACAGCTTATTACAGAGAAAACAAAATGATGTCGATTTTCAACATAAACATTGTAGCTGCAGCTCATTTTGAGCTGCAGTTACTAGGTTTTTTGTTGAAAAGTAAGTAATGATCTCTCATGAATGGCTTTTCATAATTAATTCAGTGAGTAATTAGAATAGTTGTCGAAGATATCACATATTTTAACATCTGAATTATCATATAGACACTTTTCCACAAATTAAACCTTGTAATTGCAGCTTAAAACAAGAGCTGTCCGAAGACAGCGCGCTCGACTTTCTAAGTTGCTTAGTCACGGCATAATTCCAAATAGAGTGGTCCCAGGGTCGAGCTAAAAAAATTCCATTTCGTTTCTTTTTGTTGTTGTTTTCTTTATAGAGAATTCATGGACTGAATGATTAAGTTAATCATGTCAGTTTATTGGTTGGGGTTTAACATCTATGTCAACTACTAAGGTCATCTCGCAGTGACTGAAGCACCTTACACTGGATTCTTATCGTTTCTCAAAGAAGTTCTACCACAACATCCTTACCTAGTCTCCAGCTACTCGCCCACATAGGTTAACAATTTTCCAACCAGCGGTTGGTGACAATTTTGTCAGAAAGGATATTTGCCAGGACTTGGGTTCAAACTCAGGACCACTCAATTGAGAGTCTTAATACACTCACAACTAGGCAATGGCCGTTGTCAATTTATAATTAGAAAACAGATATAAAGTTACTCAGATGAATACAGTCTCTCTGGTAGTATAATATCAATGGAAATCTGACAATAGAACATATTCTATTGTTATGGTCATGTTCCCTATTTTGCTATCAGCTAATTGTAACAGAAGTTATTTGTAACCAAAGTTATTTGTTATCAAAATGTATCTATTGTAGAGGACATAATTATCTAGCAGTAGCAAAAAACACAGTGGGGAATTGTGTGACTCAACAATTTTAAGATTTATCAGAGGATGACATACCCAATGACTCAGTGCTTTATAATAAGTAGCAAAAGGGGACACAATTCTGGTCTAAGGCTTATAAGTTTAATTGAACTTCTTAAACTCTGTTAAACTGTTTTAAGGCTCATCGAAATTAACGTGTCCTTATGGTAGTTCACACCTAATGAGAGTCGTAAACATTCCGACGACATCGTGATCATTTGGCAGTGGTAGGTGTGGATACTTAACCAAAAAATTCCAACATCGCATGAATCCCATACAGGAACTACTACCTTAATTTAAGTTCAAATCAGTTATTTAACCCATTACCAGACAGTAACAGATAAGACTGGACTAAATTCAAAGATGTTGCAGATGACAATTTCAAGTGAAAGAAATTATTATTTTTTTGTCTTGTTTGGTAGAAAGTATTGCAGGAAATGAAGAAATTGCTTGTCACAAGCAATTTCTTCATTTTCCACAATGAAATTTCCCAAGCCTTTTTCTAGAGGGGCGTCAAGAAGCGTCAATGACTGGGAAAGAAGAATTATGACCTTATAATAACCAAGACAGCACCAGGTGCATATAACAGTATATAATCATATTTTCAAATGAGACGATCTTATCCCAAGAGGGGTCTTTATAAAGGTTGCTGTCCTTTTAACTCCTTCTACATACCGGTACGCATGATATATGGTGGTTTTTTTTGTACCATTTGTGACCAAAACAGGCTTACTAAAAGTGGGAAATATACTGACTATGGTGCCAATTGGCAGTGTGAAAAATTTACCATACCATTTCCAGATTTAGAGACTCAAATAACAGAATGAAAAGTAGTACAAACTCCATATTCAAAGGTCTTAGCAAGAGGTGACCACATGTGAAATGTCATTTTAGTTCATAAGATATAGACCTGTTTAAAGGTTTTTCCTTGCAAACGATGCCAATGCCACTTGGGCTGTGACATTAGCTCTCCTGAGATATCAGGCTGTGACATTAGCTCTCCCGACATAGTCAACATTTCAGTATCAATATAAAACTAAAAGATTGATAATGCATGCAACCATGTAAATTTCTAAATAAGGCCTGGTAATTGTGAAAAAAAAAGAGAGTAATGAATTCTCAAAGGAATTAAGCACCCTGCTGTTTTATTTCTGTGTTTTTTGTATCATTTGTAATAATTACTTGCAAATTAATTTGATGAATAATTCCTACATGCTCTCTTTTAATTGATTTAATCTTAACAAAATGTTTTTCTTCATTTGGTTTAACCAATTATCAAGCCTTAACATTTTAATGGATACCCTTTAATTGGGAGCTGTTGCATGCTAGATCTTTAAAGTTGCCTAAAATCAGTAAATTGATTGAATCATTTAGTATTACATCAAAATCAACAAATTTTCAAGCTCAATGTGCTGACTGATGCACCTATCAAAGTGTTCGGGCATTTCTGGAGCACCACTACAAACGCAACATCCAATCACAGCCACCCAAACTAAGCTCATAATCTTAGACTTCGTATTCCCTTGGTGAAATACAAATTACTATGTACTCTTAATGTCAGAAAGGATACTTTTCAAGATGGATTTCAAACCCACATTCCTGGGATTAAAGGAAACGAATTGGAAAGATTTGATATGATGCAAGAAAGATGTAAATGTTTACATGTTTTTCATTTGAAAAAAAAAATGATTTTTTCACAATAAGATATTCATAAGCATACATTGTATGTGTAGAAATATTCATGGGCTTCTAATTTTCGCTTAGAATATTCACTATTTCATCCGCACAATCACTATGCACAAATTTAAGAATGCTTATTTTGACTCACCACGAATTCAAAGTTGTGCGAATATTTGTAAAACTAAAAAATGAAACACTTCCGCAAAAATATATACAGTATCTTTCTCTACTTTGAATAAGTCTAAAATCCCCTTGCATAAAAGTGTTAAGCCATGTAACTACAAATTTAAGAATTATTCAAATTTTCCCCCAAAGAGTGCCACAAAAACTGGTAATTTTTGCAAACAGAGAGAAATTGACTTAACCCTTTCCCAAACAAGACATGGTTTTGATGCCCCTAATAGGAAAGTCTTGGGAAAACATTGAAACAAAAGAAGAAACTGCTGATAACCAGCAGTTTCTCCTTTTGTCTCAATATTTTCTATGCCACAGTTTACACAAATTCTTTCTTAAATACTCTCCATTTTGTCATTTGTGGCAATTTTTGAATATGACCACCCCAAAATTTTGTCGTTTGGGAAAGGGTTAAATTATACAGAGCTACACAGTTTTTTCTAAGCCACCAGAATTTCATTAATTTGGGGACGGAATAATTTAAAACGACATTCTGATTCTAAAGGTGTTACACATCATGGTTTTTCTCTCTATTTCCGCGGAAAACTCTGTGTGAAGGCTCACAAATTATTCTTTGCTCAACGCAATCTTTAATTTTTGAGATTTTTTTTGTAAAACCTTTCTTCAAACAGCACCCTCTTTTGACATCCCTACCATAAAAGCAAGGCAATACAACGAGGCAAAAAAAGAAAAAGTTCATAACTATCATTTCATCCTTTTCATGGGCGGATCTAGAGGGGGGGGGGGGGTTCGGTGGAGTCCGTACCCCCCGTGGCATTGGCCAAAAATTAAATTTTGATCAATTTAGTGTTATGTTAGATACATGTATTTATTTGGAAAAAAATCTTTGGCTTGAACCCCTCTGGAAAAAATTCCTTGATCCGCCCTTGCTTTTGTCTCAATATGTTCTGTACTTTGATATACACAAATCTTATCTTAATCAACATGCATTTGTTGTCTGCAGCAGCTTTCAAAGTGGAACAGTCGGAAATTTTTGCAGTTTCCGGAAAGATTAGACTCACAAATTATTCTTTGCTCAAAGCAAACTCTAATTTTAGGATATTTTTTTTTAAACCTGCAATCCGATTAGCTCAACAATAATTCCTCTTTCTCAAGCAAGAAATCATTAATCATTGGAAAGGCAATTAATTATTCTTACTGTATTTTATCAGTTACTTTTTTTAAATATTTCAATTTATACATGAAAATGTGCATTTTGATAAAGCATCATTTTCTATCCTTTATGAGAAACAAAAGTATGACTTTTTTTGGAAATGTGAACTTACTTTTCATCATTATCATGAATTTGTTAGTCACACTATTATATTAACTGTTTCCCAAACAGGACCATTTTTTTATGTCCCTGATAGGAAAAGGCTTGGGAAAACGTAGAGAAAAGAATGAAATGATGACATACCAGGATTCTCTCCTTTTGCTTCATGATGATTCAAAATGAAACAGTCTAGTTTAGGGCAGCAGGCTGCTTCAGAAAGAGTTGAACAGTTCTAAAGAACAGACTAATATGATACCTAAAAACTCTATCCAAAAGTGTGGTCACTTTAAACATGTTTCCTGACAAACAGACTGACAGTGGTGCAAAAACTGTATGCCAATCAGAATGATGTATTTGATGCTTGCAAAATTAACATGAATTGAATATTTTTTTCTCGTATCAAAGCATTAAAATTCAACATGTCAAAATTAATTGAGCAATTATTTAAATATTTCTCCCAAAGTGCAACAAAAAATGCTAATTTGTTATTAGCAGAGATGGAATTGTCTTAAATTACCCGGCTTAACCCTTTCCCACACGATAAAATTTTAGGTTGATCCAAATTCAAAAATGTTCCAGATGACAATTCCAAGTGCATGAAATTTCAAATTTGTTAGCCTTTTGGAGTAGAAAACATTTTGGGAAATGAAGAAATTGCTTTTGACAAGCAATTTCTTCATTTTCCAAGATGTTTTCAAAAGCCATTATCTTGTAGGGAGTCAAAAAGAGTCACTGTGTGGTAATGGGTATACACAGTTTTTAGACAAGAAAAATTTAAGAGAAAAACTTTTTTTTAATTGATCTTATAATTCCATTCACTTGAATGTTCTTCAATGATCTTCTTAGATCAAAAGCTTTGCCCTCTAATATAAGACGAGAATAGGGCAAGTCATGTAAAAGCCCCAGTCTAAAATTTAAGTGTCATTATAGTCACATCAGCTCAATGGTCGTTTGTAATCATAACCAATTTCCAACCTACAAAATTGGGTTGGTCTTAATTCAAAGGTGTTGCAGTTGACCAAATGAAAAGAAAGTCAGAATCTCCATGTAATAAACGGGAAAATATTGAAGAAATAGGAGAAAATGGGTCATTTTCCATATCCCTGGTCAATTATTCTTGAAAATAAAATCAAGTGCAATTGTACCAGCAATCACAATCATAGAAAAGTTTATTGAACTTCATTCCAAATTAGAAATAATTGTCCTTCAAAACATTATGTTTTTTGCAGGGTAATGACCTAACAGCTGAACTCTAAAAACAGAGTTAAATTTTATTCCTAAATATCATGTCAACAAAATTATAGACCCCCTTGCAAAATTCCAGAAGGCATGCATTAACAAAATGCTTCGATAGACATAATTATAATGTATTTTATAGCATATAAAACAAATACAGATAAGCAAAATCTTCTATTCAGCAAATTGTTTCCTGTAGAAATCCTGTTATTTTGTTCTGAGTGACATTGAAAAGACATCTATAGAAACTTTTGCCTAATTAATGGCCATTCACAAGAAATTACAAGAAATAACTTTTTGTCTAAATTATAAATGATTCTTCCATTTTGTTTATAAGTATACAATTCAAAACAACACAAGACAATTAGTTTTCAAAAACATCAAAACAATCTTTACTACAAATAAAACTTTTATCAAAATGATGACAGAATTTTTCATCAAATAAGAAAATTAAGAGATATCAAAAAGATTGAAGACAGCTTCATAAAAGAAATGTGAGACCAATTGTGGCATTGTTCTTTGAACTTACTGGCCCAAAAACTGAAGGGCACCTTCTTGGGTCAAGGGCAACAACTGTGTACAATTCATGTTCCATTTAGTCAAACCATTCTTGAGTTAGAGCACAGAAAAAGACTTTAAACAAAGTCCAGTTGTGACCTTCACCTTTGACCTACATAGTCAAAAAATATCAGTGCACCTTCTTGGGTCGAGGCCAACAACTTTGTGAAGTTTCATGATCCTAGGTCATACGGTTCTTGGGTTAGAGTCCAACGGACAGACAGACATGGCGAAACCAATAGACCTCTACTTCATAGCCTAATAATGTTCAGTTCAGTCTCACACAAATAACTGACTTGGCATGGGTTTTGAACCAGTGAATCTAATGTAATAGGTTCAGCTTCAGCATGATACCTCTAAGCACCAAGTAAGTTTTACCAAGGAGATTCATTGAGTTAAAGGAACATATATTTTAGAAGGGGTAAATTCTTCCACAACAATTTGTTCAAGAGAAATTCAAAAGTCGTAACCTGTCTTGTTTTTTAGGGTCAAAGGCTTCACTTCCCCAGACTAAGCCAATTTCAGGAACATAAAATGGCCATATCTTTCCAAGTTAGTGGGTAGTTAACTAGCATTACAAGAAAATAGCAGCATTTGAAGGCATTTCCTTGATTATTTCCCAAATGGCATAACTTTTTACTGATCCACTTCATTCTTAAATAGAAGATTGCAACACATAGCTTTTCCCCATCTAGAAACAAGTTCTTGCAAATGGATTAAAGTTCATTTTAGACATACAATAAGTACACAATTCCCACAAGGTCCTATCTGCAAGAAAAGTTGCATATCGTCGGTGTAAATGCAAAACCTCGTATGTCGATTCTTGCGATTTTCAAAGTACTAACTTGTGTGCCCAGTTTAGACAATTCTCGCAGGTTTTGAGATATCTTTTTACTGATCAGTATTAATGACACATTTTTTGTGAACAATATGTCAAAATTTCAAGTAAAACATTTCAGTTTGGGAAAAGTTATTACACCTTTTTCCATCCCCTTTGAAATTTTCCAAAAACGAGATATGAGGTTTTGCATTTACAACGACAATATGAAAAACAACCATACAATAGACAGAGAAACTGGGATATAAGGCATAACAATTGCAAGTACATATAATTCAAAATGTTATTTCAATATTATTGCATTTTCCCATTGAAAAAAAAACTAAAAGGAGGTGTGCCCTACTTGAATAATTGCAACTCTTCAAATTGCGAACAAAAAAGAACAATATTTCCAACTGTTACACTTCAAATCGATAACAAAGAACCTATTATTTACCAGAAGTAGAAATTTGGATTTGCACCAAATAACGAGTAGTAAAACAAACATAAAATGTAATTTTTCTTTCAAGATGCTTGCTAAGAAACAATAAATGTGTGAATGCAACTGTCTGTGCAAACAGGAAAGTGAAATTAAATGTGAAATTCAATTGTTATCTTTGTTTGCAGAGACAAAGTACATATTGCTGCTTTTCAACAAAAACCTCGTAACTGCAGCTTATAACAAGCTGCAGTTACGAGGTTTTTGAATGAAAAGCAACATTATTGTTGGTGGAGGATCAAACCCTCATGATTACTGCTTGAGAAGCTGAAGTAACAAGGTTTTGGTACCTCATCAACCATTTCAATTTGTCCTTTCCCAAACGATGGTCCGATTTGAAAGAAGCTGCAGACAACAACATAATTGGTGGCCATAGAAGAAAATGTGTATATTTCAGTATAGAAATATTGAGGGAAAAGGACAAATTGCTGATTATCTGATTTTTTCTTTTGTCTCAATGTTTTCCCAAGTATTTTCTGTTAAAGATATCAAAACCAGGTCTAAAGTTGAAAATTACCAAACAAAAATTACACTCAACCTGTCAGCAAAGATAAGTACCCACCCTCTTTCACCATCTAAACTCTTGCCAAGGCGTAACCATGTGCTACATGAGCAACTAAATCCCAATTGAATTATCTCCCTTAGATGACCTGGGGGAACCAAGAGCAAAGAAATTTTCTATTAACCCTTTCCCAAACGGCAAAATTTTAGGATGGTCAACTTCAAAAGCTGCTGAAGACGACAAAATGGATCTAGATAATGATTCAATTTGTGTTAAAGATAGCAGAGAAAATAATGAGGCAAAAGGAGAAAATGCTGATTATCAGCATTTTCTTCTTTTGTCTCAATGTTTTCCCAAGCCATATCTATTAGGGACGTCAAAACCAGGTCTTGTTTGGGAAAGGGTTAAGGTAGAATACCCTTAATGTGGCCATTTTTTATGTCATAAAACGTCGGAATTTTCAAGCTATGCTGTTACATGTTCGACCTATTCGCCAGATGTTTTCGATTTTGCCCAATTAATGCTGATGTCACACGAATCCCATTAGAAGTGGACTACCTTAAGGTATTCCATCATTAGATACCAAACACTTCATGCAGTTTCTAGAGTCATCCAGTGCCACAGAAATTGACAATGGTATACCAATGTCATCATCCCTGGCAACAGAAATTGACGAGGGATACCCTTGCATGTCATTAAAGGTAAAATTTGTCGATAACTAAAACAAGATGTGTTTGTGAAACACAAATGCCCCCGAAATGGCCATTTTTCTAAGATGTTAAGAGTTTTCGTGGAGTAAAGGGTTATTAAGGGTTAAGGGATGACCTTGAGGCATGTCAAATTGCATGGAACAGATAGATATCATGGAAAGGAAGTTGGACAGACAGACAGACGGGCGGACACGAGTAAAACAATATGCCCCCGATCTCTCGATACAGGGGCATAAAAATATTGAGTCAAAAGAAGAAAATGCTGATTATCAGCCTTTTCTTCTTTTGCCTCTATGTTTTCCCCATCCTTTTGTATAAGGGACGTCAAAGCCCGGCCTGATTAGGAAAGGGTTAATAAATGATGTATTGGATCACAAGGCATTTTGTAAGATAGCTAGGCAAAAACAGAATTGTTTAAAAGCACAACAAGGAAATCCTATTTGTAGATCTATCCGCAGTCTAGACGACCAGAAAACACTGAACCCCCTGAAAACCTTTCACAAGTCAACTTTAACCCTTTTCGAAACAGCTTCTAGCAATCATGTCAACAATCAAGGATTTACCAGTATTCAAACAAATTCGCATTTTTACTAACTAGCATTGAAATTTTATATAGTCCCTTTTAACCAATTAGCAACAAACAGCAAAATTCTAGACAGGTCCAATTAGACAAGTCCAATCCAAAGATATTGCAGATGACAATTTCAAATAAATGGAATTTCACATTTTTTTTGTCTTTCTTGGTAGAAAACATTGTGGACAATGAAGAAATTTCTTGTCATAAAGCAATTTCTTCATTTTCCATGATGTTTTCCATAGCTATCATCTTGTGGGGCGTAAAAAAAGAGTCTTTGTGTGAAAATGGGTTGAACCAATGTGCATTTTCAACTACCTAGCATGAGTCCCTTTAAATCGAAACTATTCACACAGCAACAAAACTTTGTCTCTAAGAGGATTAAAGGTTTCCCAGATGATGTCAAAGATTTTTTTCCTTGAAAAATCATTCATAGATGATCACATAGTAAATAAGAACAAGAAAAGTGGGGAAGCACCTCTTAAACAGACAAGATCAAATAGACAGCATGCAGACAAAATGAACAATTACTTTAAATTGTTGGGGGGATATATCACAGCGTTTGTCTCAGCATACAGAGAATCATGCAATGGAAAATGCTGCTATCGCAGGCTTGTGTTTTAACATTTGGGCAATTATTCCATTTGGAAGGGACTGTCAACAACACAATAACAAGAGCCGTCACAGACGGATTATGCTCCCCGAATAAGTGTTTGTCACAAAATAAAAACTATCATACATTAAGCCCCCTTTTCCCATGACAGCTTTTTTGTACACACATTATTTATAGAACATGGTCTAGAACATCCTATTTGTTACATGAGCACAAAATTTCATTAAATTCTGCCCATTAGATGAAGAGAAATAAGCGAAAAACTAATTTTTACACTAAGGCCCCTTTTTCCATGACGCAGCCCTAAATTTACAAACGGAGAAAAAGGTCCCTAGGTATTGACCCAGGGAGTTCACATGTGAAGTTTCATTGAATTTGGTCCAAGGGTTGCTGAGATATGGCTGTGGACGGACGGACGGACGGACGGACAGACGGACGGACGGACGGACAGCGTGGCGACTATATGCTCCCCCGAAATTTTTTCGGGGAGCATAAAAATGTGCTTTTATAGTCAGGTAAATATTGAGGCAAAAAAAGACAATGCGTTTTCTTTTTTGTCGCAATGTTTTCCAAAGCTAATTTTCATAGGGACATCATATCAATGTCTCATTTGGGAGAGGGTTTGAACATATTGAGACATACCTCTTGAAGATGAGCTGTAACTGGCCTCCACAGGATCTCTACTCTGGAAAGATTCACCAATCCGGTCTCAAGTAACTTGGCTACAGCAAACAATGAAGGTTCCTGCAAAATATACAAACAAGAGGACCATGATGGTCCTATATCGCTCACCTGAACCAAGATGATATGAGCCACAGTTTTGTTCAGTTTTGTGACTTTAAAACTGAAAACAAACTTATGGTCAACAACATTGTGTCCGAATTTTGTCTCGGTTTGTCGCTATTTGTGGTTGTTAGAGTAAAACTAGAAGACCTGAAGGTCTTGAATCGCTCCACAGACCTAAGATTCTTTTAATGCTTAATCGAAGTTTTGATTAGATTATTAAATACATGTGGTTCTAAAAGCAAGAAGAAAGTAATGGAAAGGGGAGGAAATTCTAGCTTTGGATAATACTGGCAATGTAAACAGCTACATCCATAAAATTGCTCAATGAACAATCAAAACTTTAATTTCATAAATATATTTATAAACACATTTTTTTCAACTACATGTATATCTATTTGAACCCATTCCCACACAGACGCTTTTTGACGCCCCTCAAAATAAAGATAAAGATTGCTCATTTTCCACAATGTTTTCTACCCCAAAAGACCAAACTAGATGACATTTGAGAAAGGGGAGAAAATTCAAGCTTTAGATAATACTAGTAATAAACATCTTCCTCCTTGATTTACTAACAAGATATTTGAAGACTTTGAGTTTTAAAGCAATGTAGGAAATGAAGAAAATGCTTGTGACAAGCAATTTCTTCATTTTATAAAATGTTTTCTACATAAAAGACCCAAAAATGTTAAATTCCATCCTGAAATTATTGTCTGCAAGCTCTGTGAATTTAGACCTACCTAAAATTTTGTCCTCTGGAATGGGTTAACACCATTTGCAGGCACACTGCTGCTTTCAAGTACATGTACACCTTTAAATAACCACTAATAGATAAACCCTTCAACCAGTAATCCTTCCATCTTTTATACACTTAACTCGATAGCTTGCTAATTTTATCCCATTTATATGAGCACATATTCAGGATGTGAAATTCTGATTGAGCTGAAAATCACACTCAGGCAAGATCTTAGGGTCTCCAATTTTCTGACCAAATTTTGTCATGATTGGTCCATCTTTGCGATTGCAAAAGTGAAAACAGAATGCAAACGGAGTCGAAAACTGATTTTTTGTCAAATTCAGTGGCACATATCTCAAGATATTGGATTCTGATCAGGCTGAAAATAACACATGTGCAAGATCTCATAGTCAATATGATTCTGTCCAAGTTTTGTCTAGATTTGTTAATATTTCTGGTTGTAAAAGTGAAAACTAAGTCGAAAATGACATTTTTTTCAAATTCAAGAGCCAATAACTCATGATTTAATGTTCCGATGAAGCTTCAAGTTACACTAAGACAAGGTCTTATGATCAAAAACATTTTGTTCAAGTTTTGTCTTGATTGGTAAATATTTGTAGTTGCTAGAGTGAAAACAAAGTCAAAATTAAGCCCAAAATGACAATTTTGTCAATTTCAAGGGCACATAACTCATCATATAAAATTCAGATCAAGCTGAAAATTGCACTCAGGCAAGATCTGATAGTCACCAACATTCTGTTCAGGTTTTGTCTTGATTGGTCAATATTTGTAAGTGCTAGAGTGAAAACAAAGTCAAACCAGCCATGTTTTAATTCAAGGGCAGATAACTCAAGACTTTCTGGTTCAATCAGACTTAATTGAAGGAATCTGATAGAGGACCACCTAAGGATCATTCCTGTGAAGTTTGATTGAAATCCATCCAGTAGTTTCTGAGGAGAAGATTTTTAAAGAAAAAGTTGACGACCGGACGGACAGACGGACGCACGCACGCACGGACGCACGCACGACGGACACAACGCCATGACAATAGCCCGCTGGCCTGAAGGCCAGTGGAGCTAAACAGTCGAAAACAACAAATTTGTCAATTTGAAGGGCTCAGCAAACTCAGCAAATTCTACTATGATTAAGCTGAAATTCAAACTGGTGCAAGATCTTATGTTCAGCAACATTGTGTCCAAATTTCGTCTTGATTGGACAACAATTGTAGATGCTAAAGTGTAAACAAGGTCCGAAACAATCGAAAACATCAATTTTGTCAAATTCAAGGGTGTATAACTCATGACCTTTTAATCTGATCAATCTGAAAATCAAACTCATACATGATCATATAGTCTGTAACATTGTGACCAAGTTTTGTTTTGATTGGTCAATAATTGTAGATGCTATAGTGTAAACATAGTCAAAAACAGTCGAAAACGGCAATTTTGTCAAATTCAAGGGTGTATAACTCATGACTTTATAATCCGATCAATCTGAAAATCAAAGTAATACAAGATCTTATGGACCCTAATATTGTCTCAAAGTTTTGTCTTGATTGGTCAATATTTGTAGTTGCTAGAGTGTAAACAAAGTCGAAAACAGTCGAAAATGGCAATTTTTGTTAATTTCAAGGGCATATAACTCAAGACTTTCTGGTCCGATAAGACTGAAAATCGAACTGGTCCGAGATCTTATGGTCACCAACATTGTGTCAAAGTTTTGTCTTGATTGGTCAATATTTGTAGATGCTAGAGTGTAAACAAAGTCGAAAACGGTCGAAAATGGCAATTTTGTCAATTTCAAGGGCACATAACTCAAGACCTTCTGGTACGATCAGACTGAAAATTGAACTCATTCGAGATGTTATAGTCAACAACATTGTGTCAAAGTTTTGTCTTGATTGATCAATAATTGTAGGTACTAGAGTGTAAACAATGTCAAAAATAGCTATTTTTCGCATTCAAGGGCAGATAACTCCGGACTTTCTGGTTCGATATGACCCATAATCGAACTCATCCGAGATCTTATGGTCATACATGTTTTGACCAGGTTTGGTCAAGATTGGCTTATATTTGTAGATGCTAGAGTGTAAACACGAAATTGTGGACGGACAGACAGACGGACAGACGGACGGACGGACGGACAGACGGACGACAGACAAAAAGTGACCACAATAGCTCACCTTGAGCACTTCGTGCTCAGGTGAGCTAAAAAGGATGATGTGGTAGTACTGGTGTGAGGAACATCAGGAATCCATGGTTAGGAGCTCCAGCCGCCACGATATGACCATAGCAATTGAAAACAGTAGTAAACCCCAATCAATCAACCTAAAAGGCAGTTTGTTTTACATCAACCTATTTTCCTCATGTTCTTGTCTGACATTATCAAACGTTTCCAGCAAATAGCTTTACAACTATTTCCAAACAGCTGACTATTTAATCTTGCAAGATTTTTCTTTGACAAAAATCAGTGTTGATTGATAAATGAGCCAGATAAACTGCTGCAATCAAACATTACTAGAATTTTTACAGTATCAGATAGGAATTTATTTAGACCTATTGCCAAAACAAACAGTTTACTAATGAGCAAAACATCAACACAAAATTAAACTGTGGCTATGAAAACATAAGAAACTTAGACTTATTACAAGGGAATTGAAACTGAAATGTGTTGCAACTGACAAATCATTTTTTGAATCATTTTCAATTTTGGTTGTCAGGAAAAAAGTACAAACCTTTTCCCAAAACAAACAATTCACTGCATAGCAAAAACAATTCACTTACAGGGCAAAACATCAACACAAAACAAAACTGGAGCTATGAAAATATACTGGGATTACAAAATGTTATGAAAATATGGGATCAGAAACATATTTTGTATGGATCGATTCTGTTTAGCCCATTACCAAACAGCAAAATTTCTGACTGGTGCAAATTCAAATATGTTGCAGACAAACATTTCAAGTGAATAAAATTTGAAAAAAAAGTTGGTCTGTTTAGTTAATTTAAGTAGATCATGGTCAAAATAATCATCTGTTTCCATTATCTCCAAGCTTTGCACATTTAAACTCATTCTCACACCATGACATTTTTGGACTCCCTACAAGATAATGAATTTGGAAAGCATGCAATTTCTTCATTGTTCTCTACCAATAAAGATGGTGAAACGTAAAATATTCAATCACTTGATATTGTAGTAGGTAACTTCAGTCTTTGAATTTGGACAAATTTAAATTTTTGCGTTCTGGTAATGGGTTAAATGTCAAGACATTAGAAGTCAATCTGGGAATTTAACCATTTCACAAATGACAAAACTTTAAGGTGGTCTTATTTAAAAGCTGCTGTAGATGACAAAATTGATGTTAAAAAGGAAGTGATTTGTGTAATATATAGTAATATATAGCCCAGAAAATATTGAGACTAAAGGAGAAACGGCTGGTTATCAGCAGTTTCTTCTTTTGTCTCAATGTTTTTCCAAGCCTTTTCTATTGGGGACATCAACAGCTCTTCTTGTTTGGGAAAGGGTTAAGAAGCCTTATTGCTGTCCACATGGTGTCAGTCGATGATCTTTCAAAACAAAATCATGACATTTGCTCAAATTGCCTCTCATTTCTTTCCTAAACAAGATGTATTTGTGATTGCAATAATGCCCCTAAATGACCAATGTTGACCGACAGAATTAAGGATGGATAGATGGACAGACACAAATAAAACTATATGCGCCCCCCCACCCCAATCTTTCGATACAGGGACATGAAAATATTTAGTTTTTACCGTCTTCAATGAGAAGGTCTTGGAAATCAGAGAGATGCAGATATTTTCAAAACATTTTAAGACTCATTGCTTTAAATTTTCGAGTTTGATAAGGAATTTGTACATTTAAGATTCTTTAACTGTGCTATAATCTTGCTTTCCATTTAGGGCTTTAAGTTTTGGTGTCTTGGAAAGGGGTCAGACTTTTTGAAGTCAATCACACTGTTTTGTCTAGATTTGAGAAGCCTTAAAAACTGCAAATGATGTCAAACAGTTATCTGTCAAAACAGAATCATGACATTTGCTCACAAAATGTCTTGTCCCTTTCAAAAACAAGAGTGACACATTCATAATATGTATACCCCATTTTTGCAATGAATCCCTTTCTCCTTCATGCATAGTAAAATGGCAATTTCATAACAACATATGCCCAAAGTCAGCTGGAACTCAGCAGTAAACTTTTGAACTTAAAATACAATGGAAAATGTTCAAATATGAAGCAATTTAAGAACAATGACAAAAATGACTGATCTGAAATTGAACTAGCACTCCCTAGGCAACACACTTAATATTTCTAAAATATCAAATTTTCTGAAATTTTGTCTCTAAAATTATGAATTATCACAATTTAATGTACTACATAAGGTTGTTACTTGCCCCAAGAGTGTGATTCAAGATACATAGTACTATATCTTTAGTATAAACTTTTTCCTAAATGACAAAGTTTCCAACCGTCTCCTCTTTTTCTCAAATGTGAAAGGGGTTTCAAATGGCAAACTAATTGATGGTCAAACTAGAAAAAGATTGGGATTCATAGCATAAATATCTTGAGAGAAAAGTAGGAAAAAGTGTTGATTATCAGGAATTCTTTTCTCTCAATGTTTTTCTTATTGATTTTTGTAATCATTTCTAGCGGCGAAATCAAAACCTACAGGTCTTGTGTGGGGTAGGGTTATTAACATTAAGTTGTGCAAACAGGGTCAAGTTTTCTGCTGATTCCGAAGTGCCTCAAAATTTTGCGTCAGTAAAATGACGTCTCGTTTAGGAAACATTTAAATCTCCAACCAAAACAAGAATCAGCATGACTGAGGCTAAATACGATTCCAAAGATTCTGTCTGAAACTCCCATAATAAAGCTACTTTTCATCAAAAACCTCGAATCTACAGCTTGTTTAAAGTGTATACAAGGTTTTTGTTGAAAAGCCATGATATAAAGTATTTGGGTACAGTACAGAATATCAAGAATTTTGCATTTTGAATAATTCCATTCAGGTTGAAAACAATTATTGACAATCATGTTAATTAAATCTACATACAAAATCACTCAGGTAGCAGTGATATTCATTCTAATCAGCAAGCATTTTTTCAATTACATGCAAATTGGTCAGCAGCAACTTTTTATCAGATGATGGCTTTCAAGGATATTTAACATCCATCTAATCCCTGGTACTTTCTGAACTAATTCCCTGTTTCAAACCAAATTCATATTTATCAAGTGATAATTGACAAAATTATTGACGATTTTCCTTAATAGTTGAATTACATGATTCCCCAAAGTGCAACACTTCATTCTGAATGTAAAATTCTCGAAACTTCTTACTGTAATTTGAAGAATATAATGTCCATACCGCCTGCAGCAAAACCTTTAATGAAATTGTTTTTAAGAGAATGGCATAATATATAAATTTGGGTGTTACATCTATTATTGTATGTAACTTGAATTATGTCTTTTGAAGTAAATTCTCCATTTTATGTCCTTACATGCAGTCTGCTTGCAGTATTTTAATCTTAAGATAAATTCTGAGACAGCAAAATTGTACACTGCCCAAAATTTGAATTCTTTTACAGATGATGATATCAGATTTTAGTGTGGCCATTTGAAAATTTATAGATTTATCTAATTTTTTTTTTTTTTTTTTTTATTTATTTTTTTTTTTTCAAAACCATACTATTTTAAAGATAGAAAATGTCATTTTCCCACTTTATGGCTAGTATGTGTATAGATTGCATCCCACCTTCTGAGTTTTGCTGACATAATGATAAGCAATTTCTATATAACGATAAAAATGTTTTCTCTTCATTTGCATCAACCTTTTTCTAAACTTTTCTTTCAAATAATCTTAAAATAGGCTTCCTTAAAATTTTGTCTAAATTTGGAGGCTTTATGATGGAAAATCTATTTAACCAACAAATACAAGAGCAATTAGTTCTTTTCCTTCTATACTTTTTTAAAGGCTGTCAAAAAAAGCAATATTCGGAACCATGTGGGCGTCCAGAAACTGTTAGAAGATAAAATGGCATCTATCAAAAATCAAAAATCTTTCTCAATTTTCTAATAACCTCTGGGATTGGAGATAAATTCTACAAAATGATCAAAATATCTAAATTCTAATCTATTGTTATTAGTCTTAATTTGATCAATCTTGCATAAACTGCCTGCTGAAGATAATTCTTCTACTTTTTGTATCCAAACTTGGGTCTTAATGTTGGAATTTCGTGATTATATCAGATGTGCTTAACCGTAAAATGGAGGGGAATAAAACGTCAAATACGGAAATCAAATGGCAACAAAATCATAAATGGCTGAACACATGCAATGGCATATCACGCACACAGTTAAAATAATATTTGATCACTATGAATTATGATCAAAGTGGTAT
The DNA here is from genome assembly GCA_963680895.1 of Fragum sueziense. Taxonomy (NCBI): domain Eukaryota; kingdom Metazoa; phylum Mollusca; class Bivalvia; order Cardiida; family Cardiidae; genus Fragum; species Fragum sueziense. The sequence continues at coordinate 52,924,783 of OY804597.1, read as the reverse complement.
TCTTTGATACTAAAATCAAGTTCAGTTAAGGGGGAATGCTCCAGTTTTTCGGAACACTCGGTCATTACTGTAGTAAATTAAATGTTTCGTACCAATATGTTTCGCTACCATATTTTCAATAATATAACACATCATTACAATTTACCATTTTCGACTGTAAAAGTGTATTTGTTATGCGAAACTTATTACCTCATTATGGAAATCGATTATTTAGAGCAAGACAGTCGTAAGTGTGTATGCAGTTACCACTGTTTTGCGTCATTTTATTCACGTGTAGCTGATAAAAATTGCTGTTATTCACTAATAAGTGCGCTGACCTATACATTTTCTTTTTGAATTATTACCAGGACATGTTGCTTAATACAATGAGGGAGTTTTGTCAAATTCTATTATGTACAACTTGAAATATTTCCAAAAATATGCAAATTTTGACATAAAACACTCCAGTTTCGTTGATCTAACCGAACACGTAAGCATGCTGTTTTATACATTAAAGCGTTTATAATAGCACATATTTTGGGTTTTCTTTTCTTATTAAATGTAAGACTTTACTTTAAATCCGTTTTCGGGACTAAACGATGAATATACATCATTTTATAAGCATTTTAGTGACCTTGGACAGGTGCAAGAAATTGTCCATTTTTTCGATGTAGGGGTATGTGATACGAATGCCTGTAAAATTCAAACAAGATCGCTGACCATACATTTTTATTTTATTTTTCAATTGGCAATAACATGTTTTTTCAACATACAAAATATAAATAAATTCTATTATTGGGAAAAAAATTAGGAAACTGGAGCATTCCCCCTTAAAGAAAAAGTTGTATATCATTTTATGCATACTTGCCTAGAGTAGCAGTCTCATAGGCGTAGGAAGGTTTATAATACATTCATGAATATTTGGGAGGCCAAATGTTAAAGTAAATGGAAATATGGGTGTATTATTGGGGGGGCCCATAGTGAAAGCCAGGCCCCTTTTCTAAATTATTGGGGGGGGGGGCTGGATCCCTGCCCCCCTCTTCCTATGCCTATGAGTACAACATGTCCTAACCTTGCCCTTTCCTCCTTACTCGAAACTGTGCCTTTAATAATGGACAGTGACATTGTTTCATTACCTTGACCTTGGTACCAAAACATGTGCATTGCTAAGGAAGTCTCAAAGAACATCCAAGGGACCAAACATGAAGTTGATCTATATTCTAGACAAAAAAGGCACTAAGTGAACTCCACTTCATGAACTTGATGTACAAGACCTTTTTTTATTGTTATCCTCACCCCTGACTGATTTAGGTGTATGAACCAGAACAAAAGCAGACTAAGACAGAATTTAGACAATGTCTGGGGAAAGTATATTCCATTGCGAGTAAAGTGTACTGGACCAATTAAATGACAATGACCTTAGAGCAGATTAGGCAACCATATCATGGGGGTTGTTCACAAGACTCGGAATTTTAGACAATCATCAATATTTTTGTTAATACTTTGCCAATTTGAAAAGATGCACAGAGGAAGTGTCAAAGAACAACCATGGGAATGATCGAATACAGTAAGTTGATTTATATTCTAGACAAAAAATGGTACTAAATGAACTCTACTTGGTGAACTAGATGCTTAACCCTTTCCAAAACAGCGAAAATTTAGGGTGGTCTCATTTGAAAGCTGCTACAAATGGCCAAACAGTTGTTAACAATTGTAGAATTTGTGTGCTAAATAGCTTAGAAAATATAGAGGCAAAAGGAGAAAATGCTGATTATCAGCATTTTCTTCTTTTGTCTCAATGTTTTCCAAAGCCTAAGAAGCTATAATTTAGAGACATGAGAACCAAGTCTTGTTTGGGAAAGGGTTTAGACCTGTTTTT